>OU426979.1:13617761-14217761 GCA_911387785.2 Aelia acuminata
AGTCATGATCAGTTATATCCGCCGAATCGGTTAAAAGGGAAGATGGGATTTTATAATTTCTTAGGAACAGGCCTCGTTGAGGGGACTTATATAGATCCCTTTTAAATATATGGATAGCAGAGAAGCTCTAAACCGGTTGAATGGAATGTAAAAAGGAAATGTAGAAAAACAAAAGAGAGCCGGTAGTCGATTTATAAATTTCAATTGCATCCCTTCACTGGTTGTATTTGCGATAATTAAATTAATTACCTGTATAAACAAGAGCTATCCGGAATTTAATGCGTGAAACCCGTTCGTTCATCGATGCTTTTTGTTTGTATACTTTTTTCGTAAAAAATGAAATAAAACGTTTGGATATAAAACCTATCTGCCCGAAAATGTTATAAATTTACTTTCATTTTGTGTTCGTTTTTCGACCCTGCTGCTTTTCGACTTTCCCGTCATTTAGGAAAGGTGTAGTTACGTTCATTTTATTAATTTATTATTATTTTATTTTTATTTTTTCGTTTCCCGCGGTGAGACGTTCCTTTAGCTGTATGACAAAATCGAAATGAATTATTAAAAATAGGTATCGTTACATTTTCAGCATGTCAACGGACGTTTATTTAAAAGTCGCCCGAGGAAGGGGGAGACGAATCTTTTTTTTTTTTTATTTATTTATTTTTTTACTTATTGATAGCCGATAAAATAAATGACCGTTAGACGATTCAAAGATGCTCAAAACAAATAAAAAATTAATAAAAAAAAAGTCGGCAAAACAAAAAAGAGGTGCCAACAGCACGCGGTTTTCCCAGGCGGTCACCCATCCAAGTACTAACCACGCCCGACGTTGCTTAACTTCGGTGATCGGACGAGAACCGGTGTGTTCAACGTGGTATGGCCGTTGGCGAAGGAATATCTTTCTCCCGGCTACTTGTCCACCTCAAGTAAATACAAATCATAATGGAACTGTCTCTGGGAAATTTTCGTTTTGAGAAAGGATGGAGACTGGATGAGGGGTAAGGCTTCTCCTCCGACCTATAGGAAGATTATTAAGACCGAAAATTGCTGGGATGGATATGAGAGCCATGCCATACTAGTAGGGTAAGAGATGTGATCATTAATTGGGTATCCATAAAATTATTTTGAAAGGATATCGACATGGATTATCTTAGGGGATCGATTGATGGGTTAAATTTTGAGTTTGCGGCTAAAGACTATCATACTCATTATGGTATATTGTTTATACGTTATAGTTGGAGTATATTTCATTTAAAAGTCGTCAATATCATATCCTCAGGCGTTACAAAAATAGAGGAGGGTGCTATCTACCAGTTTTTTTTTAATTTTTTTTTTTTTTTTTTTCCTTATGGATTGCTAATTACATAATGGTCATTGATGATGGAAGTGATTATTTCGATCATGGCCTTTAAATGAAAGGAAAAGGTTTATTTGCTTATAGGAGTTGGCAGTCGCTAATTTAAGTTATGTACAGTATAATTATACATAGAATAATTGTAGAACATAATTTCCTAATCTGTAAACCTTTATTTTTTTTACCATTGCAGAGATAGGAGCCTAGCATCGTTCCCCTTTTTCTTTGTAAATGTGTGCATGTTTTTTTATTGCCAGCTTAGCTCTCCTTTTCTTTTTCGTTAGCATCCATCGTTTAGTTACATTGCACACTTATTTAGGAATCTTTGAACAATAATTAGAAAACGAAACAAGATTCTGCATGACAGGAAACTGGGGTTTTATTCTATGGCTCATCTGTCACCCCTATCGATGAGTGATATTGTAGAGGCATGGCCATGTACATTATTTTTCTCTTATTTCAGTGTATTGGCGTTTAGTGGATGCATACAATATTGAAAAAGATAGCGCAAAAAGAGTATCGATAATCATATAGTAAGTTGTACGTGGATCACTCGGGTATGTATGTCACAGTATGTGCTACTGGATACAGTTTATTGAGAGAGTGTGGGGGTCTGGATTGTTAGCATGGCTTGTGAGAGATGACATCTTAGAGGAGTAGCAAGAAGTGAGAATGTTACAATTATTGAAATTTAAATAGCTATCATTTAATGAACCTGGGGTCGGGCAGGGATGTTGCGTTGTCCTTATAGCAACGCCTCAGTTTTTAGACTTTTGTGTTTAAATTTGTAAATTATATATTCTATGGGAAAAAATAGAAATTTTCTTAACGCTTTCGGGCAGTTACAATGGGGTTTTTATTGAAATTTTGTTATGAATTTTAAGCTGGGAGCTCTGTGAGTGGAGCAGGTGCTGCTCCTGGCGGGCACTCGAGGAACCTCTAGGAGCAGTCATGATCAGTTATATCCGCCGAATCGGTTTAAAAGGGAAGATGGGATTTTATAATTTCTTAGGAACAGGCCTCGTTGAGGGGACTTATATAGATCCCTTTTAAATATATGGATAGCAGAGAAGCTCTAAACCGGTTGAATGGAATGTAAAAAGGAAATGTAGAAAAACAAAAGAGAGCCGGTAGTCGATTTATAAATTTCAATTGCATCCCTTCACTGGTTGTATTTGCGATAATTAAATTAATTACCAGTATAAACAAGAGCTATCCGGAAT
Organism: Aelia acuminata; assembly: GCA_911387785.2. Taxonomy (NCBI): domain Eukaryota; kingdom Metazoa; phylum Arthropoda; class Insecta; order Hemiptera; family Pentatomidae; genus Aelia; species Aelia acuminata. Next base: position 13,620,339 of record OU426979.1, read on the forward strand.
TTAATGCGTGAAACCCGTTCGTTCATCGATGCTTTTTGTTTGTATACTTTTTTCGTAAAAAATGAAATAAAACGTTTGGATATAAAACCTATCTGCCCGAAAATGTTATAAATTTACTTTCATTTTGTGTTCGTTTTTCGACCCTGCTGCTTTTCGACTTTCCCGTCATTTAGGAAAGGTGTAGTTACGTTCATTTTATTAATTTATTATTATTTTATTTTTATTTTTTCGTTTCCCGCGGTGAGACGTTCCTTTAGCTGTATGACAAAATCGAAATGAATTATTAAAAATAGGTATCGTTACATTTTCAGCATGTCAACGGACGTTTATTTAAAAGTCGCCCGAGGAAGGGGGAGACGAATCTTTTTTTTTTTTTATTTATTTTTTTTTTTACTTATTGATAGCCGATAAAATAAATGACCGTTAGACGATTCAAAGATGCTCAAAACAAATAAAAAATTAATAAAAAAAAGTCGGCAAAACAAAAAAGAGGTGCCAACAGCACGCGGTTTTCCCAGGCGGTCACCCATCCAAGTACTAACCACGCCCGACGTTGCTTAACTTCGGTGATCGGACGAGAACCGGTGTGTTCAACGTGGTATGGCCGTTGGCGAAGGAATATCTTTCTCCCGGCTACTTGTCCACCTCAAGTAAATACAAATCATAATGGAACTGTCTCTGGGAAATTTTCGTTTTGAGAAAGGATGGAGACTGGATGAGGGGTAAGGCTTCTCCTCCGACCTATAGGAAGATTATTAAGACCGAAAATTGCTGGGATGGATATGAGAGCCATGCCATACTAGTAGGGTAAGAGATGTGATCATTAATTGGGTATCCATAAAATTATTTTGAAAGGATATCGACATGGATTATCTTAGGGGATCGATTGATGGGTTAAATTTTGAGTTTGCGGCTAAAGACTATCATACTCATTATGGTATATTGTTTATACGTTATAGTTGGAGTATATTTCATTTAAAAGTCGTCAATATCATATCCTCAGGCGTTACAAAAATAGAGGAGGGTGCTATCTACCAGTTTTTTTTAATTTTTTTTTTTTTTTTTTTTCCTTATGGATTGCTAATTACATAATGGTCATTGATGATGGAAGTGATTATTTCGATCATGGCCTTTAAATGAAAGGAAAAGGTTTATTTGCTTATAGGAGTTGGCAGTCGCTAATTTAAGTTATGTACAGTATAATTATACATAGAATAATTGTAGAACATAATTTCCTAATCTGTAAACCTTTATTTTTTTTACCATTGCAGAGATAGGAGCCTAGCATCGTTCCCCTTTTTCTTTGTAAATGTGTGCATGTTTTTTTATTGCCAGCTTAGCTCTCCTTTTCTTTTTCGTTAGCATCCATCGTTTAGTTACATTGCACACTTATTTAGGAATCTTTGAACAATAATTAGAAAACGAAACAAGATTCTGCATGACAGGAAACTGGGGTTTTATTCTATGGCTCATCTGTCACCCCTATCGATGAGTGATATTGTAGAGGCATGGCCATGTACATTATTTTTCTCTTATTTCAGTGTATTGGCGTTTAGTGGATGCATACAATATTGAAAAAGATAGCGCAAAAAGAGTATCGATAATCATATAGTAAGTTGTACGTGGATCACTCGGGTATGTATGTCACAGTATGTGCTACTGGATACAGTTTATTGAGAGAGTGTGGGGGTCTGGATTGTTAGCATGGCTTGTGAGAGATGACATCTTAGAGGAGTAGCAAGAAGTGAGAATGTTACAATTATTGAAATTTAAATAGCTATCATTTAATGAACCTGGGGTCGGGCAGGGATGTTGCGTGTCCTTATAGCAACGCCTCAGTTTTTAGACTTTTGTGTTTAAATTTGTAAATTATATATTCTATGGGAAAAAATAGAAATTTTCTTAACGCTTTCGGGCAGTTACAATGGGGTTTTTATTGAAATTTTGTTATGAATTTTAAGCTGGGAGCACTGTGAGTGGAGCAGGTGCTGCTCCTGGCGGGCACTCGAGGAACCTCTAGGAGCAGTCATGATCAGTTATATCCGCCGAATCGGTTAAAAGGGAAGATGGGATTTTATAATTTCTTAGGAACAGGCCTCGTTGAGGGGACTTATATAGATCCCTTTTAAATATATGGATAGCAGAGAAGCTCTAAACCGGTTGAATGGAATGTAAAAAGGAAATGTAGAAAAACAAAAGAGAGCCGGTAGTCGATTTATAAATTTCAATTGCATCCCTTCACTGGTTGTATTTGCGATAATTAAATTAATTACCAGTATAAACAAGAGCTATCCGGAATTTAATGCGTGAAACCCGTTCGTTCATCGATGCTTTTTGTTTGTATACTTTTTTCGTAAAAAATGAAATAAAACGTTTGGATATAAAACCTATCTGCCCGAAAATGTTATAAATTTACTTTCATTTTGTGTTCGTTTTTCGACCCTGCTGCTTTTCGACTTTCCCGTCATTTAGGAAAGGTGTAGTTACGTTCATTTTATTAATTTATTATTATTTTATTTTTATTTTTTCGTTTCCCGCGGTGAGACGTTCCTTTAGCTGTATGACAAAATCGAAATGAATTATTAAAAATAGGTATCGTTACATTTTCAGCATGTCAACGGACGTTTATTTAAAAGTCGCCCGAGGAAGGGGGAGACGAATCTTTTTTTTTTTTATTTATTTATTTTTTTACTTATTGATAGCCGATAAAATAAATGACCGTTAGACGATTCAAAGATGCTCAAAACAAATAAAAAATTAATAAAAAAAAGTCGGCAAAACAAAAAAGAGGTGCCAACAGCACGCGGTTTTCCCAGGCGGTCACCCATCCAAGTACTAACCACGCCCGACGTTGCTTAACTTCGGTGATCGGACGAGAACCGGTGTGTTCAACGTGGTATGGCCGTTGGCGAAGGAATATCTTTCTCCCGGCTACTTGTCCACCTCAAGTAAATACAAATCATAATGGAACTGTCTCTGGGAAATTTTCGTTTTGAGAAAGGATGGAGACTGGATGAGGGGTAAGGCTTCTCCTCCGACCTATAGGAAGATTATTAAGACCGAAAATTGCTGGGATGGATATGAGAGCCATGCCATACTAGTAGGGTAAGAGATGTGATCATTAATTGGGTATCCATAAAATTATTTTGAAAGGATATCGACATGGATTATCTTAGGGGATCGATTGATGGGTTAAATTTTGAGTTTGCGGCTAAAGACTATCATACTCATTATGGTATATTGTTTATACGTTATAGTTGGAGTATATTTCATTTAAAAGTCGTCAATATCATATCCTCAGGCGTTACAAAAATAGAGGAGGGTGCTATCTACCAGTTTTTTTTAATTTTTTTTTTTTTTTTTTTCCTTATGGATTTCTAATTACATAATGGTCATTGATGATGGAAGTGATTATTTCGATCATGGCCTTTAAATGAAAGGAAAAGGTTTATTTGCTTATAGGAGTTGGCAGTCGCTAATTTAAGTTATGTACAGTATAATTATACATAGAATAATTGTAGAACATAATTTCCTAATCTGTAAACCTTTATTTTTTTTACCATTGCAGAGATAGGAGCCTAGCATCGTTCCCCTTTTTCTTTGTAAATGTGTGCATGTTTTTTTATTGCCAGCTTAGCTCTCCTTTTCTTTTTCGTTAGCATCCATCGTTTAGTTACATTGCACACTTATTTAGGAATCTTTGAACAATAATTAGAAAACGAAACAAGATTCTGCATGACAGGAAACTGGGGTTTTATTCTATGGCTCATCTGTCACCCCTATCGATGAGTGATATTGTAGAGGCATGGCCATGTACATTATTTTTCTCTTATTTCAGTGTATTGGCGTTTAGTGGATGCATACAATATTGAAAAAGATAGCGCAAAAAGAGTATCGATAATCATATAGTAAGTTGTACGTGGATCACTCGGGTATGTATGTCACAGTATGTGCTACTGGATACAGTTTATTGAGAGAGTGTGGGGGTCTGGATTGTTAGCATGGCTTGTGAGAGATGACATCTTAGAGGAGTAGCAAGAAGTGAGAATGTTACAATTATTGAAATTTAAATAGCTATCATTTAATGAACCTGGGGTCGGGCAGGGATGTTGCGTGTCCTTATAGCAACGCCTCAGTTTTTAGACTTTTGTGTTTAAATTTGTAAATTATATATTCTATGGGAAAAAATAGAAATTTTCTTAACGCTTTCGGGCAGTTACAATGGGGTTTTTATTGAAATTTTGTTATGAATTTTAAGCTGGGAGCACTGTGAGTGGAGCAGGTGCTGCTCCTGGCGGGCACTCGAGGAACCTCTAGGAGCAGTCATGATCAGTTATATCCGCCGAATCGGTTAAAAGGGAAGATGGGATTTTATAATTTCTTAGGAACAGGCCTCGTTGAGGGGACTTATATAGATCCCTTTTAAATATATGGATAGCAGAGAAGCTCTAAACCGGTTGAATGGAATGTAAAAAGGAAATGTAGAAAAACAAAAGAGAGCCGGTAGTCGATTTATAAATTTCAATTGCATCCCTTCACTGGTTGTATTTGCGATAATTAAATTAATTACCAGTATAAACAAGAGCTATCCGGAATTTAATGCGTGAAACCCGTTCGTTCATCGATGCTTTTTGTTTGTATACTTTTTTCGTAAAAAATGAAATAAAACGTTTGGATATAAAACCTATCTGCCCGAAAATGTTATAAATTTACTTTCATTTTGTGTTCGTTTTTCGACCCTGCTGCTTTTCGACTTTCCCGTCATTTAGGAAAGGTGTAGTTACGTTCATTTTATTAATTTATTATTATTTTATTTTTATTTTTTCGTTTCCCGCGGTGAGACGTTCCTTTAGCTGTATGACAAAATCGAAATGAATTATTAAAAATAGGTATCGTTACATTTTCAGCATGTCAACGGACGTTTATTTAAAAGTCGCCCGAGGAAGGGGGAGACGAATCTTTTTTTTTTTTATTTATTTATTTTTTTACTTATTGATAGCCGATAAAATAAATGACCGTTAGACGATTCAAAGATGCTCAAAACAAATAAAAAATTAATAAAAAAAAGTCGGCAAAACAAAAAAGAGGTGCCAACAGCACGCGGTTTTCCCAGGCGGTCACCCATCCAAGTACTAACCACGCCCGACGTTGCTTAACTTCGGTGATCGGACGAGAACCGGTGTGTTCAACGTGGTATGGCCGTTGGCGAAGGAATATCTTTCTCCCGGCTACTTGTCCACCTCAAGTAAATACAAATCATAATGGAACTGTCTCTGGGAAATTTTCGTTTTGAGAAAGGATGGAGACTGGATGAGGGGTAAGGCTTCTCCTCCGACCTATAGGAAGATTATTAAGACCGAAAATTGCTGGGATGGATATGAGAGCCATGCCATACTAGTAGGGTAAGAGATGTGATCATTAATTGGGTATCCATAAAATTATTTTGAAAGGATATCGACATGGATTATCTTAGGGGATCGATTGATGGGTTAAATTTTGAGTTTGCGGCTAAAGACTATCATACTCATTATGGTATATTGTTTATACGTTATAGTTGGAGTATATTTCATTTAAAAGTCGTCAATATCATATCCTCAGGCGTTACAAAAATAGAGGAGGGTGCTATCTACCAGTTTTTTTTAATTTTTTTTTTTTTTTTTTTCCTTATGGATTGCTAATTACATAATGGTCATTGATGATGGAAGTGATTATTTCGATCATGGCCTTTAAATGAAAGGAAAAGGTTTATTTGCTTATAGGAGTTGGCAGTCGCTAATTTAAGTTATGTACAGTATAATTATACATAGAATAATTGTAGAACATAATTTCCTAATCTGTAAACCTTTATTTTTTTTACCATTGCAGAGATAGGAGCCTAGCATCGTTCCCCTTTTTCTTTGTAAATGTGTGCATATTTTTTTATTGCCAGCTTAGCTCTCCTTTTCTTTTTCGTTAGCATCCATCGTTTAGTTACATTGCACACTTATTTAGGAATCTTTGAACAATAATTAGAAAACGAAACAAGATTCTGCATGACAGGAAACTGGGGTTTTATTCTATGGCTCATCTGTCACCCCTATCGATGAGTGATATTGTAGAGGCATGGCCATGTACATTATTTTTCTCTTATTTCAGTGTATTGGCGTTTAGTGGATGCATACAATATTGAAAAAGATAGCGCAAAAAGAGTATCGATAATCATATAGTAAGTTGTACGTGGATCACTCGGGTATGTATGTCACAGTATGTGCTACTGGATACAGTTTATTGAGAGAGTGTGGGGGTCTGGATTGTTAGCATGGCTTGTGAGAGATGACATCTTAGAGGAGTAGCAAGAAGTGAGAATGTTACAATTATTGAAATTTAAATAGCTATCATTTAATGAACCTGGGGTCGGGCAGGGATGTTGCGTGTCCTTATAGCAACGCCTCAGTTTTTAGACTTTTGTGTTTAAATTTGTAAATTATATATTCTATGGGAAAAAATAGAAATTTTCTTAACGCTTTCGGGCAGTTACAATGGGGTTTTTATTGAAATTTTGTTATGAATTTTAAGCTGGGAGCTCTGTGAGTGGAGCAGGTGCTGCTCCTGGCGGGCACTCGAGGAACCTCTAGGAGCAGTCATGATCAGTTATATCCGCCGAATCGGTTAAAAGGGAAGATGGGATTTTATAATTTCTTAGGAACAGGCCTCGTTGAGGGGACTTATATAGATCCCTTTTAAATATATGGATAGCAGAGAAGCTCTAAACCGGTTGAATGGAATGTAAAAAGGAAATGTAGAAAAACAAAAGAGAGCCGGTAGTCGATTTATAAATTTCAATTGCATCCCTTCACTGGTTGTATTTGCGATAATTAAATTAATTACCAGTATAAACAAGAGCTATCCGGAATTTAATGCGTGAAACCCGTTCGTTCATCGATGCTTTTTGTTTGTATACTTTTTTCGTAAAAAATGAAATAAAACGTTTGGATATAAAACCTATCTGCCCGAAAATGTTATAAATTTACTTTCATTTTGTGTTCGTTTTTCGACCCTGCTGCTTTTCGACTTTCCCGTCATTTAGGAAAGGTGTAGTTACGTTCATTTTATTAATTTATTATTATTTTATTTTTATTTTTTCGTTTCCCGCGGTGAGACGTTCCTTTAGCTGTATGACAAAATCGAAATGAATTATTAAAAATAGGTATCGTTACATTTTCAGCATGTCAACGGACGTTTATTTAAAAGTCGCCCGAGGAAGGGGGAGACGAATCTTTTTTTTTTTTATTTATTTATTTTTTTACTTATTGATAGCCGATAAAATAAATGACCGTTAGACGATTCAAAGATGCTCAAAACAAATAAAAAATTAATAAAAAAAAGTCGGCAAAACAAAAAAGAGGTGCCAACAGCACGCGGTTTTCCCAGGCGGTCACCCATCCAAGTACTAACCACGCCCGACGTTGCTTAACTTCGGTGATCGGACGAGAACCGGTGTGTTCAACGTGGTATGGCCGTTGGCGAAGGAATATCTTTCTCCCGGCTACTTGTCCACCTCAAGTAAATACAAATCATAATGGAACTGTCTCTGGGAAATTTTCGTTTTGAGAAAGGATGGAGACTGGATGAGGGGTAAGGCTTCTCCTCCGACCTATAGGAAGATTATTAAGACCGAAAATTGCTGGGATGGATATGAGAGCCATGCCATACTAGTAGGGTAAGAGATGTGATCATTAATTGGGTATCCATAAAATTATTTTGAAAGGATATCGACATGGATTATCTTAGGGGATCGATTGATGGGTTAAATTTTGAGTTTGCGGCTAAAGACTATCATACTCATTATGGTATATTGTTTATACGTTATAGTTGGAGTATATTTCATTTAAAAGTCGTCAATATCATATCCTCAGGCGTTACAAAAATAGAGGAGGGTGCTATCTACCAGTTTTTTTTAATTTTTTTTTTTTTTTTTTCCTTATGGATTGCTAATTACATAATGGTCATTGATGATGGAAGTGATTATTTCGATCATGGCCTTTAAATGAAAGGAAAAGGTTTATTTGCTTATAGGAGTTGGCAGTCGCTAATTTAAGTTATGTACAGTATAATTATACATAGAATAATTGTAGAACATAATTTCCTAATCTGTAAACCTTTATTTTTTTTACCATTGCAGAGATAGGAGCCTAGCATCGTTCCCCTTTTTCTTTGTAAATGTGTGCATGTTTTTTTATTGCCAGCTTAGCTCTCCTTTTCTTTTTCGTTAGCATCCATCGTTTAGTTACATTGCACACTTATTTAGGAATCTTTGAACAATAATTAGAAAACGAAACAAGATTCTGCATGACAGGAAACTGGGGTTTTATTCTATGGCTCATCTGTCACCCCTATCGATGAGTGATATTGTAGAGGCATGGCCATGTACATTATTTTTCTCTTATTTCAGTGTATTGGCGTTTAGTGGATGCATACAATATTGAAAAAGATAGCGCAAAAAGAGTATCGATAATCATATAGTAAGTTGTACGTGGATCACTCGGGTATGTATGTCACAGTATGTGCTACTGGATACAGTTTATTGAGAGAGTGTGGGGGTCTGGATTGTTAGCATGGCTTGTGAGAGATGACATCTTAGAGGAGTAGCAAGAAGTGAGAATGTTACAATTATTGAAATTTAAATAGCTATCATTTAATGAACCTGGGGTCGGGCAGGGATGTTGCGTGTCCTTATAGCAACGCCTCAGTTTTTAGACTTTTGTGTTTAAATTTGTAAATTATATATTCTATGGGAAAAAATAGAAATTTTCTTAACGCTTTCGGGCAGTTACAATGGGGTTTTTATTGAAATTTTGTTATGAATTTTAAGCTGGGAGCTCTGTGAGTGGAGCAGGTGCTGCTCCTGGCGGGCACTCGAGGAACCTCTAGGAGCAGTCATGATCAGTTATATCCGCCGAATCGGTTAAAAGGGAAGATGGGATTTTATAATTTCTTAGGAACAGGCCTCGTTGAGGGGACTTATATAGATCCCTTTTAAATATATGGATAGCAGAGAAGCTCTAAACCGGTTGAATGGAATGTAAAAAGGAAATGTAGAAAAACAAAAGAGAGCCGGTAGTCGATTTATAAATTTCAATTGCATCCCTTCACTGGTTGTATTTGCGATAATTAAATTAATTACCAGTATAAACAAGAGCTATCCGGAATTTAATGCGTGAAACCCGTTCGTTCATCGATGCTTTTTGTTTGTATACTTTTTTCGTAAAAAATGAAATAAAACGTTTGGATATAAAACCTATCTGCCCGAAAATGTTATAAATTTACTTTCATTTTGTGTTCGTTTTTCGACCCTGCTGCTTTTCGACTTTCCCGTCATTTAGGAAAGGTGTAGTTACGTTCATTTTATTAATTTATTATTATTTTATTTTTATTTTTTCGTTTCCCGCGGTGAGACGTTCCTTTAGCTGTATGACAAAATCGAAATGAATTATTAAAAATAGGTATCGTTACATTTTCAGCATGTCAACGGACGTTTATTTAAAAGTCGCCCGAGGAAGGGGGAGACGAATCTTTTTTTTTTTTTATTTATTTTTTTTTTTACTTATTGATAGCCGATAAAATAAATGACCGTTAGACGATTCAAAGATGCTCAAAACAAATAAAAAATTAATAAAAAAAAGTCGGCAAAACAAAAAAGAGGTGCCAACAGCACGCGGTTTTCCCAGGCGGTCACCCATCCAAGTACTAACCACGCCCGACGTTGCTTAACTTCGGTGATCGGACGAGAACCGGTGTGTTCAACGTGGTATGGCCGTTGGCGAAGGAATATCTTTCTCCCGGCTACTTGTCCACCTCAAGTAAATACAAATCATAATGGAACTGTCTCTGGGAAATTTTCGTTTTGAGAAAGGATGGAGACTGGATGAGGGGTAAGGCTTCTCCTCCGACCTATAGGAAGATTATTAAGACCGAAAATTGCTGGGATGGATATGAGAGCCATGCCATACTAGTAGGGTAAGAGATGTGATCATTAATTGGGTATCCATAAAATTATTTTGAAAGGATATCGACATGGATTATCTTAGGGGATCGATTGATGGGTTAAATTTTGAGTTTGCGGCTAAAGACTATCATACTCATTATGGTATATTGTTTATACGTTATAGTTGGAGTATATTTCATTTAAAAGTCGTCAATATCATATCCTCAGGCGTTACAAAAATAGAGGAGGGTGCTATCTACCAGTTTTTTTTAATTTTTTTTTTTTTTTTTTTCCTTATGGATTGCTAATTACATAATGGTCATTGATGATGGAAGTGATTATTTCGATCATGGCCTTTAAATGAAAGGAAAAGGTTTATTTGCTTATAGGAGTTGGCAGTCGCTAATTTAAGTTATGTACAGTATAATTATACATAGAATAATTGTAGAACATAATTTCCTAATCTGTAAACCTTTATTTTTTTTACCATTGCAGAGATAGGAGCCTAGCATCGTTCCCCTTTTTCTTTGTAAATGTGTGCATATTTTTTTATTGCCAGCTTAGCTCTCCTTTTCTTTTTCGTTAGCATCCATCGTTTAGTTACATTGCACACTTATTTAGGAATCTTTGAACAATAATTAGAAAACGAAACAAGATTCTGCATGACAGGAAACTGGGGTTTTATTCTATGGCTCATCTGTCACCCCTATCGATGAGTGATATTGTAGAGGCATGGCCATGTACATTATTTTTCTCTTATTTCAGTGTATTGGCGTTTAGTGGATGCATACAATATTGAAAAAGATAGCGCAAAAAGAGTATCGATAATCATATAGTAAGTTGTACGTGGATCACTCGGGTATGTATGTCACAGTATGTGCTACTGGATACAGTTTATTGAGAGAGTGTGGGGGTCTGGATTGTTAGCATGGCTTGTGAGAGATGACATCTTAGAGGAGTAGCAAGAAGTGAGAATGTTACAATTATTGAAATTTAAATAGCTATCATTTAATGAACCTGGGGTCGGGCAGGGATGTTGCGTGTCCTTATAGCAACGCCTCAGTTTTTAGACTTTTGTGTTTAAATTTGTAAATTATATATTCTATGGGAAAAAATAGAAATTTTCTTAACGCTTTCGGGCAGTTACAATGGGGTTTTTATTGAAATTTTGTTATGAATTTTAAGCTGGGAGCTCTGTGAGTGGAGCAGGTGCTGCTCCTGGCGGGCACTCGAGGAACCTCTAGGAGCAGTCATGATCAGTTATATCCGCCGAATCGGTTAAAAGGGAAGATGGGATTTTATAATTTCTTAGGAACAGGCCTCGTTGAGGGGACTTATATAGATCCCTTTTAAATATATGGATAGCAGAGAAGCTCTAAACCGGTTGAATGGAATGTAAAAAGGAAATGTAGAAAAACAAAAGAGAGCCGGTAGTCGATTTATAAATTTCAATTGCATCCCTTCACTGGTTGTATTTGCGATAATTAAATTAATTACCAGTATAAACAAGAGCTATCCGGAATTTAATGCGTGAAACCCGTTCGTTCATCGATGCTTTTTGTTTGTATACTTTTTTCGTAAAAAATGAAATAAAACGTTTGGATATAAAACCTATCTGCCCGAAAATGTTATAAATTTACTTTCATTTTGTGTTCGTTTTTCGACCCTGCTGCTTTTCGACTTTCCCGTCATTTAGGAAAGGTGTAGTTACGTTCATTTTATTAATTTATTATTATTTTATTTTTATTTTTTCGTTTCCCGCGGTGAGACGTTCCTTTAGCTGTATGACAAAATCGAAATGAATTATTAAAAATAGGTATCGTTACATTTTCAGCATGTCAACGGACGTTTATTTAAAAGTCGCCCGAGGAAGGGGGAGACGAATCTTTTTTTTTTTTTATTTATTTTTTTTTTTACTTATTGATAGCCGATAAAATAAATGACCGTTAGACGATTCAAAGATGCTCAAAACAAATAAAAAATTAATAAAAAAAAGTCGGCAAAACAAAAAAGAGGTGCCAACAGCACGCGGTTTTCCCAGGCGGTCACCCATCCAAGTACTAACCACGCCCGACGTTGCTTAACTTCGGTGATCGGACGAGAACCGGTGTGTTCAACGTGGTATGGCCGTTGGCGAAGGAATATCTTTCTCCCGGCTACTTGTCCACCTCAAGTAAATACAAATCATAATGGAACTGTCTCTGGGAAATTTTCGTTTTGAGAAAGGATGGAGACTGGATGAGGGGTAAGGCTTCTCCTCCGACCTATAGGAAGATTATTAAGACCGAAAATTGCTGGGATGGATATGAGAGCCATGCCATACTAGTAGGGTAAGAGATGTGATCATTAATTGGGTATCCATAAAATTATTTTGAAAGGATATCGACATGGATTATCTTAGGGGATCGATTGATGGGTTAAATTTTGAGTTTGCGGCTAAAGACTATCATACTCATTATGGTATATTGTTTATACGTTATAGTTGGAGTATATTTCATTTAAAAGTCGTCAATATCATATCCTCAGGCGTTACAAAAATAGAGGAGGGTGCTATCTACCAGTTTTTTTTAATTTTTTTTTTTTTTTTTTCCTTATGGATTGCTAATTACATAATGGTCATTGATGATGGAAGTGATTATTTCGATCATGGCCTTTAAATGAAAGGAAAAGGTTTATTTGCTTATAGGAGTTGGCAGTCGCTAATTTAAGTTATGTACAGTATAATTATACATAGAATAATTGTAGAACATAATTTCCTAATCTGTAAACCTTTATTTTTTTTACCATTGCAGAGATAGGAGCCTAGCATCGTTCCCCTTTTTCTTTGTAAATGTGTGCATATTTTTTTATTGCCAGCTTAGCTCTCCTTTTCTTTTTCGTTAGCATCCATCGTTTAGTTACATTGCACACTTATTTAGGAATCTTTGAACAATAATTAGAAAACGAAACAAGATTCTGCATGACAGGAAACTGGGGTTTTATTCTATGGCTCATCTGTCACCCCTATCGATGAGTGATATTGTAGAGGCATGGCCATGTACATTATTTTTCTCTTATTTCAGTGTATTGGCGTTTAGTGGATGCATACAATATTGAAAAAGATAGCGCAAAAAGAGTATCGATAATCATATAGTAAGTTGTACGTGGATCACTCGGGTATGTATGTCACAGTATGTGCTACTGGATACAGTTTATTGAGAGAGTGTGGGGGTCTGGATTGTTAGCATGGCTTGTGAGAGATGACATCTTAGAGGAGTAGCAAGAAGTGAGAATGTTACAATTATTGAAATTTAAATAGCTATCATTTAATGAACCTGGGGTCGGGCAGGGATGTTGCGTGTCCTTATAGCAACGCCTCAGTTTTTAGACTTTTGTGTTTAAATTTGTAAATTATATATTCTATGGGAAAAAATAGAAATTTTCTTAACGCTTTCGGGCAGTTACAATGGGGTTTTTATTGAAATTTTGTTATGAATTTTAAGCTGGGAGCTCTGTGAGTGGAGCAGGTGCTGCTCCTGGCGGGCACTCGAGGAACCTCTAGGAGCAGTCATGATCAGTTATATCCGCCGAATCGGTTAAAAGGGAAGATGGGATTTTATAATTTCTTAGGAACAGGCCTCGTTGAGGGGACTTATATAGATCCCTTTTAAATATATGGATAGCAGAGAAGCTCTAAACCGGTTGAATGGAATGTAAAAAGGAAATGTAGAAAAACAAAAGAGAGCCGGTAGTCGATTTATAAATTTCAATTGCATCCCTTCACTGGTTGTATTTGCGATAATTAAATTAATTACCAGTATAAACAAGAGCTATCCGGAATTTAATGCGTGAAACCCGTTCGTTCATCGATGCTTTTTGTTTGTATACTTTTTTCGTAAAAAATGAAATAAAACGTTTGGATATAAAACCTATCTGCCCGAAAATGTTATAAATTTACTTTCATTTTGTGTTCGTTTTTTGACCCTGCTGCTTTTCGACTTTCCCGTCATTTAGGAAAGGTGTAGTTACGTTCATTTTATTAATTTATTATTATTTTATTTTTATTTTTTCGTTTCCCGCGGTGAGACGTTCCTTTAGCTGTATGACAAAATCGAAATGAATTATTAAAAATAGGTATCGTTACATTTTCAGCATGTCAACGGACGTTTATTTAAAAGTCGCCCGAGGAAGGGGGAGACGAATCTTTTTTTTTTTTATTTATTTATTTTTTTACTTATTGATAGCCGATAAAATAAATGACCGTTAGACGATTCAAAGATGCTCAAAACAAATAAAAAATTAATAAAAAAAAGTCGGCAAAACAAAAAAGAGGTGCCAACAGCACGCGGTTTTCCCAGGCGGTCACCCATCCAAGTACTAACCACGCCCGACGTTGCTTAACTTCGGTGATCGGACGAGAACCGGTGTGTTCAACGTGGTATGGCCGTTGGCGAAGGAATATCTTTCTCCCGGCTACTTGTCCACCTCAAGTAAATACAAATCATAATGGAACTGTCTCTGGGAAATTTTCGTTTTGAGAAAGGATGGAGACTGGATGAGGGGTAAGGCTTCTCCTCCGACCTATAGGAAGATTATTAAGACCGAAAATTGCTGGGATGGATATGAGAGCCATGCCATACTAGTAGGGTAAGAGATGTGATCATTAATTGGGTATCCATAAAATTATTTTGAAAGGATATCGACATGGATTATCTTAGGGGATCGATTGATGGGTTAAATTTTGAGTTTGCGGCTAAAGACTATCATACTCATTATGGTATATTGTTTATACGTTATAGTTGGAGTATATTTCATTTAAAAGTCGTCAATATCATATCCTCAGGCGTTACAAAAATAGAGGAGGGTGCTATCTACCAGTTTTTTTTAATTTTTTTTTTTTTTTTTTCCTTATGGATTGCTAATTACATAATGGTCATTGATGATGGAAGTGATTATTTCGATCATGGCCTTTAAATGAAAGGAAAAGGTTTATTTGCTTATAGGAGTTGGCAGTCGCTAATTTAAGTTATGTACAGTATAATTATACATAGAATAATTGTAGAACATAATTTCCTAATCTGTAAACCTTTATTTTTTTTACCATTGCAGAGATAGGAGCCTAGCATCGTTCCCCTTTTTCTTTGTAAATGTGTGCATATTTTTTTATTGCCAGCTTAGCTCTCCTTTTCTTTTTCGTTAGCATCCATCGTTTAGTTACATTGCACACTTATTTAGGAATCTTTGAACAATAATTAGAAAACGAAACAAGATTCTGCATGACAGGAAACTGGGGTTTTATTCTATGGCTCATCTGTCACCCCTATCGATGAGTGATATTGTAGAGGCATGGCCATGTACATTATTTTTCTCTTATTTCAGTGTATTGGCGTTTAGTGGATGCATACAATATTGAAAAAGATAGCGCAAAAAGAGTATCGATAATCATATAGTAAGTTGTACGTGGATCACTCGGGTATGTATGTCACAGTATGTGCTACTGGATACAGTTTATTGAGAGAGTGTGGGGGTCTGGATTGTTAGCATGGCTTGTGAGAGATGACATCTTAGAGGAGTAGCAAGAAGTGAGAATGTTACAATTATTGAAATTTAAATAGCTATCATTTAATGAACCTGGGGTCGGGCAGGGATGTTGCGTGTCCTTATAGCAACGCCTCAGTTTTTAGACTTTTGTGTTTAAATTTGTAAATTATATATTCTATGGGAAAAAATAGAAATTTTCTTAACGCTTTCGGGCAGTTACAATGGGGTTTTTATTGAAATTTTGTTATGAATTTTAAGCTGGGAGCTCTGTGAGTGGAGCAGGTGCTGCTCCTGGCGGGCACTCGAGGAACCTCTAGGAGCAGTCATGATCAGTTATATCCGCCGAATCGGTTAAAAGGGAAGATGGGATTTTATAATTTCTTAGGAACAGGCCTCGTTGAGGGGACTTATATAGATCCCTTTTAAATATATGGATAGCAGAGAAGCTCTAAACCGGTTGAATGGAATGTAAAAAGGAAATGTAGAAAAACAAAAGAGAGCCGGTAGTCGATTTATAAATTTCAATTGCATCCCTTCACTGGTTGTATTTGCGATAATTAAATTAATTACCAGTATAAACAAGAGCTATCCGGAATTTAATGCGTGAAACCCGTTCGTTCATCGATGCTTTTTGTTTGTATACTTTTTTCGTAAAAAATGAAATAAAACGTTTGGATATAAAACCTATCTGCCCGAAAATGTTATAAATTTACTTTCATTTTGTGTTCGTTTTTCGACCCTGCTGCTTTTCGACTTTCCCGTCATTTAGGAAAGGTGTAGTTACGTTCATTTTATTAATTTATTATTATTTTATTTTTATTTTTTCGTTTCCCGCGGTGAGACGTTCCTTTAGCTGTATGACAAAATCGAAATGAATTATTAAAAATAGGTATCGTTACATTTTCAGCATGTCAACGGACGTTTATTTAAAAGTCGCCCGAGGAAGGGGGAGACGAATCTTTTTTTTTTTTATTTATTTATTTTTTTACTTATTGATAGCCGATAAAATAAATGACCGTTAGACGATTCAAAGATGCTCAAAACAAATAAAAAATTAATAAAAAAAAGTCGGCAAAACAAAAAAGAGGTGCCAACAGCACGCGGTTTTCCCAGGCGGTCACCCATCCAAGTACTAACCACGCCCGACGTTGCTTAACTTCGGTGATCGGACGAGAACCGGTGTGTTCAACGTGGTATGGCCGTTGGCGAAGGAATATCTTTCTCCCGGCTACTTGTCCACCTCAAGTAAATACAAATCATAATGGAACTGTCTCTGGGAAATTTTCGTTTTGAGAAAGGATGGAGACTGGATGAGGGGTAAGGCTTCTCCTCCGACCTATAGGAAGATTATTAAGACCGAAAATTGCTGGGATGGATATGAGAGCCATGCCATACTAGTAGGGTAAGAGATGTGATCATTAATTGGGTATCCATAAAATTATTTTGAAAGGATATCGACATGGATTATCTTAGGGGATCGATTGATGGGTTAAATTTTGAGTTTGCGGCTAAAGACTATCATACTCATTATGGTATATTGTTTATACGTTATAGTTGGAGTATATTTCATTTAAAAGTCGTCAATATCATATCCTCAGGCGTTACAAAAATAGAGGAGGGTGCTATCTACCAGTTTTTTTTAATTTTTTTTTTTTTTTTTTTCCTTATGGATTGCTAATTACATAATGGTCATTGATGATGGAAGTGATTATTTCGATCATGGCCTTTAAATGAAAGGAAAAGGTTTATTTGCTTATTGGGGTTGGCAGTCGCTAATTTAAGTTATGTACAGTATAATTATACATAGAATAATTGTAGAACATAATTTCCTAATCTGTAAACCTTTATTTTTTTTACCATTGCAGAGATAGGAGCCTAGCATCGTTCCCCTTTTTCTTTGTAAATGTGTGCATATTTTTTTATTGCCAGCTTAGCTCTCCTTTTCTTTTTCGTTAGCATCCATCGTTTAGTTACATTGCACACTTATTTAGGAATCTTTGAACAATAATTAGAAAACGAAACAAGATTCTGCATGACAGGAAACTGGGGTTTTATTCTATGGCTCATCTGTCACCCCTATCGATGAGTGATATTGTAGAGGCATGGCCATGTACATTATTTTTCTCTTATTTCAGTGTATTGGCGTTTAGTGGATGCATACAATATTGAAAAAGATAGCGCAAAAAGAGTATCGATAATCATATAGTAAGTTGTACGTGGATCACTCGGGTATGTATGTCACAGTATGTGCTACTGGATACAGTTTATTGAGAGAGTGTGGGGGTCTGGATTGTTAGCATGGCTTGTGAGAGATGACATCTTAGAGGAGTAGCAAGAAGTGAGAATGTTACAATTATTGAAATTTAAATAGCTATCATTTAATGAACCTGGGGTCGGGCAGGGATGTTGCGTGTCCTTATAGCAACGCCTCAGTTTTTAGACTTTTGTGTTTAAATTTGTAAATTATATATTCTATGGGAAAAAATAGAAATTTTCTTAACGCTTTCGGGCAGTTACAATGGGGTTTTTATTGAAATTTTGTTATGAATTTTAAGCTGGGAGCTCTGTGAGTGGAGCAGGTGCTGCTCCTGGCGGGCACTCGAGGAACCTCTAGGAGCAGTCATGATCAGTTATATCCGCCGAATCGGTTAAAAGGGAAGATGGGATTTTATAATTTCTTAGGAACAGGCCTCGTTGAGGGGACTTATATAGATCCCTTTTAAATATATGGATAGCAGAGAAGCTCTAAACCGGTTGAATGGAATGTAAAAAGGAAATGTAGAAAAACAAAAGAGAGCCGGTAGTCGATTTATAAATTTCAATTGCATCCCTTCACTGGTTGTATTTGCGATAATTAAATTAATTACCAGTATAAACAAGAGCTATCCGGAATTTAATGCGTGAAACCCGTTCGTTCATCGATGCTTTTTGTTTGTATACTTTTTTCGTAAAAAATGAAATAAAACGTTTGGATATAAAACCTATCTGCCCGAAAATGTTATAAATTTACTTTCATTTTGTGTTCGTTTTTCGACCCTGCTGCTTTTCGACTTTCCCGTCATTTAGGAAAGGTGTAGTTACGTTCATTTTATTAATTTATTATTATTTTATTTTTATTTTTTCGTTTCCCGCGGTGAGACGTTCCTTTAGCTGTATGACAAAATCGAAATGAATTATTAAAAATAGGTATCGTTACATTTTCAGCATGTCAACGGACGTTTATTTAAAAGTCGCCCGAGGAAGGGGGAGACGAATCTTTTTTTTTTTTTATTTATTTTTTTTTTTACTTATTGATAGCCGATAAAATAAATGACCGTTAGACGATTCAAAGATGCTCAAAACAAATAAAAAATTAATAAAAAAAAGTCGGCAAAACAAAAAAGAGGTGCCAACAGCACGCGGTTTTCCCAGGCGGTCACCCATCCAAGTACTAACCACGCCCGACGTTGCTTAACTTCGGTGATCGGACGAGAACCGGTGTGTTCAACGTGGTATGGCCGTTGGCGAAGGAATATCTTTCTCCCGGCTACTTGTCCACCTCAAGTAAATACAAATCATAATGGAACTGTCTCTGGGAAATTTTCGTTTTGAGAAAGGATGGAGACTGGATGAGGGGTAAGGCTTCTCCTCCGACCTATAGGAAGATTATTAAGACCGAAAATTGCTGGGATGGATATGAGAGCCATGCCATACTAGTAGGGTAAGAGATGTGATCATTAATTGGGTATCCATAAAATTATTTTGAAAGGATATCGACATGGATTATCTTAGGGGATCGATTGATGGGTTAAATTTTGAGTTTGCGGCTAAAGACTATCATACTCATTATGGTATATTGTTTATACGTTATAGTTGGAGTATATTTCATTTAAAAGTCGTCAATATCATATCCTCAGGCGTTACAAAAATAGAGGAGGGTGCTATCTACCAGTTTTTTTTAATTTTTTTTTTTTTTTTTTTTCCTTATGGATTGCTAATTACATAATGGTCATTGATGATGGAAGTGATTATTTCGATCATGGCCTTTAAATGAAAGGAAAAGGTTTATTTGCTTATAGGAGTTGGCAGTCGCTAATTTAAGTTATGTACAGTATAATTATACATAGAATAATTGTAGAACATAATTTCCTAATCTGTAAACCTTTATTTTTTTTACCATTGCAGAGATAGGAGCCTAGCATCGTTCCCCTTTTTCTTTGTAAATGTGTGCATGTTTTTTTATTGCCAGCTTAGCTCTCCTTTTCTTTTTCGTTAGCATCCATCGTTTAGTTACATTGCACACTTATTTAGGAATCTTTGAACAATAATTAGAAAACGAAACAAGATTCTGCATGACAGGAAACTGGGGTTTTATTCTATGGCTCATCTGTCACCCCTATCGATGAGTGATATTGTAGAGGCATGGCCATGTACATTATTTTTCTCTTATTTCAGTGTATTGGCGTTTAGTGGATGCATACAATATTGAAAAAGATAGCGCAAAAAGAGTATCGATAATCATATAGTAAGTTGTACGTGGATCACTCGGGTATGTATGTCACAGTATGTGCTACTGGATACAGTTTATTGAGAGAGTGTGGGGGTCTGGATTGTTAGCATGGCTTGTGAGAGATGACATCTTAGAGGAGTAGCAAGAAGTGAGAATGTTACAATTATTGAAATTTAAATAGCTATCATTTAATGAACCTGGGGTCGGGCAGGGATGTTGCGTGTCCTTATAGCAACGCCTCAGTTTTTAGACTTTTGTGTTTAAATTTGTAAATTATATATTCTATGGGAAAAAATAGAAATTTTCTTAACGCTTTCGGGCAGTTACAATGGGGTTTTTATTGAAATTTTGTTATGAATTTTAAGCTGGGAGCTCTGTGAGTGGAGCAGGTGCTGCTCCTGGCGGGCACTCGAGGAACCTCTAGGAGCAGTCATGATCAGTTATATCCGCCGAATCGGTTAAAAGGGAAGATGGGATTTTATAATTTCTTAGGAACAGGCCTCGTTGAGGGGACTTATATAGATCCCTTTTAAATATATGGATAGCAGAGAAGCTCTAAACCGGTTGAATGGAATGTAAAAAGGAAATGTA
This sequence comes from Aelia acuminata, assembly GCA_911387785.2. NCBI lineage: Eukaryota > Metazoa > Arthropoda > Insecta > Hemiptera > Pentatomidae > Aelia > Aelia acuminata. Next base: position 13,640,903 of record OU426979.1, read on the forward strand.
GAAAAACAAAAGAGAGCCGGTAGTCGATTTATAAATTTCAATTGCATCCCTTCACTGGTTGTATTTGCGATAATTAAATTAATTACCTGTATAAACAAGAGCTATCCGGAATTTAATGCGTGAAACCCTTTCGTTCATCGATGCTTTTTGTTTGTATACTTTTTTCGTAAAAAATGAAAAAATGTTTGCATGTTAAGGAATATCGTTCTCCTGGCTAAATAGTTTCTATTCATTGGGTCAAATTCTATCTTAATTTCTTGGTTTTGTAGCATAGGTAAGTTTTTTAAAATGAGGTATTTTTTTTTCCTTCTGAAGTGGGCCTCCTTTAGCAAGTAATGTTTTTTTTAATTCTCCCTTTTCGAAAAGTTACTTATTACTAATTTTCATACTGAGACATTTTGGCACCACTTTTTTCTGTTTAGAGTCATAATATGGTAGTTGAACATAAGAGCATCCTGGGTATTGTTCCTTATTGGAGCATAACACTTTAGTTGTTCATGTTTACCTTCCTCAATCAAGGTAATAATCTCATTAAAAAATGGTGCTGTTAGCCAGGTGATTAGGTGGCAGGGGGGTTATTACCTCCCCCCCCCCCAAATTTTGTGCTGAATCCACCCCTTTGATTGCTTCAGGGCTAACTACAAACCATATAAAAACCAGTGAAATTATATAAAAAGAAGAAATGAAAAATAAAGAGTGATTAAATTATAATAAGGTATAAATAATAGTAAATGTTGTCTAGAGGTTGAGAATAAATAGTAAAGATGGTGGTAGTGGATTGTTGATTCATGTTGTGGGTTGTTTGAATAGTTGGGAGGGGGATGATTGTAGTGATTGTTGATGAGTTTATTGATGATGGTGGGAGGATAATTATTGAATTTTTTTTTTTGTTTTACCTAATTGGTAATCAGAAAGGGAGAGACTTTGGCGTATTAGATTTCTGGCTAAATTTATTATTTTTTTTGTGATTTGGATGTTGGGAGTGAAACTTTAAGAGTGGGCCTGAGTCTGTTGGGTTAATGTACCAGTCTGTGGATAAATATTAGTGGACTCGACAGCCCTGATGAAGACCTGAATTTCATGGATAGAAATGTTGGCTCAAGATATGTTAATACATAATACAGTGTTGTTTATTGAACACACGTGCAACAATTTTCATTACATTAACTTCCACAGTCAACTATTTGATTTCAATTTTTAAAAATCTACATTTTTGTCAGTATTGTATAGAATTTTGTTCAAAATCACATGTATATTAAAAAAAAAATAAAAATAAAATAAAAAATAATGGAATCTAAGCATAAAATGCGACTTCGAAAAATGCAATCTATGAATAATGCTGTCCTTAAGCATTTGAAATATTTTATATTGAATCTAAATTCTCATAAATATTGAAAATAACTGAAAAAGAAAGTTAAAAGTATATTATGGCAAATGACGTACAGGCTATGGGATAACAGATGGCAGACAACAATGAAAGGAAGACATTTATACAAATACATTAATAAATTAAAAAACAGATAAAGGCTACGTACAATCAATAGTAGTGTAGTGGTGAATTGTAACAATGCACCACTACATCAGACTTACACAGGTACTGACTGGTCACGGACCAACAAGAAGTTACTTACATTGATTTAATATAATAGAAGACAACAAATGCTTGTGCGACGGACAGACAGAACAAACTTATGACCATCTTACATTTGACTGCCACTTACTTGACGCACAGATATATAAATTATTAAGAACAATTATGGTCCGTGGGTACAATTGGCCAATCAGTAGAGAAGAACTACTTTTTAGTTTTGGCCAGGAATTTCAGGAGTTTTTAGGTGGAATAGACCACAATAAATTATGAGAAATAGATTGGACAGGTGTCACCACATAGAACATCATGATTTAACCATATTTTTATTTTTCTTATTTATTATTATTCATTTATTGTTTTTTATTTTTTATTTCATATCATTTTCTATTTTGATATTATTTGAATTGTTATTCTATTTATTATTTTATTGTAATGTATACATTCAGGAATACTTAGTATTTTGTAATTATGTATTTTATATTAGTTTTTGTATTTAGTATTTTGTACTTTGCATTTTTTGTTTCCTTGTTGTTTCATTTTGTTGTAAAAGTATTCTGAAAAATATCATTTAAATTATTTTCCTGCACGCAGTATCACCCGATGGAACGTGCAGGGCTTTATGTAAACAATAAACTCCCCCATGCCTAGGGTTACTGGAATGGGGAACACATAAAAAAAAAAAAAAAAAAAAAAAAAAAAACTAAAAAAGAAAAGTGGCAATGTTAAACTTGTGTTAGTCATGCTTAGAACTGAATTGTGGGGAGGTTTAAGCTGACAACAACAGGTATCAGCTGATTTCCCATATATTCATTTCTATTATCATCGCTTGGAAACAAACATAACTATCTCTGCTATTGGTGCTGTGTGTTGAAGCAAAATAGCTTGTTTAGGGATAGCTGGAGGAGATCACCTTTTTGAAACATTTAAATTGTAGGAGCTACCATTCAGCAAGAAACTACAGAATTAATGTCCTAGATTGTTACTTTATTGCACTAAAAGAAATAAAAAAGTGATTTTTTTTGTAACTACAAAAATCTTAACTACAAATTTCTTACTAGTAAGAAATTGTCTCTGACTCAAAACAGCCTGAAGTAGAGTTACCCCTTATAATTCCACATACTTTAATTAGTAGATTTAAATTTTTTACTTTCACTTACCTATATGAAATATATAGTAAGTGGAAGTATTGCGATCGTGAAAAATTTCGACTTCCGGTTTTCAACGGAAATACACGTTTTGGGGTCCCCTGAGTCCAATTAACCAAGTCCCGCGAAATGGTCTGTGTGTGTGTGTGTGTGTGTGTGTGTGTGTCTGTGTGTGTGTGTGTGTGTGTGTGTGTGTGAACAGACTAGCTCAAAAACTATAAACCGCGCGAACCTGAAATTGAGTATTTAGTGTATGTATATGCCCGCAATGTGACAGCAAAAATTTCATCAAAATTGCTCAAAGGGAGGGGGTACTTTATTTAAAAACTTTTTAAGTTTTTTTCGATTTTCTCAAAAACGGCTCTAACGATTTTGATTAAACTGAGTATTTTATCTATTTATATGCCCAAGATATGACTGTAAAAATTTCATCAAAATTGATCAACCGGAGGGGGGACTTTACTTAATAAATTTTGAATCATTTTCACGTGTTTTTTTTATTTACTCAAAAACGGTTTTAAAGATTACGATCAAACTGGGTATTTGATGTATGCATATGCCAAAGATGCGATAGCCAACATTACATCAAAATTGATCAACCGGAGGGGGGACTTTACTTAATAAATTTTGAATCATTTTCACATGTTTTTTTTATTTAATCAAAAACGGTTTTAAAGATTACGATCAAACTGAGTATTTGATCTATTTATATGCCCAAGATATGACTGTAAAAATTTCATCAAAATTGATCAACCGGAGGGGGGACTTTACTTAATAAATTTTGAATCATTTTCACGTGTTTTTTTTATTTACTCAAAAACGGTTTTAAAGATTACGATCAAACTGGGTATTTGATGTATTTATATGCCCGAGATATGGGGTAGGGGCCTTTTTTGTTTGTTTGTTTTTGTTTCCTATGAAGTATCTTTGTTTTTGTTTATATGGAGAAATAAACCGTCTCTCGTTACGCCTAAAAATAAGAAATGACTAAATATGAGATATGATAAAAATAAAGTAAACATAAAGAGTAGAAAAAAAGAAAAATATTTAGTCAACTCATAAAACTCGTTGAGCCCACGCATGCGGAGTACGCTTTTAAGGACAGACCATTGTTCATAATTAAAGCCGTTCTGTTCATTTGAGAAGTAGCAATTAACAAAACGCATTAATTTCTAATCTAAGTAAGTTAGTAAGTGAAAGTTGTGTGTTGCGCGCACGCACCAGATTTTTTCTATCTGTGATAGTTGGTTATAATAGAGGTTTATTTTGGAGTTGAGTCATTTGAATCTTTTTATTCTCATATATACCATTTTGATCAATGGAGATATTTGTGTGGATAAAAATTATAAATTGACACTTTTTTAATACATTTCTGAGATATTAGGCCAATTCATAAAAAATTTCCAATCCTCCAGCACTTAGGAAGTTCTGAAGACAAGTTCGAAACTTAACTATGCTAAAAATAATATCTGCTTAAAAGTTCTTACATTGTTATGAAATTTAGTAATAATTAACAAATATAAGCTCATTCGATAATCATGTTCAAGATATTCAACAACATCTGACCTCTGATACAGAACCAAAGGTTTTTATTTTGGGGGAAATATTATAAGTAAAGCTCGGAATTCCGTGCAGTATAAATTTGAAAACGTGCAATAAAAACTTAAAAACGTGCAAAACCGTGCAATAAAAACTTTAAAACGTGCAAAAACATGCAAAAAAAAAATTATTGCTTGAAAATCATGAATTAAATTATTTATGTGAACAATATATAGCTAATTTTGAAACAAATAAGTAGCGGAGAGTAAATTGAAGTAAAATCTTTTATTTTTAAAATATTAGTTTTAATATAGATTTTTGTTAAATAATGATTTTTTCATTAGTTAAGAAAAATTAATGGAATACATTAGAAATGTAACTACACTTCATTATTTTTTTAATCAATGTTTCTAGCTAACTACATTTCTAAATTTTTTCTATTAAACAGTGCCTCCTCTCACTTAAACTTTTTTTCAATTTAGAAAAAGATATCTCAGCTTCTACAATCGTTAAAGCGACTCAGCAACTAGGGATCTCCTTCAATTCAATAGTGACTAGTGATGGGCAAAACTGTTAATCTTGAAAAACAGTTGCAACTGTTTCTGCTACTTTCAATAAACAGTTTAAAAAAAAAACAGATACAACTGTTTAAAATCTCTATATATATAAGAGGCTTTGTCCTGACTGACAGAATCAACGCAGAGCAAAAACTACTAATGATAGAAACTTGAAGTTCGGAATTTAGACTTTGAACGCGATGTAGGTAACCACTAAGAAAGGAATTTCAAAAATGTAACCCCTAAGGGGCTTAAATGGCGAAATTGTCGTTTAACTCTAACGGAAATCTATTGTTGAAATTTTAAACCATATGTTTTTAATTTGAATACCGATTTAACGTTACAATAGTATTAAAATATGCATTCACATAAAATATGGCTACTGATTATTTACATATTAGTGGTAATCAAATTATGCACACTGTGATTCCCATGATTGGGGATGGTGCGTGTTCATTTCGATCTCTTCTCCATATATTTCTCCATATATATACTTCTCCATATATATATACTACTACATATATGTATACTTCTCCATATGTATAAGAGGCTTTGTCCTGACTGCCAGAATCAACGCAGAGCAAAAACTACTTATGATTAGAAACTTCGGAATTTAGATTTTAAAAGCGATGTTGGTAACCACTAAGAAAGGAATATCAAAAATGTAACCCCTAAGAATATCTAAAATGTAAATGGCGAAATTGCCGTTTAACTCTAACGGACATCTATTTTCGAACTTCGAGAAAATATATCTAATTAGGACTCATTTAAAAGAATTTGATACGACGAGTTTAACTCGAAAGGCCCTATTGGGCGTCGAAAACCATGTTTTATAGGCGAAAAATGAAGCGAGTAAGTCATTTTTTGTTTCGGCGGTTTTAGTGAACTCTCTCCATTGCGCGTCTCCGTCTCTTCTACCGAGCCGGCAGCTTCCCCCTCCAACATTCCACCTATCGGAAGCTCAAATTCTATTAAATCTCCTTAACATCAGTTAACATATTATATAAGATCAATACCAAGATAATGATCACAGAATCGATTTTAAAGGCTCGCGGGCGAAGCCGCGATGGGGAATGCTAGTAATACTATATGGGAAAAAAGAAACAAAAATAGTCCCACTTCGCATTCCAGCATTCTTTTGAATTATGTTTTAATTATTGAAATATCTAACAAGTTCGAATGACAATTTCTCACAAAACATTTAATATAAAATAAAGCTTTATGTAAAATAATTAAACAGCACTAAAAATAAATTATAAATCAAAACTTGTAATAGACATTAATTGATTTTTTATTTATAAAATTATGGTTTAATTGAATAAATAATCTGGAGAAAAATAATTTAATAATTAAAAAAAATAAGATCCACATAACTCAGAGTAGTAGATTTGCGAATGAATAAAACAGATACAGCACGGGCGCAAGCTGTTTAATAAACAGTTTCACTGAAACAGTTTCGAGAAGCAGGGAGAATTAGCAGGTTAGCAGGCTGTTTTATTAAACAGCCTGTTACCGAAACTGATAAGTGAAACAGTGGCCTTGAAAAAGAAACAGATTCATAAACTGTTTCGGTCAACAGGCTGTTAACCTGTTGATTCTCGCAACAGCCTGTTAACCGAAACAGATACGTGAAACAGTGGCCTTGAAAAAGAAACAGATTCATAAACTGTTTCGGTCAACAGGCTGTTAATCTGTTGATTCTCGCAACAGCCTGTTAACCGAAACAGATACGTGAAACAGTGGCCTTGAAAAAGAAACAGTTTCATAAACTGTTTCGGTCAACAGCCTGTTAACCTGCTAATTCTGCCTGCTTCTCGAAACTGTTTATTAAACAGGTCACGCCCGTGCTATTGCAAGCTAATTGTTTGTGTTTAATTTTTATTATTATTTACCTTTTTTTTTTCTCACTACACTGTTGTATTTGTTTATTTTTTTCCGAAACAGTTAACTGTTTCTGTTTAATTAACTTAACTGTTTCAAATAAACAGATAGCTACTAAACAACACACCACTAATAGTGACTGAATTTCCGTTCAGGCAATCATTACAATTTTTTAATAGTTTGTATTCAGGATTTTTTAATAAAAATTTTCGAAATTTTTCGTAAATCATAATTCCTTTTTCGCTCTTGATTGTTTTCAATGATTTTCCAACGTCCTTAACTATTTTTATTTGGTCATAAAGAGAAAGATTTTTCTCCTCTAGTTCTGTAAGAGCAACCGGCAAAGCTGCTAAATTCGATCTAATAAATGCCAAATTAGATTGAATGGTTGGATTCATCAAAATGGTTGCAATTATATATTTGAAAATATTTCAGTTAAAAAAAATAAAAAAATCAGAATATATAATATTTATTTGAAAAAGTAACAAGATTTGGAATAAAGAGTAAAACAATCGCATGTGAGCTGTAATTATATTGGAAATAGGGAGATCTTATAAAGGAAAGATGCTACTCAAATTATGGAATCACTAGATGCAATATCCGGTGCGTAGGCTTATTTTTAAATCCCTCTGATGACACGCACTTCCCCTGGTACCGTTCTATAGTTAAAAATAATTAGGTACTTACTTGTGCTGCAGTGGGTATCAATTTGTGATTTCCTCTCTCATCTAATATTTTTATCACAAGATTTGCAAAACACTACACTACCATCCCTTTTGAGTCAGGATATTTTTCAATCCATCCCGCAATTTTCGAAGACACCTCCAATTTTTGGCATTTTATGGTAAGTAACAATATATCCGACAGAAGCTAGATTGATAGTGACAGAACGATTTAAGAAACAAAATGTAAACATCCAGGAACTACTGAGCCCTTAGTTCTTGGAAATTAGAGTTTGTGTTTGTTTACATCTCCCAAGTTCCCTTTATATTTTTCCTATGTTTCCTTTCTGTAATTTTTTTATTCCTATTCCTAATTCCCATTTATAATTCCACCAATTTTTTGATGTGTATTTAAGAAAATTAAAATTTGTAATAATTTTTTTTTGTTCAAAATATCAAATGATGCAATTTCTTGCAATAAAATTTCAAAACGTGCAATTTCGTGCAGTAACCCCCAAACGTGCAATTTCGTGCAGTAAACCCCAAAACGTGCAATTTCGTGCAGTATAAAACTTCATTAAAACATCCCATTACGCTTGATTCGGATAAGTAACTTGAATTCGCTTTATTCTGACTTACCAATAAAAAGATGCAATTGCACGGGAATCCGAGCTCTAATTATAAGAATATAATAAAAGATAAGAAGTTCAATAAAACATAACAAATTTACAATCTTTATTAAATTACAGAGACACATACATAATAACATAATGGCTTACAATGATTTTCATATCGACTAGCAGACATGTTGATGCCATCAGATGTGTTACATAATGACACAAGTTTTGTTTGATTTTGCATTTTTTTAATAACACATCTTTTTCTTAGAGTCCCAAAATTAAGATTAAACTAACATTGTTTCAATTATATAATAATTTTTTGAAAACTTGCTACTAAAAGAAATAAACAGAATAATCAATAATAACGATACAAAAATGTCTCATAATATTACAGTTAGAAAAAAACAATAACAAATAAATAATGAAGATAAAACAATAATCACAAGTAATTTGAACTTTTTTATGTTCTTAACTTTATCCTCTAACTTGCTTACATTACGTAGAGTATATACAATATTTATATACATTTAAGTATGGTTCCTTGTGATATTAATATATCCCATTAAGGAAAATACTAACTGTCAAAGGTTGGCAACAATTGTTCATTATACTCCGATCCATTTTTAGGAATCACAGGGCACACAGAAGAAGGCAGTCTCGACTACTGCCGACTGTTGGAGATTCAGTCAGATCTGCAGTTGTCCAAGAAGAGGGCCGTCGACCTGGAAGCTATGTCTGCGTAGCCGCGGTGGCCGGGGCTGCACAGCTTGCTCACCACGTCCACCGCTCGCTTTCTGTTAATGAAATCGATTATTATATAATAAAGTTAAGCTCTTCTTAGGGAAAGGATTAAAATTTACTATAGAAGCATTTGAAAATCGGCGGAAAAAGAGAATGTTCTAAAAGGTAGAGGAATATTCTGGAGGCTTCTAGACGTTACAATATGTATATAAATGGTGAAGGACTTCAGAGTCAGTTATTTCAGTAATAGTTCAAATTAGTTAGTTCAGTTCAGAGAATAACTCGGTTAGCTTATAGTGACTGGTAAGAAAAATATATTGTTAAGTTATCAGGCACTAAATGGAAGTATTGATATTTAGAATTGAATCTTTATTTGTAATAGTTTTTTGTGAACTGTGATATGTCAGTAAGGTATTGTATAATAGGAAAAACTAAAATATGATAAATACAAAAGACCTCTTAGTTTTTGTAATTATTGTAATAAATAAGTGAAATTGTTGTTATTGTACGTAAAGTTTGTAATTTGTTCTGTAAAATATATTGTAAATTGGTATTTACAAATTTTGTAGTCATAATTATATATATATATATATACAGTTAGTAAAAAAAGTCTGTGTACACCACCTTAAAAGTTTCTAAGTTTGCCCAGGACATCAAAGGAAGTGAAGAAAACATTTTTTATATTATTTTCTTTTAAACTGTAACTTTGAAAGAATTAAAATTCACTACCAAAAGAAAAATAAATATAACATTAAAGATAAGGTAAAGATAATTGCTAATAGAACTCCTCAACCATTGCAAAATAAGTCTGTGTACATTTATTATAAACTCCTTCAAATACTGTGCAATAATAAACAAACGTTTTCAATATAAACAAAAAGCTTTATTTTAGTCAGTTAAGTCTTTATAGTGGCCGTGATTTGTGAGTTTTTCTGTTACTTTGCTAAAAATGGAAATTTGTGAAGAAATTAGACAATTGATTATTAATGTAAGAAATGAGGGAAAATCTTTGAGAGAAATCGCAGAAATAATTAAGAAACGTCACTCTACAGTTAAAAGAATAATTAAGCATTACCAAGATACCAGTTATCTTCAAAGTATACCTAGATCTGGGAGGCCCAAATAGATTTTGAGAAATCACAGGCTTGCAATTTTGCGAACTGTGAATGATAATCCTACAATGAGTGCAGCAAGATTACCAGCTAATAGTAGCACCACAATAACAATGTGTTTATCAAAAAAAAAATATATATTATTTTTTGAAATAATTAGTGTACACAGACTTTTTTTTATTTTGTATAAATAATTTTTATAAATGTCTTAAAACGTTGTTTATGAAATTGAAAATGTTTAAAAATGATCAAGTATTAAGGGTTAATTTATAAATAAAAAATTAAAAGAATAGCCTCTTATTTTTCCTTTTTTTCCTTGGCTAAAATTTGATGTTTGGCATGGTACATATATATATATATATATATATATATATATATTTTTTTTTTTTTTTTTTTTTTTTTTTTATTCTTTTCCTTACGTGGTACCCCCACAAAAGGACCATTTATTTATCATCCAATCATGTTCCATGCCCTAAAGGCATACCTACTACATGATATTACAATAGTTTTAATTGTTAGTTATAAAATTTACAAAATTTCAGAAATGAATTTAAAAAAATAATGAGAAAAGAATAGCAAAAACAAAAAAAAATAATGAAAAATGAAAAAAGAAATACAAATGAAATAAAAATAAAAGATAAAATAAAATAAGTAAACAAAAGCCAACAAGAAATTACCTACGTTGCCCGTCTCTGGTAAGCGAGTCCAAGTCGATAGTTCTAATAAATTTAAGCAAGTCAGTCTTGAATTGAGAAAGTAATGTTTGTTCTGTCTCTGGCCAGTTTCCGTTTTTAAGCATAATACTTTTTATCAAATTAAACCGCTGTCTGTCAAACAATTTGCAGTCATACAGTATATGTTTAAAATTTTGAACTTGACCGTCTTCGTCACATAAATCTGTTTGTATAATGTTGAACCGTTTGAGATACTGTTTTGTGTTTCCGTGTTCCGTCAGTACTTGCGTCAGTCTGTAATCACTGCTGCGTATACGTTTGTAGTTGTCTAGTGTAATTTTTGGTAAAAATCTGTGCAAACTTGGAGATTTAGGGGAGGTGGCCCACGTTTCGTCCCATCTTTTTATCAAATCAATTGTTAAGTCTCGCTTTATAAACGATAATGTGGCTTTATGATACGAGGGCAGCAGTTCTCCTTTAGCTGCCTCTTTAGCTAGGTAATCTGCCCGTTCATTCCCCACAATCCCCGAATGCGCCTTTACCCATTTTAATGTAACTGTCTTTCCTATGTTTTTAAGAGTCAGTAAATTCAACCTAATTTTGTCCGTCAAATGGCCATGAACGTCCGGATTATTCACAGAGTCGAGTAAAATTTTGTTGTCTGTGTTTATGGTTACGTGTGTGTTCGTTAGTAACGGGTTGTCTCTTATGTACCCTGTCACCTTCAACACAGCATATTTTTCGGCCTGGTTATTCGAGCAATAGGATTCTAGTTTGTACTGCTGTTCTATGATCCTATTATCTTTAGCTCTAAATAACCAAGCACATCCAACGTTCTCATTGTCTTTACTCCCGTCTGTAAACACATCAGTACGTTCATTGTTGATTTTTTGTCTTGTATACGAAGTTGTTCTTGGAACTTTTTATCTTGGAACTTATATATTAACTTATATATTTTATATATTATATGGAATATCCAGCAAGATGGCCGGCGAGGTGACCGATTTGAATTATGCTATCACAACTTTGAAAGATGTTTTGGATTATAATCTCTTAAGAAAAGATTTGCGTCCTAAAGTTGGCAAGGCGATAGAAGTTTTGGAGAATTACGTGAGTAATTTGTGTGATCAGTCTCTTAATTTAGGACTGGAGCGACTGTTAGAAATGATAACCTAACTTTCAAAAACAAAGTTACATTTTCTGCTGTAGCGAAAAAAACTGTTTTACAAAATAGAAATCGCCCTGTTTACAAGGCAATTATTAAGCCTAAACATCCCCTCCAACCTAAGGAGATCTGTAATGAGTTTAAATCTTTAGTGAATCCTAAAGATGATTTAAATATAATATAATTATATTTAAATATAATGATTTAAATATATGTAAATATATATATATATATATATATATATATATATATATATATATATATATATACTTACATACAAAAATTAGAAAGAAAAATGGTAATTAGTAATAGTAATACAGGTGAATAAAATGAAAACAAAGATAGTATTAGATAGTAGATAAGATGGATAAGTGTTAGAAAAAATAAATTAATAAAATAGTTTCTTCAAAATATGGTACGTTGGGATTTCTCTTATCTTATTGTATGATGATCAGTCATATTGGGAAGTAAATAGGAAATTAAAGGGGAGGGATTTGTAAGAGGAAATTTTTTAGGGGTGTGTTGAAGATTGGAACGGATAAAAATCCAGAGGCATATAACAATTGTTATGAAGGATTTTTCAAAAGTAGCAGTTAGGAGGGGTGGAGATAGAGGTAGGACGTACGCTGTTTGTTTGTTTATTTATTTTTTAACTTATCATTAGGGAAGAGCGGGGTTGGTTGGCAACAGTTTTCACTTTTTTCATTGTTGAGTCATTCCTGTTATTATAATCCCAATATGGCTGATACCACTGTAAACCCCAAGTATTAGAGTACTTCACGTATTTTTTTCATCACATAATATTTAACACTATGATCATAAGAATTCGTCAAGCCAGATTATGCCAATTAACAGGGACAGGTTGTTTGGGACAGGTTGGCCTGAAAGGTTGTGTTGTTTGGCCATCTCATTCAAGTACTGCCTGACACATATTATTGTTATTAAAAGCTGCACTATAATAATATAATAATTTTGATCAGGTTTTAACAGCTATTAAGGGAAAATAGAATGACAATTGGCTGCATTTTACCATACGGCTGCATTTATTTCAATTGAACAAAATTACATAACATTTCAAAGAGCAGAAATTAGGAAAATGTAATGGCTTAGAAGCATCATTGCGTTAGAACAATATAAGCAAATTTTTCATGAAACAAAACAAATTTAAAACATCTTCAAAAACTTTAGGTAGGATAAATATTCTCTGGCCCTTCAATCGTATCATGAGAAAGTGTCTGCTGTGCACTAGTTTCATTTTCATAGTAGCCAAGCGTGGCTGGTTCATCAATAAGCTTCAATTGCGGCTGAAGGTGATCTTTAATGTCATTATCTTTTTTGTTGTTCCTAAAGATTCTGTTTAAGTTTAGACTGTCATCTCTTTTTGCATAGGAGATATTGCTCTCCTCGCTTGAACTAAAGACAATTGGTAGTTTCACCTTTGATTATGTTACCTTATTTAATGGTATAATAATTTTGAATCGGTTTTTAACAGCTTTTAAGGGAAAATAGAATGACGATATAAGAAGATAAAAGATTAGACTGTCGTCACTTTCTGTATAGGAAATATTTCTCTCATTCTTCTGGCTGGAACTAAAGACAATTGGTAGTTTCACCTTTGTTTATGTTTACTTTGCTTTTGTGACTTGCTACTGCGCCAACAAACCCCAGTTGAAGATAGCCAACTAACCCCACAGGATAAATCATATGAAAGATGGCTGGCAGGACAGGGAAGAACAACCAAACAAGAAACTGGTTAGTCGAAAGGTTAGGTATTTCAAAGGAGTTTGGGGCTATGTGAACAGAATCGGAGTCAAATGTTTTTCCATGCCTTAAAACCAAATTTACTGAAAATATAAAAATTTACTTAAATGTTGTAAAAACAATCAATGAAGCACACACTTCTCTACACTGTTAGCATCAGTCTGAAACCTCAGGACAAGACTCCCGATGTTGAGCGGGTCACATGGTACGATTGTGGCGCCTTCACAACAGGTGTGACGGACATTATAAGCCAAAGGCCAACCTACCCCCTATGCCAACCAACCCCGCTCTCCGCTACTTTATAAAATTAGGAAATAATTTTACATCAACGACTATATCTTACTCCCTGGAATTGAGTATCTTGGAGGCCGAGACCCTGACAGAGGATACGTAAAGATGGTCGTTGCACCACAAGAAGCAGATGGACCTGGGCTGAAGGACGTTCATATCGTATTCCCAGTAGACTTCCACCCTTGTCACGGTACCAATCTCTTCAGTGTGGGCTACCACAAAGCTTCTAGATGTACCATGCTCCAGTTTCTCATATCCACTGAAAAATATACCAATAAGATATCAATATAAAAAAGCAGAAACTCAAAATAAGATGTGAATTAAATGTTTCGGTTCATTTAGAATAATCCAGCCATTTTTTCTTGTTGTTATTTTACAACCTAAAGAACAAAAACGAGAGAATGAAATTATGATTTTAATGTAAATTTACATGCATTTTATAGCTGTATGGACTTTATCCATCCATGGACAATTATCCAAGCAAGCATTTTATGCATATCAACATTAAAAATATTTTCAAAAGGTAAATGAATGACTAAGACCATATAAACATTTCATCAATCCAATACTAGTTTTTTTCTTACATCAAATGTAAATTATAAGTGACAAAACTATTAAAATATGAATGAACATGACGCCCGAACATATTTAAGATTTTTGGAAGCTTGGTAAACTTCAATTTCTAAACAATCAAGATAATAATATAATTTCATTTGAAGTGGAATTTATGGCCTAAAAATTTCAATTTTGCTTTTATTAAGCACTATCAAATGAATTTAATATTTATTCTTATTTTCTTAGTACCATAATGAAATTGAAATTTCAGTTTAAGCAACTGGAAGATATAAATCATCAAGTAATTGCAAGTAATAAATTAATTATTTTAAATTATGCTTACAAATTTTATACAATACCAGCCAGTATTGTCAAGAGAGGACATTTTAATTGTCTAAATCAAAACATGAACAAGTTTGATTGTACATAATAATAAATTAATTATATAAAATTAATAAATCCAGGTTATCTTCAACAATCATGGATCAGAGCAAATAAAAACTATATTACATGATTGAAAATAATAATAAAAAAATCTGGTGCGTGCGCGCAACACACAACTTTCACTTACCAACTTACTTAGATTAGAAATTGACGTGTTTTGCTAAATATCATTTCCCAAATTCACACATTTTTCTACATTCACATCTTATTTTTGTTAATCCTTAAAGCCGTTTTTGAGTAAATAAAAAAAACACGTGAAAATGATACAAAATTTATTAAGTAAAGTCCCCCCTCCGGTTGATCGATTGTGATGAAATGTTGGTTATCACATCTTTGGCACATAAATACATCAAATACCAAGTTTGATCAAAATCGTTAAAACCGTTTTTGAGTAAATAAATAAAACATGTGAAAATGATACAAAATTTATTAAGTAAAGTCCCCCCTCCGGTTGATCAATTTTGATGAAATTTTTACAGTCATATTTCAGGCATATAAATAGATCAAATACTCAGTTTAATCAAAATCGTTAGAGCCGTTTTTGAGAAAATCGAAAAAAACTTAAAAAGTTATTAAATAAAGTTCCCCCTCCCTTTGAGCAAATTTGATGAAATTTTTGCTGTCACATCGCGGGCTTATACATACTCTAAATACCCAATTTCAGGTTTGCACGGTTTATAGTTTTTGAGCTAGTCTGTTCACACACACACAGACACACAGACCATTTCGCGGGACTTGGTTATTTTGACTCAGGGGACCCCAAAACGTGTATTTCCGTTGAAAACCGGAAGTCGAAAATTTTCACGATCTCAATACTTCCACTTACTATATATTTCATATATAGGTAAGTGAAAGTAAAAAAAGTTATATTTATTTTCTCATTATCCTTTCAATGTAGATTGTAGGCCATTATTCGAGCTAAAATGCATCTTAGTTAGTTTGTAAAGGAGTAGTTATTTGAGCAGAGATCATGTAGTAGTGATTATTAAATATTTATGGAATCTACACATAGATCTAAATCTTAAATAATTTACAAATTAAAATGTTTTTTCGAGGTCACCTGTGGTATAGTGGTTAGCATGGCAACCTACAATACTAAATTTCGTACAATACATGATTTCTTGTAAAGGTATATTGCTATTTTCGTATTACAGAAAAAAAGTTATGGTTCATAATCTACCTGTCCCATAGATGCAACCTATCTCCTTCACATTGTTTTGAAATCGGGCCCCACCACTTTGAAACCTTTATTTCATTTACGGGTTCGCATCCTGTGGTGACCCTAGGATTTTTTAAAGGGAGTAAAAAATCTTTGGCTAAGCCGTCCCTCGGATTGGACGTAAAATGGAGGTCCCGAGCCTGTGCGATGGCAGGTACTCGTTAAAGATCCCTATCCTAATTATACCTGGATAGGTAAAATTTAGGAGTCCCACTGTAGCATCGTCCGATAAAGTAACAGTGCTGTAAGTCGCAGGCCTCGAACTCCAAGCCACCTCAGATCTTCCTTCACAATATCCAATCATTTGATCTGATATTCTCTCTTTCTCTCGCAGGTTTCTACTATAGTATACTCTATCCTATTCTATCTGTAGGTCCTATTCATCTTATTTGGGCTCATTTTATTTATCTCACAATGTCTGGTTCCACAAAAGATGCCATCTGCTCTACACAAAAGGAAGGGAACTAGTTTTATTTCTTTTGGTGTTTTTGTTCTAAATTAAATAATAAATTAACTGCAAACAAATATAAGGGTCATACTCCCAATACATACAAATTTATGTCCCAATGAGATTATATAATTTGTGTGAAATTGCTAATAATTCAATTGCATCCACTGGTTAAATGAAAACCTCAGCTTGTTGTTCAAGAATTTTTATCTCAGTAACAATTTGTTTGTATGCCTAAATTTAAACTTAAAATGTCAATATCTATCTCCCTCACCCGTCCCAAAGCTCAAGTTGCTGACTTTGATGGCGGAAAAAAGATATATATTCTTTTATTTATAACCTAGTTTTGTTTTCAATACTTGTTAGAAGGTCTTAATTATTTGGTTTTATATTGCTATTTTCGTATTACAGAAAAAAGTTATGGTCCATAATCTACCTGTCTCATAGATGCAACCTATCCCCCTCACATTGTTTTGAAATCGGGCCCCACCACTTTGGAAACCTTTATTTCATTATAATTCATTGCTGGCATTCCCGTCTCAACAAGGATAAACTTTTTCACAGAAGTTCTGCTCTCGTTTCCTTGTGAGGGTGTTTTTATCGGTTAAAACAGTGAGTGTCATTTCATCTCCTATCTCCCTCACCCACTGATATTTCCTAAAAGGTGAGTTTGATTCACATTCTATTACAGTTAATTTGTTGGTTTACAAGGGATTGCAATAAACCATAAATGTTGTTCATCAGAGACTGACATGGAATGGCCTACTTTATTATAGCCCCAAAAACCTATCTCCCTCACTCGTGTGGAATGAGGGAGATGGACTTTGAGTGAGGGAAATAGGAACAAGGTGATGTTTGAGTTTAGTAGAACCTGAACTTTAAACTTATTTAAATGTTTGAGTGAAATTGATTTCCAGGTTTGCTTCGAGCACTTTTAAATAATATTTAGAGATTAAAAAGACTTAATTAATTGACACATATTTGTTTTGTTTGATTGTTTAACATCCCTTTCTGCAACTAAGGCTAACCAGACGAATCTACAGAGGGAGGCCTAAATTTTGCATATCCAGG
The DNA here is from genome assembly GCA_911387785.2 of Aelia acuminata. Lineage (NCBI taxonomy): Eukaryota > Metazoa > Arthropoda > Insecta > Hemiptera > Pentatomidae > Aelia > Aelia acuminata. The sequence continues at coordinate 13,658,379 of OU426979.1, forward strand.
TATAATTAGGATAAGGATCTTTAACGAGTACCGGACATCACACAGGCTCAGGTCCTCTATTTTACGTCCTATCCGAGGGACGCTTTTTGCTTACAACTCTCAAACGAAGGGGTTAATCGAAAAAATGTGTATTACCGAAAATGTTCTCCTTGAAAACCTGAAAAGATTGACACCAATTAGGAACCTCTACGACTATTTTTCTCGCAAAAACCTGGGTTTTGCGCTTATATCTCGCAATCGAAGGCAAAATGAGTGATTTGTATATTTTCCGGTGTAGCGGTTAAGGAAAGCTTTAATATGATGCCTTATTCATGAAGTTTGATAAGTTATTAAGGAAGCTATGGTGTACCGACAAAAAAAAGGCCTTGAGAAATAATATATGTATGTTTCTATGAAGGCATTTTGTGTAAACACCATTAGCAGCCTAACTTTTAACAATTTGTGAAAAAAAATGATTGGGAAATGTAATTTTTTTGCATTGAAATTAGAACAATGAATTTCAATGAAATGGGAGAATGACCCATAAAATAATTTTTTTTTCTTAAATAAGACACGAACGTTGGTGTTCCATTTAGAAAATTTTAAAGATAATAATATACAGTAAACCCTCGATATAGCGAACTGGTAGGGGGTTTGAAATTCATAGTTCGCTATAACGAGATTCGTTATAACCGAGGGTTCTTTTTTTTTAGCCAATGCCCACACTAATTTGATCGTATTTAGAAGGAAATTCATTCATTAGAACTATTTAAATTAAAACGCATGTATGTAATTTATTTTTAAATAAACTACATATTGATTAAATAATGAGATTCATTAATTTACCTGCCAAGTTCACTTGTGAGTTCTTTAGCCTTAGCTTTAATAAGAGGGTCTGAGATTGGTATTTGAGATCTCATTTGTTTAAAGCAATTTATCAATTTTTTTTCCAAATATTCATGAGCCGCAGAGCACAGTCCTTTATTTGATGCTGAAGTTAATCCTTGGACTGCGGTTGAATCTATTTTATATATCTATATCTATCTATTTTTTTTCCTCGATTGATAAGGATCTACGTTTGTGACACATGTATACCAACGAACTCATTTCGTATTAAAAAAACAGTATAAACGACTACAGTACACTGATTTGAATAACACAGAGGTCGAAACAGAACTGAGCTAGTTTTGAGAAAAAAGTCAATGGAATCAGAGAGAGAGAGAGCAAAAGGAAATCGGATTAGTTAAGAGTAAAAAAAAAAAACACCTCAATTCTAAAAACTGGAGCTACTTTGTCTTCCCGCGCTTATTCTGCGTAATACAGTAAAAAATATATATATATTAAAAATTCTAGCAGTTCGTTATAGCAGAATATATAAATTCTCAGGCATCAAATTTAGTTCGTAGTTCGCACTACCAAGGGATTTCGCTATAACGAGGGGTTCAGCAGAAATATAATGGTAATTTTGGGGGGATAGTATTTTGGTTCGCTGTATCGAGGTGTTCGTTATATCCGAGTTCGTAATAATGAGGGTTTACTGTATTATACTCATATTTTTCAGGGTGACTCAAAAAATAATCCTCCAAAAGCTTCAAGTAGTCCACCAACCCCAATTGTCTCCAATAACATCCAACTTTTATGTTGGGCCCATTCTTTATGACAAACCAATGATAGCTTCTGATAATACATACTTAACCAACGAAAACAAATATACTTCTCTCTTTCTCTCTCTCACCCTGCAACTTTCTCCTTTTAAGCCTTATGATAATATGCTATAATATGAGATGAAACATCAGTAAGAAAATAAATATATCAAGATTTTTTCTAGTCTACCAATCCTCAGCAATCCTCCTGGATTTATATAGAATCAAATGTTGCAATGTAAGAAAAAATTGAACAAAAGTCTATTTGTTCAAATAAAAATAATAATTTTACTATTAACTGGACTGACAGAATTGCACAAGAAATGATTTTGAAAGTATTTTAATCCTCCTAGTATTCTAGGTAAATAAAATATTTTAACATCATCCTCTTAACTGTGATTAAATAAATATATCATGAAGTTTTGAAACATACTTCGGGGTGAGATCTAAATCTCTTATCTTGCCCTGGTCTGAGTGCAGAGAAACCCTCATGAATCCTTGGACCCATGTCTCCGCCCTCGGAGGCCTGGCTAGCTCAACCGTTACTCTGTAGTGTCTTCCTGTAATATGAATAAATTATTTTTTATCCTCGACATTTACAAGAAAAAAATAAACTCAATCAAAATAAGGTATTTTGTGAAAATGACATCCTAGTGACATAAGAACGATAAAGATATTATTTAAGTAATTAATCAGGGTCATTCCACGTCAATTCAACACAGGCTTAAGCCTCCTCACCATTTCAGATTTTCTTGAAATTTGGTATACGTGTACTACTTGTATCTATTAGAACTATTGTGAAATATTATTGAGATATGTATTGAGATACAGCGTATTCCATGCCACTTTGTATGATATACAACAATGTATAGTTTGGTACTAAAGAAATTTTCTTTAAACTAAATGTAAAATTTTAATTTCAATTTTCTCAAAAAGGGCATTTTTTAAAAAATTTATTTTTTTTTGAAAAATAGGTAGTATTATATATATTCATACAACAAAACATAAAAGTGGAATGAAAATTTCTTCATTACTAACAAAATTGAAAACTAGTCATAAAATTCAATAAATCCATCTTTTTATGATTAAAAATAGATGTAGATATTTTCCAAATTGGACTATGACTATGAGATTGGTGTCTTTAAACAGCGCATTCCATGCCATCTCGTATGATATACTGCAATGTATAGGTTGGTACTAAAGAAATTTTCTTAAATACAAGTTTAAAATTTTAATTTCAATTTTCTCAAAAAGGACATCTTTTAAAATTTTTATATTTTTTGTAAAAAATAGGTAGTACTATATCTATTCATACGAAGAAATATAAAAGTGGGATGAAAATTTCTTCATTACTAAAAAAATTAAAAAGTAGTGATAAAATTCAATAAATCCAGCTTTTTATGATTAAAAATGGATGTAGATGTTTTCCATATTTGACCAGGATTATGAGATTGGTGTCTTTTAACAGCGGATTCCATGCCGTTTCATATGATATAGAACATTGTATTGGTATGGGCACTATAACCTATTTAAAAAAAAAAAAAATATATATATATATATATATATATATATATATATATATATAAAACAATTTTTAAAAAATGCCCTTTTTGACAAAATTGAAATTAAAATTTTAAACTTGGTTTTAAGAAAATTTCTTTAGCATCAACCCATACATTTTTGTATATAATATGAAATGGCATGGAATACGCTGTTAAACGACACTAATCTCATAGTCCTGGTCAAATTTGGAAAACATCTCCAACTATTTTTAATCATATAATATTTTAGTAATGAAGAAATTTTGATCCCACTTTTATATTTTTTTGTATGAATGGATATAATAATGCCCATTTTTTAAAAAAATATAAACATTCTAAAAGATGCCCTTTTCGAGATAATTGAAATTAAAATTTTAAACTAGGTTTTAAGAAAATTTCTTTAGTACAAACCTATACATTGCTGTATATCATACGAAATGGCATGGAATGCGCTGTTTAAAGATACCAATCTCATAGTCGTAGTCCAATTTGGAAAATATCTGAAATTATCTTTAATCATAAAATGCTAGATTTATGAAATTTTATTACTAGTTTTCAATTTTTTCAGTAACGAAGGAATTTTCATCCCTCTAACACATTATGACATCATGGGCATTTTTTTTTTTTTTTTTTATTCGGTACCCCTTCCTGGCCATGTGCGGCATACGGGGGGTTACTCTACAGGTGTAACCAACCTATCCTAACCATGGTGGGTAGGTCGAGATTTTATTCCGTGGGGTCTCCACGAAATAAAAGTCAACCATCCTAGGGCGGATTCGAACCGCCACCGTTCGGCTTGAGCGTGTTAAAGCGGTCCGCGCTCCAACACGCTCGGCTATCCCCGGCCCAATCATGGGCATTTTATATTTTCATATTTTAAGTTACGAAATAAAAATGAAAATAAAAAAAAAATGAAAAATGATGGACCAGCAAAAAACAATGAGATTCCATATTTTGTTGAAATGGAAAAATAAAAATAAATTTTTTTTTTGTAAAGTTATAATTTTCTGACACTATTATATGTACCTACATAGCAGGTTTTTTTAAAAACATAAATAAATACATTTTTTTGAAAAAATAGGTTACACAATTAACTACTTATATCTATCCACTGGCTTTATATCCCATGAAGGATCTTTGGCCTCCGATATGATCCTTATCCAATCCACTCCAATATCTGGTTTTCCGGTCCAGATTGTCCCTAAATAGCCAAGCCACCTTATTCTTTTTTTTTTTTTTTTTTTTTGGCTTCAAGACTTGCCAATGCAAATCCTATTTTGCCAAAGTTAGTCGTTATTATGATTAAAATGATTAGAAGCTATTGTGAATAAAAATCTTGTAATAAGTGAAAAATTAAGAATAAATGATAAAATAAAAGGAAAATTTTAGAATGTAGGTAACTAAATATAATTAAATGTTGATGTTTATATACTGGGAATTTAATTCAGGTCAGCTGTCGCATCGACTGTATTGAAACATTTATTTCTTTCAGAAGTTTGTTCAAATCGTGGGCCCTATCCTTATTCGTAGCTAAGGGTAGCGTTCGCGACCCTGGCTAGAGCCATTATATTTAGGAATTTCGCTGTGCACCCGTGGTTTGTCCTTATCCTCGTCAGCTTTACTAAACTAGGGCAGTGAAGTTGGAAAGGGAGAGTCTCAAACCACGGGATTAAGTCCACCTTCTTATGTAATTGTTATTCGCTTTACTTAACAGTGCTATGATTTAGAAGGAAATATATGTTTTTGAGTTATTTAGATGCATTAATTCTAAGTGTTTGCATGCGGATGCTGAGTCTGTGAGAATTACTATTTTATGGCGAGCGTACGTTCTCTCGGAGTACATGATGGCGTTAAATTTGGCATAGAGTTTGGCGCTAAAAATGCTGAATTTGTTTGGTAGTGTGAAGGAGAATGCTTTATTCCTTTGGGGGTCGAAAACGGCTATAGATGTGCGGTTATTCTTATTCTTATATATTATATTATACCTTATTCTTGTCATTATATTATATAAAAATTAACTACTTATTAATTTGAATATGAAATGATGAAACTCACTGCAGAATGGTGGCTCCTTGCCAGTCTGTATGAAAAATTTGGCACCAGGCGGCAATAAACCACGACTCGTGTGCAGACCCATGAAGGCACAGTTTGTGCCATTTGGTCCACAACTAAAGCACTTGCCCTGGAATACATAATTAGTTAAGTAATTATGTTCATTCCTGTTTACAGTTATTTTCATATAAATATACACAAGACATATTTTGTAATAAAAGTAATCTGAATATATGACCTAAATAAATTTTAGATATATAAAGGAAAACAAAGTTTGTAATACAATCTACATAACTAAAGATGAAATTCTGTTTCTTTGTTTGTTCATTATAGAAATCCATTCCGTTTGTCCTAAATTCTCCAAAAATCGCTCAGCGATTCTTTGATACCAGGTGCGAACACCTGTCCATATTTAAATTGCATAACTTCAGCCAATTTCTGGGTACATTCTTTATTGTTATGAAAATTGTTTTGATCTCTCTTTACATTGGTTTTTACGAAATCGACCGTTTGAATCGATAAAAGTCTCACTTTATAGATTTAAAAAATGAAATTCTCCTGGTGAAACCGGTATATACAGCTAGTGAAAGATAAAATTGATGAAATATTCATGATTATTTTAAAAAAAATAATGTTCAATTTTAAATAAATTATTAATAATTACTGTAGCAACCTGTAAGAAGTGCTGATATGAAGGGCATCGGTGGGCAAGGAATGGGCATTGTGCGTTTATGCTCTCAGTGAAGAACTTGACAGCCCTGACGTGTGAGCAGGCGAGGAGGACCCTGGATGCCTCCTCGATCCCTTCCCTGATCACAGTCAGAGGAAGTGGGTTCTCGCTTATGTCACATCCTGGTTGTTCCTTCCCATTGTTTGGGTAGAAGTCCAAGTGTCCGCAGGGTTCAACCATTCCATACCCTGCAAGAATGTTTACAAATTAAGATTATAACTTTAATTAGAATAATCAAAATCCTCCAAGTGGACATGTACTTTCCAACAGACTAAGTACCTAGCCATATATTGAATATTACCTGGCAAACTGAAAACTCCCATATTTATATATAAGAAATTTTTTCGATAAATAATTGACCATAAAATTATAAATAATTGAAATAATATTTGTCCCGGTTCGGGCGCCAAATATTAAGTTTTTAAGTCTTTGTTAAAATAAATCAAACAATTTATGAGTTATGATCAATAAAAATTTTCAACTGGAGCCTTTTTATAATTACTAATTGCTGATAAAAGTGTTCAAAGTAACTTGACTGATAATGCTCTGGATAACTCTCCACAATAACTTTCCACCTAAAGAACCTTCTTTGTTAATAAATCTTATGAAAAAGTGCACTTGCCCGTGAATTCTTGTCATGTGACTGTATATTGGTTGATTAACTAAGGTAACCCTTATGATATGATTGTTACTAAATAAGAAATATTACAAATATCAACATATAGAAACTGGTAGATAGGGCACTCAAAGATAAGATAAGTCAACGTCTCCAGTCTTTGCAGGTTACACAGACTATAGATGACCTGGGTATCCAGCTTGTAAGCTGTGCCGTTCAAGTATAGCCGAATTTCTGGAGGACGTCAGTCAAAGCTGGATAAGAGCTTACCAGTTTCTAAGATCCCAATACCTCCAAGGCTTCAAATCTTCTGATGATGAAGAACAGCTAATTTGCCTATTTAACCCTCAAGAAGGACATTTATTATCAAATATTTTTTATTATCTAACTGGGGCCTTGAGGATTAGATCATTTATTATTTTTGAATGGATTTCAATATAAGTACTGTTGTTCATTATTGTTAAATGTAATGTTTATTTTAAACTAGAAAGAAAAACGTTGTTTTATTTATTATTATTATTTTATTTTTATTTATATCTCTGGGCCACCAGACCCCTGTAATTGTTATTCTTACAAATACAGTAATTTTGATTGATTGATATTAACATATAATTCAGACAATTAGGACTGAATTATACAAATATATGTATACAGTAGGGCTAATTTTTCCAATAGTTTTTACTTTTTTAAATTTATTCATTTTATATTAATGCTTCCCAAATGTTTAATATGGTATTTATTATACACTTTGAAAGTACCGTAAAACGAGGTGACATTGTGAATAATGGGGTGACTTTGTGACAAGCCTATTTTTCTACAGTTTTTGAATTTCCCTTCTTAAAAAAAATCAAGTTAGGCAATTCATTGTACTTTTCAGGTAGTCAGTAATGTGCTGCAACCTACTGGCCACATATAACTTCTTTCATTCCATTTACCATGGTGCTTTATTTCATATATGTTTGATTGTTATCATTTAGTTGAAACCTTGAAATAAAGCACCATGGTAAATGGAATGAAAGAAGTGATATGTGGCCAGTAGGTTGCAGCACATTACTGACTACCTGAAAAGTACAATGAATTGCCTAAATTGATTCTTTTTAAGTAGGGAAATTCAAAAACTGTAGAAAACTAGGCTTGTCACAAAGCCACCCCATTAGTCACAATGTCACCCCGTTTTACGGTACTGATTTTTCAATATATTGTATATTAAGGAAGTTTAAAGTAGAACAGTCGATTTCAAGTAAAAGTAGAGCTTAGTAAGTTTTGTTAAGTCACTTGGTGTCTAATAAGATGTATTCAACTTAAAAACTTGGAATGGAAAATTGAACAATATGATCTCACCTAGTAAGAAGATTGAGGTGCCATCTGTGTGTATGACATCAACAAGTTGAGCGTCTCCAGGGTCGAGGCGAACTTCATTGGGCATTCCTTGAAAATATGGTTCAGCAGGGTCCAGTCCAGTAATTCTTCCTAAACCTGTATAAAGTATTTTTATTATCAGGTAAATTTATTTGAATAAATCTCAGAAGAATATTAATATTAGAAAATTAAGTTTTAGATTTATTTTTTGTAAATCCATCCAGCAATAAATTCCCTGAACTATAAGAAGTTCCCTTCACTAACTGAAGTGACTTTCCTCTGTTAGGATTATTTTTTTAAATTTTGTATGAATAAAATAAAAATGGTTTGGATCAAGGATACTCAATTTCAATAACAATAGGAGTAGGTAATTTCACTATTCCCTTCTATGAGCTCATTCAAGTACGGAATTAACAAAATCAAATTTAACAATATGCACTTTTTGAATGTTCACAGAACAATATACAATAATCACCACTTGTAAACCATTATGAGCATAAAATAACTAAATTATCTTTGTTCATGAAAATTAGTTAAATCAAGTACTACTGAATCTAGCAATAGAAAAAAAAAAAAATCTGGTGCGTGCGCGCAACACACAACTTTCACTTACCAACTTACTTAGATTAGAAATTGACGTGTTTTGCTAAATATCATTTCCCAAATTCAGACATTTTTCTACATTCATATCTTATTTTTGTTATTCGTTAAAGCCGTTTTTGAGTAAATAAAAAAAACACGTGAAAATGATAGAAAATTTATTAAGTAAAGTCCCCCCTCCGGTTAATCAATTTTGATGAAATTTTAACAGTCATATCTCGGGCATATACATCAAATACCCAGTTGGATCAAAATCTTTAAAGCCGTTTTTGAGTAAATAAAAAAAACACATGAAGATGATACAAAATTTATTAAGTAAAGTCCCCCCTCCGGTTAATCAATTTTGATGAAATTTTAACAGTCATATCTCAGGCATGTACATACATCAAATACCCAGTTTGATCAAAATCGTTAAAGCCGATTTAGAGTAAATAAAAAAAAACACGTGAAAATGTTACAAAATTTATTAAGTAAAGTCCCCCCTCCGGTTAATCAATTTTGATGAAATTTTTACAGTCATATCTCGGGCATATTAGTACTTCAAATACTCAGTTTAATCAAAATCGTTAGAGCCGTTTTTGAGAAAATCGAAAAAAACCTAAAAAGTTATTAAGTAAAGTACCCCCTCCCTTTAAGTAATTTTGATGAAATTTATGCTGTCACATCGCGGGCATATACCTACACTAAATACCCAATTTCATGATCGCACGGTTTATAGTTTTTGAGCTAGTCTGTTCACACACACACACACACACACAGACACACACACACAGACACACACACACACACACACACAGACCATTTCGCGGGACTTGGTCATTTCGACTCAGGGGACCCCAAAACGTGTATTTCCGTTGAAAATCGGAAGTCGAAATTTTTCACGATCGCAATACTTCCACTTACTATATATTTCATATATAGGTAAGTGAAAGTAAAAAAGATTGTTTTCAAGTCAAATTATGACACCATTTAAAAGCCAGGCTAATTGTAGAGTACATTATTAATGTTAATTATATAAATGTTAGATTTATAAACAAAGAAAAAACATATTCTATGGAAGTATGGTAAGAGACTAACCAGGTACTTTCTGCCCAGCGTATCCAGCTGTGTGAGCACCTAAACTATGGCCAATCAAATGTACATCTTTTGGATCTAGTTGATATTTATTCTATAAAAAAAAAAAAAAAAATTATATTAAGGAACATAGAAACAAGAGTAAGACAGAGAATCAAGACATATTTTCCTATTTTTAGGAGATGTACAGCCTGCAATTTAATATTATATTTGGTTGTAAAATCCCTTTGTGAAATATTAATTGAAAATAGTTTTAAAAGATATATTTTATTAATTACTAGCTAGGGTGTCCGGCTTCGCCCCCGGAGTTGTGTGATAGTATAACAGAAAAAATTAGCACCTTCTTGAAACTTTGGTTTTACCTTGGTAGTAATATTAAGATTCTAGATCTGCAGAGTCTGCTCAAATAAGAGACCCTATTTACTTTACGGGGGATTGAAAATGGTAAAAGAAAAATTAATGTTACGCAAATCAAGGCACAATTTCTTTACCATAGTTCTTTTTCTCCTGAACTATGAGGAGTGATAAAATATTGAAAAAATGCTATGTGTTGATGAATTAGCCTTTTTATATGAAAATTAATTTGTTAAGGAATCCAGTTGGTTTGCTAATTCATTGCAGAGATGTAAAATCGTTAACGCAAAGGAGCAACTACTTATTTACACTTAATTTTTTAGAAGAGAGGGAAACACTTTATTGAAAATAGGAATGCTGCCCAATTATATTGGGTTGCTAACACACAGCATACTCATTTATCTTATACAGCTTATTTGTTAAATTAAATATTAAACAGATTATTTGTTAAAAGAACAGCTGAAAAAATATATAACCCTTACAAACTGAATGAATGGACAATAAACATTGAGTGAAACTCACCCTAGCACTTCCTGGTAGTCTGTAGCTCGAACTAAATTTTTCATTCACTAAGCCGTAAAGATAGGCTAATTACATGGTGCGAGAGGCTTTGAATTGCGGTCCTTTTTTCTTAAACTTTACACCCTAAAGATAAAAACGGAAAACTTCTTCACGGTTAGGGGTTATATTGCTACACGATGACATAGCTTTCTTGGTAGTACGTGCAGTCGTTTTTGAGCCTTTTCGGCATGCACATTGTACACGTTGCTTTATAATATATAATGATTATCTCAACCTAAGTCAAGCTTTGCTCTGGCTTAGTGTAATATTGAATCTTAGGAAAGTAAATCAAACTATAGATAGCGCCAAAGTGAACCATTTTAAAAATTAAGAAATAAACTACCTACTGTCAGTTATATTTTTTAATTGTACTACGCTTTACCAACTTTCAACCACTGTGTTACCTAACAGAGTGTAATATGTAAGAATCCTTATTAGGATCATCTGACTTTTTTTTTTTCATTTCAAATATCTTTGTTTTCTACATTTCATAACAAAAACCATGCAAATTTTGCGCCTATTGTAACCCTCTAAATGGCAACTAATGATAACGACTTGGTGGTTCTAAAATTTATATACATTTATTACAATTGCTAACAGATAATTATTTTTCACCTACATTTATTACTTTAATAATTACTACTTTTAATTGCTCTAATAAAATTGGACTGAAGTTAATAAATGAAACAGTAATACTCACTAATAACATGTTAATGAAAATATTTTGTACTAAATTCTAAATATTTTGTTCACCTCAACTGTTTTTTGTTTTCATCAAACCAGTACTTTCTTTAAAATTATGAAATCATTTCCCACCATGGCAGCATCCTTAAAACATAGCACAACAACAATCACTCTTAAGAACAGAGATGCTGAACCATGGAGAAACCATAAAACATTTGGAATGTATGCACTTGAGGGAGCTAATAAAGGTTCGGTTAATGTATGACATACCTTGAGATGGTTAATGAAGTAGGCCAGCTCCAACCCGACTAATCGAGTGTTGGCCGTTGCCTGGGTGTAGAGAGGAAGCGAACCGCCGGCCCAGTCCACCACCACCACGTTCCAGTCTGAGTGCTTCAGCAGTTCCAACCGCATTTCCTGGAAGAGAGAAATAGATAGTCGCTATTGGTATTAATGGAAAATAGTTGATGGATTGATAGTAAGTCTGGAGCAAAACTATACATATAAAGGTCTGGCCACACATGTCCGCACCGGATCCGCACAGTAGCAATAATACAGGTTATGTTCAGAATATTTTTAATTTAACTTACATATTACCTTTAGTTATGCCTAAAGTTCAAGCCATACATGTCAGACACAGGCCACTTTAGGCATAACTAAAGGTAATATGAAAGTTAAATTAAAAATATTCTGAACATAACCTGTATTATTGCTACGGTGCGGACATGTGTGGCCAGACCCTAAGGGACAGACAGAGCTTACCTTGACCCAAGAGCTGAGTGGGGTGTCGATGAAGCCATGGATGATGAACTTGGTCTGCTTCTTCGGGTCGAAGTTGGACTTCTCTATACCGGGGTCATCTGCAGCCCGGAGGATCTGCCCCTAGATGAAGTTTAAGGTTAATAAGAAATACCCAAATGTAAACTTTAATTTAAAAATACATATATGAGGCGTTTGCTATCAAAACCAGCTCATTCCATATTTTTCTGAATTCCACTTTTTTGCCTATTTTGAAACTTTAAAGGGTCATTAATAACCTGACAAAGGGATATAGCTCAAATCCAGCTAGTTCCAGGAAGGAAGGCCAGCAGAAAAAACCAAGAATGTGAGCCGATATATTAGGACGACAACAATTTAATTTAAATTACGAGCCTTCTTTTTCCTTTCTCTCCTTGCTTTCTACATTTTATTTACAATATTATTTTCTTTGATAAATAAAAAAAAACATTCTGCTTGTCTGTTGTTTCCGTTTGGTGTTGTAATTTATGACTTTTTTCATATTGTACCACAGTTAACGTCTCAACTGTTAAATTTCAGATGATTCGAAAAAGTTAAGTGGATCTCATTTATTAAAAACTCGTCAAGACACAAATAATAACTGGGAAAAAACAATTTTACACAACTTAATTGAACAAAAAACTGAAGAAAAAAAAACAACATGAAAAATCGTGTTTGTGCCTCAAAACCAGCTCATTCCAACCCAATTAGTGTAATTATACCTAAGGTAATGCACCTGAAATGAAAATGGAAAACTAATCAAATTTTAGGAGGTTATAATACATACAATTAGAAAATTTAAAAAAAAAATTAGTTTTAGTACTGTAGACCTGCGAAGTTTTTTGTCTCTCCTGTGAAATTTCCAAAAATGGAATGAGCTGGTTTTGATAGCAAACGCCTCATATACTAGTTAGCCCCTGCCAATAGTTCACAAACCATACTAATTAATGCTATAGCCTTAATTTGAGACTAAGTAAACACAATGTAGTAAAAATGAAGGAATTGTTTTTCCCTATGTAAACTATAAAATGAATAGAATTTAAAAGGTTGTAATTTTTTTACTAATTTATAAATAATATACAGAAAATTGATACAGGGATTTTATTTACTTATGGTTACTCATACTGAGTATGTGACTCCTGCAAATAAACATGAATGTCAATTTAAACTTTTCATATCCTTTTTCTTTCCTTCCTTATTGAGAGTTTCCTTCCTCTAACAATTTTAGTATTTTAGGGTGGCTTTCTGGGTAAAAGTCCTCTTCGAGCTATATTGAAATGCTCATAGCCAATAGCAGTTTTCTGCATGTACGCAAAAACTTTGTAAATAAAACCAAGCCGTGTTTTTGCTTTAATAAAAAGTTAAATGTAATGGAAATTTAAAAATTATAAAAATGTTTGATTTAGGGGCCACCCGTGATGTCATGGTTAGCCTAACCAACTACTACACAGACTGTCGAGGAATCGCAGCCCACTAAGTGGCCCCAGTATTTTTCAAAAGGAGTAAAACATCCTTGGCTACATTGTCCTTCGGATCAAATGTAAAGTGGAGGTCTTCAGCCTGTGTGAATTTATGTACTCGTTAAAGATACCTATCCTAATTATACCTGGATAGGAAAAATTTAGGATTCCCACATAGCATCATCCAATTAGAAATAGCAGCATAAAGTGACAAACAAACATTACATGATTCGAACATGAACTCAAATAAGAGTGTGAATAATATACTTGCAAACATTATACGAGTATATATAGGTCACTCTACCATTATACTGACCTCGGTCGGATTGAGCCTCGTATAGAGTATGAACTTAGTGTCAATGGTCTGCCTGGGAAGAGGGAAGACATTGAATGGCCTGTAGATGAGGTGGTACCAGTCTTTGGTTAGGTTGAGGCAGCCCAGTTCGTCGTAGCATCGTGACTCTGTTGAAGCTGAAACAATAGTAACCATGATATTATAGTAATAATCATAACATATTGCAATCGCTTAATATTATTGTGACAATCTAATGCAATACATTACAATTACATGTCATATAATGGAAACATTTTTATTTATTTAAACCATATAATATTATAAATAAAATGTATTCAAGACAAACTAATGGTGAAACACTATTGAAACTTTTCACTATCAATAAATTTTTAAATGATATAATAATAATAATAATAATAATAATGTCTTTATTTGAATACAAAATACAAAAAAAAAAAAAAAATAATTAGACACATACTCTTGGCATTAGGCCATTAGAGGAGAGTCGTGGCTTGTTAACAAAATAAATATGTACATTTAAATCTTCAGCATTAAGTCAGTAAACTGTTGCTTATTTACATATCTCGCTCATTGTAAATTATATTACTCCTTTACAAATATAATAAAATATATGAAAAATGATATACTTTGAAAATGATACTAATACATACAAACAGAAAAAAATATAAATAAAAAAGAATAATAATAAAAAAAAATAAGAAGAATACAAATAATATAAGATAAAATACAAATAATACAAAGGCGGCCCTCTATTAACGGGAATCAATTATAACCGTATACCTGTATTTCCAGGCTTCTTTTGCATATCCAATTAGAGAGATCCAATTTTTCCCATTCAAATAATTAATCACTTCTGTCCTGATTAATTTAGTTTTTTTAAACCATTTCCACCTGTATTCATTTAATATCGGACAAATACCAATAAAATGGAGTATATCTTCCTTTTCTTCTTTGTTGCATAAACGCAATTTATTTCCGAGTTTGATGAATACCTCCAGTAGTTCAGACACAACGATTCACCCCTCAACTTCATTATCCATTCAATATAATTTCTTTTGAAGTTTTTGAAATAGTCTACATTATCAGGTAGTTCAAACATTAGATATTTATACAGGATACTAGTTAATGAATTTTTAGCAGATTCTATATGGTAATTTTTTTAGCTATCCCATATGGTTTTAATTAAACTTGTAAAGATCTCAGGCCAGTCGTTTTAATTATCCAGATTTATCAGCGGGAGATTATGTTTCTGTAAAAGTGAATATATGTTTTTAAACCAAGAAAGATCTTTTTTAACTACCTCGATAGCGGTAGTCTATGTGAGCCTGTTAGGGGTATTCATAACTTTCAAAATATAATTTAAATGTAGTTTAATAGTATGGATAAATATGGGGTCTAAATTTGTTTCAATAAATATTATATAATTAGGTGTATTAAGAGGCAGAATATACGACTTTTTGATAAAAAATAAACTGTTAATAAACTTTCAACCTTCCTATATCTTTATCCTCCCCAAACCTGCGCCCCATAACACAAAATTGACCTAGAGACTGTATTAGATATATGGAGTTTAGACGAATGCGAAATATCATTATTCATTTAAATGATATAAGCCAACATTATAATATACTTGAAGATTGCTAATTACATAGCCTGAAGTAAAATTAAAAATTCTTTCATATGGTGCAATCAGATTTGTTGTGGCCTAAACATAACAGAAAAATTTAGCGGCTTAGTAGCCGAAAGTTGGAAGTAACACAAAATTAAAAATATCTCTCAAACCAAGAACTTATCAAAATAATTTTTATATTAATCTAATCTTAATTTGTGAGTGACCACCATTTTAAATTATTTTTAAATAACTTATTTTTCAAAGAGAAAAGATTTGGCTCCGCCGGGAGTCGAACCCAGGTCTTCCGCATTACATGCGCGGATGCTAACCACTGCACCACAGAGCTCGGCTCAAGGCAGAGCAAATCCTTCCTCTTCACTGATACCTACTCCCCTTATCTCACAAATTTTGCGAGTAGTAGCGGGAGGTGAACAAATTTTGTCCAATTTATGATATTTATTGACATACGTCAATTTTTAAATTATTTTATATTAATCTAGTCTTAATTTGTGAGTGACCACCATTTTAAATTATTTTTAAATAATTTATTTTTTGAAGAGAAAAGATTTGGTTCCGCCGGGAGTCGAACCCGGGTCTCCTGCGTTACATGCGCGGATGCTAACCACTGCACCACAGAGCTCGGCTCAAGGCAGACCAAATCCTTCCTCTTCACTGATACCTACTCCCCCTATCTCACAAATTTTGCGAGTAGTAGCGGGAGGTGGACAAATTTTGTCCAATTTATGATATTTATTGACATACATCAATCTTTTCTCTTCAAAAATAAATTATTTAAAAATAATTTAAAATGGTGGTCACTCACAAATTAAGATTAGATTAATATAAAATAATTTAAAAATTGACGTATGTCAATAAATATCATAAATTGGACAAAATTTGTCCACCTCCCGCTACTACTCGCAAAATTTGTGAGATAGGGGGAGTAGGTATCAGTGAAGAGGAAGGATTTGCTTTGCCTTGAGCCGATCTCTGTGGTGCAGTGGTTAGCATCCGCGCATGTAACGCGGGAGACCCAGGTTCGACTCCCGGCGGAGCCAAACCTTTTCTCTTAAAAATAAATAACATAAATAAAAAAAAAAAAAAAATAATTTTTGATAATTTCTTTTTCATTTCTTTTGAAACTCATTCTCAGAGTGTGGAAATCAAGAACTGAGTTCTGATGTATGATTAAAAAATCCTAGTAGCAAAACTCCATTAACCATTTTATAACAAAACAGAGCCCTATGTTTAACCATTCCCTCAATACGCCTTGACCTTAACTTCTTTTGGTGTGATTTAATGCTCACCAACTCTAGAAGTTTTTGTAAACATAGGAAATCTGGGGAAATTATTCGCAAAAATTATTTGAATCAGGAAGATTTAGGGATTTGCATTGTTTGACCTCCAGAAATTTCCTTTTATTAATGACCTTAATGAAGTAAATCAATGTTTTTCTCTATAGTTCAATGTTCCTCTCTGTTCATGTTCATTCATTCATCATTGTTTTTCTCTATATTATCTATAATTCTCACATGAATTACCTCAAAGAAAAAATCGGGGACAAGTAATAAGACTTATTTATATATTTCAACACAATGAGTGCTAATTTTTATGGCAAGAGTACATAAGTCATAAGAGAGTAATAGTACAATGGTAAAAAAATGATCATTCTTGAATATGCATTAATTTGGTGGTTTGAAAAATTGGTTAAAAAAGAGAACACCTTTGTTCTTTTTGTTGTTAACGGTTGACCATAAAAAGAACTGTGATCGGCTGAATTATTTTAAATTGAATTTATAGAAATAAAAAAAATATAAATTTTTGGACTACATTTCTCTGGAGGATTTTTCTCAGACATTTATAAAAACATTAATAACTCCTCTTTCTTCACATTTAACATCGGTACATATCTTTGAAAGCTCATTTGCTACTTTTCTAAACCATACCAACTTTTAAAATTTTATTTATGTTTTCTTAAATTTGGGGCAGCAGGCGTACATCTATAGCAGGAATGCTATAGAGTTTTTTAAGTAAATATCAAATCGTGTAACTCTTTTTCTTTTGTGGTTAGCTGTGATGAATCTCAAGGGTCCCATACAGGACCAATTTTATTTAAATTATTTACTAATAATATTTTTTTTTAATTTTAGTCATTGTAAACTTTTGTTATTTGTGAATGATATGAAAACTAATTGATCATACACTTTTATAGGTGCTAATATTCAGGGGCATAGATAGTTTATACAATCGGTCTTGTTTATCATTTAATCAAATGTAACTGTTACAAGTAAGTAATTTACCCTTAGTAGGGTCTGCTGATATTAGAGCTTTAGTTATAACTCTGAATTGTAAGCTGTCGTTTTCAAAGCATATCATAGCACCAAATTCATTTCAAAAATTGAAACTTTCAATTCAGAGGTAAGATAACATTTGAATATGGTTCATCTGTTTGTTCTCCTCATTAATCAGTACATATTAATATAATAGAAAATTGAATTGATAGAAAGAGAAATATGTCCAACTCATGCAAAACCTCTTTGTACAGCTTGCTCTACAGCGTGCTCATGTGCACCTCCCTCAGCAGTTATCGATGTTAAATCTGACTGATTTGTCACCACATACCTTAAGTAAATCTTAAACCATGTTAGTTATTTTTTCTATTTCAATGTGACCTTTTTGTATTATATTCTATTTCCATGTATTGTGTTTTTTGTATTTCCCTTGGTTTGTTTTTGTTTAGAGAAATAAATACTCATAGTATTTTTATTTTAAATAATTTATTTTTGAAGAGAAAAGATTTGGCTCTGCTGGGAATCGAACCCAGGTCTTCCGCGTGACATGCACGGTATGCTATCCATTACACCATGGAATCGCTTCCAAACGGTACCAAATCCTTCCTCTTCACTGACACCTCTCGGATTTGGCACCGTTTGGAAGCGACTCCGTGGTGTAATAGATAGCATACCGTGCATGTCATGCGGAAGACGCGGGTTCGCTTCCCGGCGGAGCCAAATCTTTTCTCTTCAAAAATACATTATTTAAAATAATTTAAAAAATAGGTGGTTGCCCACAATGA
This sequence comes from Aelia acuminata, assembly GCA_911387785.2. Lineage (NCBI taxonomy): Eukaryota > Metazoa > Arthropoda > Insecta > Hemiptera > Pentatomidae > Aelia > Aelia acuminata. Next base: position 13,676,813 of record OU426979.1, read on the forward strand.
TGGTTAAATTAATGCATAGTATTTTTATATTTTATTTTTTTCCCTTTTTGTCTGCATTATAAAGATTATTGGTAAATTTTGGTTTAATTTAATACGGTGTTTTATGGATATTATGTATTTTTTGTAAAATGTGCTTGTCAGCCTCAGTGCGACCCCATCTTGAGGATCCTTCACCGCGCCCTACCCAGGGTTAAATTATTAATCCATTCACCAGATTATAGAGATGTTGATGTAACCTTTATTAAATAGATGAAATGTTAATGACTTAATTATAATTTTCTGCGATCAACTTATTTGTAAAATTAATTTTAGAGTTCCATTAATTAATATTCATAAAAATGATGTATTTTTTTTATCAATGTATACCTTTCAATTACCTAAAGGTATGATTCATCACTGTTGAGAATGCAAGGGCTTTCTAATTACCATCAATGTGATTTCAATAATACAGATATTTTCAACCGATTAAGAAACTTTATTAGATAATTTTTATGTAATCCTTATATATTAATATCTTTGAAAATTTATGTTTTCTGTCTATTATTATATGTTGTTAATACATGTACATATATCTCTTCTTTTCTGTCTATTATTATATTATTATTTTCTGTCTAATATCATATGTTGTTAATATATGTACAATTATATTATATACATATTATAATCTATATAAATAAAGTTGAAATTCTGTTTGTTTGTTTGTTTATTTGTTCTTTATAGAAATCCATACCGTTTGTCCTGAATTCTCCAAATTTTGCTCAGTGATTCTTTGATACCAGGTGCGAACACCTGTCCATATTAAAATTGCATAACTTAAGCCGATCTTCAGCTGGTATTCTTTATTCTCCAAATTTCGCTCAGTGGTTCTTTCAGACCAGGTGCGAACACTTGATCATATTGAAATTGCATAACTTCAGCCGATCTTCAGCTGATATTCTTTATTGTTTTAAAAATCATAATGATCTCACTTTACAACATTTTTTTTACGAAATCGACCGTTTGTTTAGAAAAATGAAATTCCCCGTGATAAACCGGGATATACAGCTACAATCTATGTACATAAAGTTGAAATTCTGTTAGTTCCTTATAGAAATACCGTTTGTCCTAAATTCTCCAAATTTCGCTCAGTGGCTCTTTCATACCAGGTGCGAACACCTGTCCATATTAAAATAGCATAACTTCAGCCGATCTCTGGGTATATTCTTTATTGTTATAATAATCATTTTGATCTCGCTATACATTGGTTTTTACAAAATCGACCGTTTGAGTCGATAAAAGTCTTAGTTTATAGATTTAAAAAATGAAATTCTCCGGGTGAAACCGGGTTATACAGCTAGTTATAAATATAACTTAATTTTTGAAATTTTACTTACTTTTTTGTAAATTGTAATTGTGTGGTAGTATAAAAGTTCGTTGTTATTTTATTGTATTTAACTTATTTTAATTGTATTGTAATACTAGCTGTATATCCCGGTTTCACCCGGAGAATTTCATTTCTTATATCTAGAAAATCTATAAAGTGAGACTTTTATCGACTCAAACGGTCGATTTCGTTAAAACCAATGTAAAGCGAGATCATTACGATTTTTATAACAAAAAATCTGGTGCGTGCGCGCAACACACAACTTTCACTTACCAACTTACTTAGATAAGAAATTGACGTGTTTTGTTAAATATCATTTCCCAAAGTCACACATTTTTCATATCTTATTTTTATTAATCGTTAAAGCCGTTTTTGAGTAAATAAAAAACCCCGTGAAAATGATACAAAATTTATTAAGTAAAGTCCCCCCTTCGGTCGATCAATTTTGATGAAATGTTGGCTATCACATATTTGGCATATACATACATCAAATACCCAGTTTGGTCACAATAGGCGGGCGCAATCGACTATAGGGTGCGCTAGTAGCATTTTCAAAATGTCGGAAAGAACGGTGTAAGACCTAGTTGATGTGATAGAGATAATTGGTAATTTTAAAAGACCATTAATTGATGGGCAGGCTATTCTTGATGCAAACCACATATTTACATATGGAGTAATATCTAAAAATAAAAAAACAGTTATTTTACAAGCCTCGTGCCTTTAAACTAGCAATCTTAAAGGACTGCCCCATCAAATAAAAGTGGAAATCAAATTTATTAATAATAATAAGCAATTTTCTTGTCATTGTACATGTAAAGCTGGTAATTCTGGTAAATGCAAACACACCATTGTAACTTTACTCTACGTTTTTCGGTTGGTAATAACATTAATTACCTATTCATACAATCATTGTTATGACAGCTTAGATTCTTTGTCATATTATTTATTTATTTGTCAAAACTTTCAGGCTTCGCATTGAAAACATGGAACAATTAAGCACAGCGGATGTAATAGAAAAATGGGGAAAATTAAAAAAGAAAAACAAATCTATGACACTATGGTCTCAATGTTATTTGCATAAAACTAGCATTTTGGAATAATAAAATGTCAAATACTAATATTTACTCGGATAAATATAGTCTCTCTCTTTAAAATAAAGATTACATATCGTCATATGTTTCGAAACAGGCTTATCTATTCTTAATTTTACAATCCACTCTTTAAGAAGCTTCTTATTTTTTGGAAATAAAAGGGAATGACACGTCTTTTGACTTTCTAATTGAACACTGAGGGACCGAGCAATACCTATTAGATATTTTTCAAATGATTTTTTGCTCAATCGGGTTTTAATTATGGAAAAATAAATTAAAAACGCCAAAAAACCCTATGAATCCCAGGTAATGGCCCGGATTTATCACCGTTTCTCTAGTTTCCTGTAGCACCGTCGCAGAAGCAGCACCGTCGCTTGCGCCCGCCTATCGTGAAAGCCGTTTTTGAGTAAATAAAAAAAGCACGTAAAAATGATACAAAATTTATTAAGTAAAGTGCCCCCTGCGGTTGATCAATTTTGATGAAATTTTTACAGACATATCTCGGGCATATAAATAGATCAAATACTAAGTTTAATCAAAATCGTTAGAGCCGTTTTTGAGAAAATAAAAAAAACACGTGAAAATGTTACAAAATTTATTAAGTAAAGTCCCCCCTCCGGTTAATCAATTTTGATGAAATTTTCACAGTCATATCTCGGGCATATAAATACATCAAATACCCAGTTTGATCAAAATCGTTAAAGCCGATTTAGAGTAAATAAAAAAAAACACGTGAAAATGTTACAAAATTTATTAAGTGAAGTCCCCCCTCCGGTTAATAAATTTTGATGAAATTTTTACAGTCATATCTCGGGCATATAAATAGATGAAATACTCAGTTTAATCAAAATCGTTAGAGCCGTTTTTGAGAAAATCGAAAAAAACCTAAAAAGTTAATAAGTAAAGTACCCCCTCCCTTTGAGCAATTTTGATGAAATTTATGCTGTCACATCGCGGGCATATACCTACACTGAATACCCAATTTCAGGATCGCACGGTTTATAGTTTTTGAGCTAGTCTGTTCACATACACACACACAGACCATTTCGCGGGACTTGGTCATTTCGACTCAGGGGACCCCAAAACGTGTATTTCCGTTGAAAACCGGAAGTTGAATTTTTTCACGATCGCAATACTTCCACTTACTATATATTTCATATATAGGTAAGTGAAAGTAAAAAGAATATCAGCTGAAGATCGGCTGAGGTTATGCAATTTTAATATGGACAGGTGTTCCCACCTGGTATGGATTTCTATAAATAACAGAGTTTCATCTATATTTACATAGATTATAGCTACATATCCCGGTTTCACCCGGTGAATTTCATTTTCCTAATGAAACGGTCGACCATTATAAAGCGAGATCATTATGATTATTATAACAACAAAGAATATCAGCTGAAGATCGGCTGAAGTTATGCAATTTTAATATGGACAGGTGTTCGCACCTGGTATCGAAGAACCACTGAGTGAAATTTAGAGAATTTAGGGCAAACGGTATGGATTTCTTTAAAGAAGAAACAAACAGAATTTCATCTTTATTTATATAGATTGTAAATATTTTACTACAGGGCGAAAATGACCCAGGTGGTTGAAAAGCCCGAAAATTGTATATAAATAAAAAAACAAATTATATACAATAATTAAAAACATTTTATTTTTTGTATTATGTAAATGATATACATTTTGTAATATTGTTTTAAATGTATTGTAAATATTTTATTATAACAATTGTAAATTTTGTGATGTTAAAGGCGGCTTGATTATATTGATTATATTAAAATTTGTAAAAAATAAAAATAAATGAGAAAACATATAACTTTATCATAAATATGTAACATATAAATTTTGTTTGAGAAAAGGAACCAATAGAGAGATGGCCAAGCTGCAAAAGCATTTTATTACATTACATATTGGGAGTAGTTCCTCTATGTTTGATTCTCCATGGAGTGTGTAACTGTCGCCTAGCCTTGTGGAGCCATGTCGGGTCGAACCGAACGCAACCCGAATTGATTTGAGAAGGTTCAAAGTTGTGGAATCGACAGAGAGTGGGGACGTGTCGGTTCGGCTTGTTCGACTTTATTCATGGATTTTTAAAGAAATATTGTTTACGTTTAATTTTATTTTATCGTATGCATTTACTCTTATATTTATATTGATAGTTACTCATTTAATTTGTATAGTGTATTTTTTTTTGCTCATGATGAATTGGAGTGACGAAGAAGACATGCTTTATTTCATTAATATGTATCGTGCTCGTCGTTCATTGTGGGACCCGACTGATTCACAATACAAAAATAAATACAAAAGACACGCTTTAATAATGGAGATTGCGACTATATTTGGAATTCAAAAAATTGATGTAGAAAAGAAGATAAAAAATTTGCGAAGTCAATTCGCTAGAGAGAGAAAGAGGGTGATAGAGACCAGGAGATATGGACCTGGTCGAGTATACGAAAGCAAATGGTTTGCATACAGAAGTTTGATGTTCTTGGTCGATAGGAACAAACAAAGGAACATTCAGGATTCAGAGGTAATTTCAAATATTTACTATTAATATAAGGAATAAATACAAATTTAGACGAACAAAAAAACAACAGTAAACAACGAAAAATCACCACTTATCATAACGGTTACAAAGCTAATATCCCCAGTGATAACGAAGGTAGGTTACACTAGATAACCAAAGTGTAAGGCTAGGTTGCTTAGATCCTGTTAAGGTGCCTTTACACTCTACGAACTTTACCTTCGAACACTACCCTCGAACAACCTTCGCGAAGCCTTCACGTCGGCTATTCTGGTGTTCTACGTACTTCATCTGTTCGCCTGGGTTCGGGGGTCGCGCTAGTGTCACTTTTGATTTGGGTTTTTCCTAAGTGACAGGAGTTGTTTGTGATACTGGTGTAATTTGTGAAACGTTGTAATTCGTCTCCTATTTTTTTTGTTTTTCAGATAATATAAAATATATTGATTGGAGATTTTTTCTTCATCATAAGCTAGCGTTGGGTGCGTCAGCCATATTGGTTCGCTTAACGTCGCGTTAATTATAAATGGCTGTTCGTTTAGCCATTTATAATTAACGCCATTTATTATGTATACGCTAGTACGGCAAGGTTCGAGGGGGACCCTGTTCGAAGGTGAGGTTCGTAGAGTGTAAAGGCACCTTTAGAGAAATTAAGGTACGGTTAGACTGTCCCGAACAGCCTGTTTCGGGATTCTTCGGCTCATCTTTTCATTGTATTAAGCGTAGGTTTCGGTCCGGTCGGGGTATGTCCCTGTTTAAACACACCTCTAGGTGGATCTACATAGCGCCGAACAGCGTATCTCGTGGTCCTTAGGCTAATTTATTAGAAAGATCGGGCAACTTCAACTGTGCGGGTACGTAGTTCGGCGTGGTGTAAAGGTACCTTACAGGCTGTCGCTGTCAATTTCCCTTCCGCTTTCCTATAAATGCAAATGTCTGAATTTTTCGTAATGAAATGGGAAAAATAGGTGCAGTGTGCTCGATTAAGGGATGCCATAATTCTTCATCAACTCACAATGATCTTTCTTTTCACCGGTAAGTTTATATTTTATTTTATAATGTATTTGTTAGATCTTGACTCTACCCTTAAGAGTAATTGGCGTTCATTCTATAATTTTTTATTGCCCACAGACCCATTTTATATATGACAATACTATATGTAAATGTAGTATTATCACTATCACATTTGAAGGATGTATTATATATAATAATTATAGGCCTTATATAAAAAATCAAAATCTAAAACTTCTTGTCTTGACAAGTTTCTTAATTTTTTTGTTCTGTCTTTTAACTCTTGATTTTTAAATATTCATTCCAATAAGTAAAGCTCTGTTTTCCCAGTATACCTATTGACAAAATAGTTAGGAAACAATGGATTGATAAATGCCAGAGAAACGACAAATTGAATCCCAATAACAGTAGGATTTGCTCCGAGCATTTTGATCCAGAAGATTTTGAACGAGATTTAAGAGTGGAATTATTGGGTTAAGTTTATGTCTTATTTTAATTTTCATTAAACTACTCACCTGTGTTATAACTATTCAAATTTACAGGCTTTAAGCTAAACGACGACTGAAAGTAAGATCCGTTCCCACCCCCAATTTAAACAAACTAGAATGTTCCACAGCAACATCTGATGCTGTTAAATTTAGAAAGAATTGTTTTTCTAAGAAAACTGATGTTTTGTGTTTTTTATTTATTTCAACATTGTGTGTTCAGAATAGTGTTTCTATATTAGTGTGTAACATAAATTTGGTCCATAATTAGATTTCGGTTGAAATTTAAATTTAATAATTCCTAATGTCTTCAATTTTAGACATGGATAGCTGGATGGAATGTAAGCCTAATGGAATGTAAGGCCCTTTAATTTTAAGAGGTGTACCCATCACTGAAAAAGCAGAAAACCATTGCTCCAAAAAAAATATCCCTTAACAGAATTATGAAATCATTCACGCCATCATTCACTTTTTAGTTAACTTGGAAATAGTTTTAATTGTTTCAGAACATGACAAAATTTTAAAAAGTGAATTGATTGACAACAGGAAGGAATCTCCACTAGTGATTCCTCATGATTCGCAAGAAATGATTGACTCACAACCTAACTTTAAGTCTAGTATGAAAATAAAGACTTGCATAATGAAATAGTAGGAATAAAATCTGAACTAGATGAAAAAACCTTTTGTATAGGGAAAATAATGCTTTATAATTTTCGGATGCCCTCAAACAAGTATTTATGCCAAAACTAATACTGTTACTGAAAGGTGATATAAAATTGGTAAAAGGAATAGTCGAAGAAATATTTAAGGCACATCGCACTTCAATATCTAAGTAAACGCTCTTACATCTACATTCACAACCAACTAAAGTTTTCGAGGTTTATCTTTCTCAAGTTATTATTTGTCTCATTAAATCTGTATGAGTAATTATTTTTACTTGTTGCAGGTACTTCAACGTTATAACAGTGGGCTGGGACCATTGATCTAAGGCATGGCCTCCTGGATAATTTACTCAGAGTTATGTTTATTTTTATAAAAGACCATAAACCATTGGAAAAGTTATGTTTCCTGTCATTTGATGAGATGAAGCTTAAAGAAATCTATGAGTATGAAGTGTGTCCTGACAAAATTTCTGGTATGCACAACTACATGTATGTTGTGATAGAATGGTATATGCAGTAAGTGGAAACAATGAATATATGTTGATTTTGACCTTAAAATGACCAAATCAATCTTATTGGAAAATTGCTCGAAGATTCCATGAAATTGGGTACAGTTTTGTATCATATATCAGTGATCGTGGAAGAGGAAACAACATAGGTTTGTGGTCACAGCCTGGTATTATTATAGAAAAAACAAATTTTCTCATCTACGTGACACGTACAAATATTATTTATATGCCAAAAGCGCCACACCTTTTTTTAATGCTCCTTTATTACTTATTTATTGCTTTTGTGCTTTGAGGAAAGTTTTAAGAATTTTTATATTAAAAGATTTTGACATGGACAAAGCATATATTCAACATTGGACAAAGCATATATTCAACATTGGACAAAGCATATATTCAACATTTAACAAAACACCCCGACTGAGTATCTAGCAAAACAAGAATGAAAAAAAAATTGGATGAGCAAGAGCGAATTTTATTTGTTTTTTAAATTCGATTTAGATGTTTGGAATAAAAAAAAAAAAAAACTTGTAAGAAGTAAGTTTACACTAAGTTAACTTTAAAAAAAGGACCATGAACTGCAATTTTTTTATTTTTGAAAACAAAATATTGGACTTGTGACCCCTGAAACTAGTATCTGTTGATTCAGCATGCTGCTTTCTGAAATAAAAGATAGATGGCTCACATAACGATGGGTAGCAAATTTCCAGTTTTTTTTCCAGGCCAATTTTGATCCTAATTTCAATCTATTGATCTGTTGTAATTCATAACAAACGACTTTTTTACTCTAACCCATTTTATCCTAGAGCATCAATTTAAGTATCATTAATAAATTATCTTTAGTATCTGATGAGATTATATTATGGAATTTGACAGCATTATTGATTTTTAAATGGGGGGGCCGGGATGGCCAAGTGGACAAGGGCGCTTGCAATAGGTAATCAAAGTTAAGCAACGTCCATCGTGGTTAGTACTTGAATGGGTGACCGCTCCATTCGGGTGACCGCCCACCAATAAAAGCCACGCAGTCCAAGTCTACCCCCACCCCCGAGTATGTGAGGCCCGTCAGTCTACTGGAGGCAACTCACACCGACCGGGCGTAGGAGTGATGAACCTTCCCCGTGTATCTCATCGAGAATCGTGGTGTGGTTTTCCAGGATGTCAGTAACCACCCGGAGGTTTGGTTCAGGGACGGTATGCTTCAGGGAAAGAAATATAGGTCCTCGGGGCCTGCTGACTCTGGGCTACCATAATCCTTGGACCTAGACCAGTTTGTCACTGTCCTTGAACCCGAGAGAGCTGACGCCATCGGTGGGAAGGACACTGCCAAATTGGCCCTAATGGGATTGGTTATGGAGCTATGGGCAGTCTGCCGCTGTACCATGGTGACCATGGCTTTCAGCAACGTGAGGTTTGGGCTACCCCCTCCAGGCTGTCTGTACTCCCGCAAGCAAAACAAATGTCTGTAAGATGACCACACTGCGCGGCCAAAGGTCTCATTAGGCCAAATGCGCCAACCGAAAAAAAAAAAAAAAAAAATTGATTTTTAACAAAAAATGCGAAGTGCCCATTATTATCAAATTTAAAATTTATGGAGTGGTATTTCTTATGTCAAACACATTAAGCTCATATCTCTTGGAGGAGGAGCTTTGACGTCTCAACACTACGGATGGACATCTTAAAAGATCATGTGGTGCCATTTTACGCCTACATCAGTGATTGGTTTATGCTGATGCACGGTAACACTCAACCTCACTGGGGAAGAATTGTCGACGCATACCTAGATAAATGATGTGACAGCAAAAATTTCATCAAAATTGGTCAAAGTTTTCTCAAAAACGGCTCTAACGATTTTGATTAAACTGAGTATTTGATGTATTAATATGCCCAAGATATGTCTGTAAAAATTTCATCAAAATTGATCTACCGGAGGGGGGACTTTACTTAATAAATTTTGAATCATTTTCACGTGTTTTTTTTATTTACTCAAAAACGGTTTTAACGATTTTGATCAAACTGGGTATTTGATTTATGTATATGCCAAAGATGTGATAGCCAACATTTCATCAAAATTGGTCTAAAGGAGAGGGCACTTAATTTTATAAGGTTTTTCCAATTTATACCTTTTTTTCGTTGATCTCAAAAACGGCTTTAACGATTTTTATCAAATTCGCAATGCTTAATGAAAATTAGGTGTTCTTTAATATCAGGTAAGCTTTATCATTATTAAAATGTTCTGAGGGGGCTTAAATGGGGTAGGGGCATTTTTTGTTTTTTTGTTTCCTATAAAGTACCTTTGTTTTTGTTTATATGGAGAAATTAACTGTCTCTCATTTCGCCTAAAAATAAGAAATGGCTAAATATGAGACATGATAAAAATAAAGAAAACATATAGAGGAGAAAAAAAGAAAAATATTCAGTCAACTCATAAAACTCGTTGAACCCACGCAGTATGGAGTAGGCCTTTAATGACAGACCATTGTTCATAATTAAAGCCGTTCTGTTCATTTGAGAAGTGGCAATTAACAAAATGCATAAATTTCTTATCTAAGTAAGTTGGTAAATGAAAGTTGTGTGTTGCGAGCACGCACCAGATTTTTGTTGCTTTTTTGTCACTGTGATGTTTGAGTATGTTTATTGAATAAAGTTTTTTCCCAAAACAAAGAATTGTTTTTATTCAAAACCTACCAATATGACATGTAAACATTTCATATAGAAGCGTACTATTGGAAAACCCATCGTCCAAAATTCTTCCCCGGCAGTCTACATTCACTTATATAAAATTATAATATGCATCAAGTAGAGCAATAGAAATAATGCTTAATACACTCTCTTAACCCTCAACTACTCAGGTCAGGTCATATTGACCCATACCAGGTTTCATTTCATTCTATTTATACCTCTTCGGCTTTGAATGATCACCAAACTTTGACATATCTTTTGTTTTGGCTCCAGTTACTTCTTGCCAGTGTCTGGAAAATCAATGGAGGTGTTTATTTTATCGAAATCGATATTTTGACCCGAGGTGAGTAGTTGTGCAAGCCATTTTTTTGTGTCCAATGCGGGGATTGCATTTGTAAAAACCACTCATTTCTTATTTTTTTTAACTTCAAAGGTTGTTTGTAGACAAATTTTTTAATGTTAAATCAAAAGAAATTATATTAATAATAGTAATGTTAAGGAGTTCCTTTATTTTAGTACTTCATTTCAGACCTATAATTCAAAGAATTATTCATATTTTAAAACTTTCATTTATTGTATACATAAATAAATGTATATTTTCAAGCCAGCTCCTATTGTTTAAAATAATATCTTATACCCCAAGATTATTTAAATATTTTTCTGTGTTCTGGGTCATAAGTAACATTGACTCGGGTGAGTAGTTAATAAAAAATTCGTTGACTTATGAAATGATGCATGATAGATTGTTTTTCCGTCGGTGGGTCTCACAAAGTTAAAACAATAACACATATTACTGAAAAAGTTTTTAACACTCACATTCCCCTGTACGTGCCGTCATCTGCTACAAAAAGCATATCAAAACCTATTTCATTTAATTTAATGAAAAAAAATCTGGTAAATGTCTTCTATATAAAAGCATTTTTTTTTTTTTTTTTCAGGGTTCACAAGATCGAGAGGATGAGATAAAAAAGGAAGACAATGTTGGTAATGAAAATGCAGACCCGGTGGAGATTTCAGACTCAGACATGGAAGAACATGATGATGCAATTATAAGTGCACTGCATGAAAAAACATTTAATGCCCTCCAAAAGCCGATTAGGAAACGTAAAGTAAATTCAACGCCTGCTGCAAATTATCCAATCATTAATGAGGCGGTAAACCTGCTGAGAAATATTCAATCGAAGAAGAAAGACAAAGATGAATATGATCTATTTGGGGAACAGGTAGCCATTAGATTAAGGAATATTGCATCACCACACGCAAAGTTTGCGGCCCAGCAGAATATTAATAAAACATTATTTGAGGCTGAGATGGGGATGGAAGGTTGAAGGATCAAAAAACATCTCCCACTAAAGCATTGATCGCAAAATCAACATCATCAATGACACCATTTCCTCTCCCTAGTCCACACTAATCTGCATCAGCTCAATCCGAGACTACAAAATGACTATAAGAAAAATGAGCTCCATCATTCATTTTAAACTTTATCTATTTTTTTTTTTATTCCTATAGAATATATTGTACATAATTATTAAATATAGAGTTATAAAGTAGTTTCGATTAAAAGATCCATCAAGATGGAGCTAATCGCCAATTTTCAAAACCTTTCTTAGCGCATGCCCCAATAAAAATTATTGGAGGATTTTTTTTAATAACGGCAAATTAGGTTTTTGGTTTGTTGTAAAGTAGTGCCTATATAGCCACAAACATTTTCAGATACTATGTAGAACAAAACTAATTTTTATCCTTTGAAGCTGGGTTTTATTCTCATATTATAATGAATACAAGTATGATCACATGGGTATTGATATTTTCTTAAATTATTCACTAATTAAACAAAAGCATTGTAAAATTGAAAATAAAATTAATTGACTATCGAGTTCTCCTAGAAGTCTTGACAGCCATACCATTTCGCGGACAGCCTCACTCGCAGCCACGAGTTCGGGTTCATCCTCCGTGGTGGAGATTGCAACGCTAGTTTGTCTTTGACTACATCATGAGATCACTCCTCCTACATGCTTGCATATTCCTGTAGTGGATTGACCAGTGTTGATATCTCCACCAAGATCTGCATCGTTATAGCCTTCAAGGAAATTAGAACTTTCTTGTTGTCGGTAAAGAATGCCCAGTTCCTCACACCCCTTTCGGTAGCTAAATATCCTCTTAACACGAACTACGTCTTCAAGGGTTGGTTTCTCCAATGCATGTGAAGCAATACTGACAGCAAACGCTATGTCTGGTCTTGTTAATACCATTAAGTACATCGGTGTCCCTACTGCTTGATGATATGGAAAATTCTCAACTTCTCTCCTGGTTCAGATCTTTCTTGCTGACTGCCTATGATGGGTGTTGACACAGGCCTGCAATTTTTCATACCGAATCTTCCTTGATTTCTCTCAATATAATTCCTCTGGTGTACTTTAATCGAACCATCCTCCTTTTGTGTTATCTCCAATCCAAGGAAATAAGACAATTTCTTATAAGTGCTGCTGAATTCGGTTTTTAACGCTTCTAAAAAGCTGTTTAATTCAGCTTTACTGGTTGATGCAATAAGACCATCATCTACACAAAGCTCTATGATTATTTGAATCTTACCTATTTTTCTTGTAAACAAACCGGGATCGGCATTGCTGGAAGTGAATCCTAGTTTCTTCAAAAAATCGGCTAAGCTTTTAAACCAACATCTCGATGTCTGTTTTAGGCCATGTTACCTCTTCTTGGGCTAATTCTTACGACAGGACTAAATGTCTCTTCATAGTTTACACCTTTCTCTTGTGAAAAACCTTTAACGATCAATTTCGCTTTATATAGTTCAATAGTCCCATCAGGATTTTGTTTAAGATTGTAAGTCCACTTGCAAGGTAATGCTTTCTTGTTTTGAGGAAGTTTCTTGAGTGTCCATGTTTCATTGTCTGCCAATGCTTTCATTTTTTCATCCATGGCTTGTTGCCAATTTATGGAGTTTTTCGATCTTGTAGCTTCCACTTAAGTTTCTGGAATGTCAGAAATCTCTGAAAAAATCAATTAAACATATTCTTCATATCTCTTAGGAGGTTTAATATTGCCCCTATCTCTTAGGCCCTATGCACACGGGGATACTAAAAAGAAACTGATTAATGATACGAATTTCCAAATGCTTTACTTTGAGTCACTACCTATGCAATATATGGTATGCCGCACACGGTGCTACTGGTTGGGGACGGATTTGTGATTCACAGAATTCGTTTGTAACTAGTCGCCTGGGTAGACGTGCGCGTTGCCGCGCCGTGCCGCCGCCGAATGATTTTAACTGCGCCGAGCCGCCGCCGATGAAGGTGGCGCGCCGCATGTACAACACTCTCAGAGCAGGCTGTTTTTGTGCTTGGCGTTGATATTATTGGCAACAGAGTTTTTCTTTAAGGCCTATTTGCAGACCTTCATAAAACTACGAGAAAAATTGATCAGCGGATATGAAACGTTGTTAGGACATATCAAGTCATTCCTCAACCGCCGCATCGCAACAGCAAGCATTGGTTGCAACAAGTTGTTTCTATTTTTCTGAGGTATAATTACCCTAATCGGATTATTACCAGTCCTTGTTATTGTTTACAGTCCTTGTTATTGTTTAAAGGACTTATAAAGAATTCCATTATTTCTTTTATCTTCATTCATTTCCCCCCTCAAAATATAGTAAAACTTTGATTTTATTTATTATTAATATTTTAACGACTGTTACCACTTATTATGCTTTCTACTTAAACAATCTTTCTATTTCATCAGTGCTGTTGTATTCCATCTCAGTGATCCAGTTTGTTTCAGATGAATCCTATAATACTCCACCATTTAACCACTTTCCTTCTTTCCCCCACTTCCCTTTCCCCGCACATTGAATACCTGTTTGCTGAAATATCCACCTCCCCACATCCGTACTCTTTGGTTTCATCTACCTGTCTCCGAAAGTTATCTTTGATGAAACATTCGAAGCCATCATTCATATTCCAACATTGTTCTCTCCGGAGACCTCAACAACAATCTCCAGATACCTTCTCCTAACCAAGCCTATCTTTCAAATATCCTCTATTCCCTTAATTTATTTATAGTCCCTTACGACCCGACTCTTAACACCCAGCATTCCATCACTTGGCTTGTCTTTTATGATCGCGATTCCCTAAAAAACTCCTCGCCTTATCACAGCATCCGGTTCCTTTACAGTCTTCCTACGACCTCATAAAATTATATAACCTTCCCATCCTGCTGTATTCCCCTACAACAAAATCCTTTCGAAACCTTGATTCCCTATCACCTGCAATCCTAGCGCCTGATCCTGAGATGATCCAATGGGACCCCATATACACCTCAAACGCCATTGACTCCATGGTGGAAACCCTTACCACTTAACTTTACACCATCCTAGACCGTCACGCTCTTCTCAATTCAAGACAGTTAAGCATCCTCGAGCACCCTGGCTAACACCTACGCTAAGGAATTTTATGAAACTAAGAGACGCAGCTAGAAGAAGATTTTAGGGCACCTGACTTTCTGAAGATTACCATCAAGCTCCTCCGAAATAGCACTCAATCCTTAATATACCGCGCCAAATCCAACTACTTCCAGCAACCCTTATCCAGTACCCCCGACTCCAAAGCAAAATAGGTAATTCTCAGCAAACTGTCCATGGGTAAACCCACTCAAAATCAATCAATTCCATTTTCAGCTGATGCACTCAATTTGTCTCTAACATCTCCAATCTAAAGGTGTTCCTCTTTGTCCCCCACGCTTTTTTCTATCTGTATCAATGAACTTCCATCCTCCACCCATCGCTGTCAATACCATCTGTATGCCGATGACGCCCAGCTTTATCTCTCCTTTGCCCCGCTGATTCCTCCGACGATATCCTAAAATTATAGGAAGATATCGACAGAATATGTGCTTGGGCAAACCTCAACGAATTTACTCTGAACGCGAAGCAGACGAAAGCCACCTTGATTGGATCTCCCTTTCTCCTCAAATCAACTCCTGTCGCTCCAAATCTAGTCCTAAACAACTCATCTATCTCATTCCATAATTCTGACAAAAACCTTGGCGTTACCTTCGATCAATCCCCCTCTTGGAAAACACATATCTCACTAATTTCCCGTCACACTATCTCTACCCGGAAACAGTTCAACCGTCCTCTCTCATCTCTCCCCACTTTGACTACAGCTGTACGGTGTATAGCGGACTGTCTGAGGCACTTGAAGCCAAACTTAAACGCCTAATGAAATATTCAATACGTTTTGTCTTTAGGATCCCAAGAGATATGCATATAACCCAGTACTATGCCGAGATGAAGTGGCTCTGCCAGTATGTACTGGCTTTCTTCTTATACTAGACCATCAGAACTCAACGACCCTCCTATATCTTACAGAGCCTACAATTTAAATCCTCCATCCAATCCCGCCAAACCAGATCCCGTACGTCCGATATATATCCTCCACCCCATCGAACTTATACATGAACAAATCCTTCATAATGCAAGCAACATCCCTCTGGAACTCTATTCTCTCCGTTATCCGACACGCTCCATTAACTTCCACTTTCAAATCACTCCTCTTCGAGATCCTATTCAACTTTCAATTCAACTGATCACTGAAGGAACACGATGGATCTTTAGAAGTACGAGGGGGGTAAAGAAAGTTCTAAGCCTGATATACATATATATAAAAATATATTTTCAACTTACATATTTTTATTTTTCAATATCGTCCCCCACAACAGCAACGCACTTATTCCACCGCTACCCTAACATCTGTAACCTGGCCAAAATTTTTTTTTCGAAACCTTCCAAAACGACTTTGAGAGCTGAGATCACCTCATCGTCTGACGAAAACACTCTCCCACACAAATGTTTTTCATATTAGGGAAGAGGTAGAAGTCTGAGGGGGCCAGCTCTGGCGAGTAGGGTGGGTGCGGGAGCAGCTTGGCCGTCTCCGTGGTAACTCTTGATTTGTGGAGGGGAATGTTGTCCTGCAGTAGCAGCGCACCTTTGGTGATCTTTCCTCGGCGTTTCTCTTTGATGGCCTCTCGCAGTTTCACGAGAAGATCTGCATAGTATTGCCCTATTATTGTCATGCCATGCTGCAGAAAATCGACCTGCAAAACTCCTTCCGAGACTCACGTCACCCAGATCAGACATATCTTTTGTTTTGGCTCCAGTTACTTCTTGCCAGTGTCTGGAAAATCAATGGAGGTGTTTATTTTATCGAAATCGATATTTTGACCCGAGGTGAGTAGTTGTGCAAGCCATTTTTTTGTGTCCAATGCGGGGATTGCATTTGTAAAAACCACTCATTTCTTATTTTTTTTAACTTCAAAGGTTGTTTGTAGACAAATTTTTTAATGTTAAATCAAAAGAAATTATGTTAATAATAGTAATGTTAAGGAGTTCCTTTATTTTAGTACTTCATTTCAGACCTATAATTCAAAGAATTATTCATATTTTAAAACTTTCATTTATTGTATACATAAATAAATATATATTTTCAAGCCAGCTCCTATTGTTTAAAATAATATCTTATACCCCAAGATTATTTAAATATTTTTCTGTGTTCTGGGTCATAAGTAACATTGACTCGGGTGAGTAGTTAATAAAAAATTCGTTGACTTATGAAATGATGCATGATAGTTTGTTTTTCCGTCGGTGGGTCTCACAAAGTTAAAACAATAACACATATTACTGAAAAAGTTTTTAACACTCACATTCCCCTGTACGTGCCGTCATCTGCTACAAAAAGCATATCAAAACCTATTTCATTTAATTTAATGAAAAAAAATCTGGTAAATGTCTTCTATATAAAAGCATTTTTTTTTTTTTTTTTCAGGGTTCACAAGATCGAGAGGATGAGATAAAAAAGGAAGACAATGTTGGTAATGAAAATGCAGACCCGGTGGAGATTTCAGACTCAGACATGGAAGAACATGATGATGCAATTATAAGTGCACCGCATGAAAAAACATTTAATGCCCTCCAAAAGCCGATTAGGAAACGTAAAGTAAATTCAACGCCTGCTGCAAATTATCCAATCATTAATGAGGCGGTAAACATGCTGAGAAATATTCAATCGAAGAAGAAAGACAAAGATGAATATGATCTATTTGGGGAACAGGTAGCCATTAGATTAAGGAATATTGCATCACCACATGCAAAGTTTGCGGCCCAGCAGAATATTAATAAAACATTATTTGAGGCTGAGATGGGGATGGAAGGTTGAAGGATCAAAAAACATCTCCCACTAAGCATTGATCGCAAAATCAACATCATCAATGACACCATTTCCTCTCTCTAGTCCACACTAATCTGCATCTGCTCAATCCGAGACTACAAAATGACTATAAGAAAAATGAGCTCCATCATTCATTTTAAACTTTATCTATTTTTTTTTTTTATTCCTATAGAATATATTGTACATAATTATTAAATATAGAGTTATAAAGTAGTTTCGATTAAAAGATCCATCAAGATGGAGCTAATCACCAATTTTCAAAACCTTTCTTAGCGCATGCCCCAATAAAAATTATGGGAGGATTTTTTTTTAATAACGGCAAATTAGGTTTTTGGTTTGTTGTAAAGTAGTGCCTATATAGCCACAAACATTTTCAGATACTATGTAGAACAAAACTAATTTTTATCCTTTGAAGGTGGGTTTTATTCTCATATTATAATGAATACAAGTATGATGAGTAAGGTTTAAGCAATAACAACAAACTAAGAAGCCTCAGAGTGCTGTAGTTCACAGAACATTTACAGAGCATCTATTGGTTGTTGAGACTACTATTTGGTACCAAAATGATCAGCTGATCGTCTAGAATAGCGTTTTGTATTCAAATTATGCCCAGGAGGACTTGGCAAAAGTCTAGAGGGACAGAAAATCGAAGCCGGCCTAGTACCTGTAGTGTTAAAAATGTTTGCCGGTCCCAGTTAGTCAAAGGACCGGTAGGACTGGTGACAGATAGACACTCGCGGACCTATGAAGAACTTGTTTATGCCGGTCCCATGTCGGCATTGGCCCGCAAAGGGTTAGGATTTAAAATAAATAAACAAAACATGCCTTTAATCACCATAACCTACAAAGGGTACAGCCAGTGTTGCCACTTAATTTTCACTTAATGAAATTTGATTTCCACTTTTATTTGATGGGACAGTCCTGTAAGATCGCTTGTTTGAAGGCACAAGGCTTGTAAAATAATTGTTTTTTTTTACTTCTAGATATTATTCCACATGTAATTATGTGGTTTGCATCAAGGGTAGCCTGCCCTTCAATTAATGGTCTTTTAAAATTACCAAATATCTCTATCACATCAACTATGACTAACCCGTTCCTTCCGACATTTTGCAAAACAATTAGCGCACCCTGTAGTCGATTGCGCCCGCGAATCTTGCATTTTACTTAATAACATCAAAATAAACGTAAAAAAATAAAATAAACATAAAAATAAAATGACCCAAGTGTATGAAGAGCCCATTTTGTTACAAATAAATTAATAACATCAATATATAAGTACAGTTTTATACAAATATAAATACAAATTAATTATTAACATTCAATAAAGTGAATAAGTTCAAAGTTACAACATACATGTCATCAGTATATTATGGAAATAGTGCACTTTTTTGGATCAGACATGGTCTTCAAGGGAGCAGATTAGGACGAGGAGTTGGGGATGGACAATATGGAAGAGAGTAGCATTGCATCCTTTGACCTCCCAGATATTATGGAAAAAGTGCCCTTAAGGAAGAGGACCTGACAGGATATTCCATCATGGAGAAATTTCCACCTGAACACATTTTTCAGGAAACTCAAAAAACTTGCCACGTCTTGTAGAGTGGCCAGATAAAGATGATTTTTTTTGCCTTCGAAAGGTGCAGCTACCCTATGTAAGTGAGCTTGAAATAAAAAAATTACTGATTTAGAGGTAACAAAATATGAAATGAGAAAGTTTTGCAACAAAATGTTAAAAAGAAAGACGTTTGCTGCTCACCACATTGGTACGAACGAGTTTTAATTCACACAGCGTAAGTTGATCTTAATAAGTAATATTTATTTATGTTCACAACCATTTTATAAAGGAATTCGGTACCATTTTACAAAATAATACCACCCACCGACTTACATTTTTTTTTTTTACGAATTTTTTAAAAATATCAGCGTACTCATATAAAACATCTAAATATAAAAAGACTAGATCCTAAGGCTATCGTCTTCTTCAACAATAGCGACCTCACCATCCTGTTGTTCGTTGTTTCCCTCGTCTGTGGCAGATATATTGAGAATTCGTGTGTAATAATTCATAGAATCATTGGCCTTCCACTCGTCACCAAAATGCTTTTTCAGCAGATAATCAATGTCTCTCAGCTTGTTGGAGCCATTGAAAAATCAATTATTAATATAGCTAAGAAGAATCGAGTATAAACTGAAATAAAACACGCGAGTTTAAGGAGCTTTCGATATTTTGTTCGGAAAGAGTAACAGAAACTGCTGGAGTGAACGAATGGGATGGGTGCAAAGTGAGAAGTGATTATTGGAACGAAAGAGTTATGCATCAAAACGAATAACGAACCCGTTTTGAAACCCAATGGAACGAATAATTTCTGCAACCAACCGCTATTTTGTATAGCAAAAATACATAAGAAATAATAAGTTTTGCTTCAATGTGATAAGATATGTTGAAAAAGCGTTAAAAAATCTTTCAGAATCTACTGCCATCTCAATTTTTCAAAAAAATAGAACGAACGAGTTTTGCAGCTCACTTCCTCATGTGTATAATGAATTTAGACAATCAAATTCGTTTCTCGATATCTAATATGCGAAAGACTTGTTAGATTTTGAGGACATTGTCATTTATATCTTTGCATGAATAGTTATACAAAGCTTTCCTACATCCAATTGGGAAAAAGCGAAATGGAGCAATTGAATGTTAACTAACAAGAAATGGAATGATTCAGACTCATGACAAGAAAATTGAGCACTTAAACGGTTTTCTTCTTCAGAAAATAGTCCTGGAGCTTTCATCTTTTTATGTGAAACATTGAGGTCAATATGGATGATTATTATATGCATATATATACAAGGGCATTCATAGGATTTATTTTTTAAAGAATAGATCATGTCTAGTGAAGTAAATTCTAATTTCAAGGGCACCTAATGTCAAAATGACATCCGGAGATCTATCTTTAATCAATAAATGTCATGTACAAGAGCGTCCGCAAGATAGATTTTATCTAGGAGGGATAGGCTGGCAAAATTGTTTTGACCTGGGGGGGGTCGAGGTATTCTAACTATGCAAGGCTTAATTGGTTTTCAAATAAAACATATTGATATTTGAAAATTAAAATGTGTTATTAAGTTTGTAATAATTTATAAATATATTTAATCAATACGATTATTTAATTTGTAGTTATTGTTTCTCATATGTTCTAGGGCGGCAGCTGACCTTCCCTGTTACGGATCCAGAAATTTTTGAGGGGGGGCCCAGTTTTTTTTTTAAATTTTATGTGTCATGAAGGACCCAACTTAAAATATATGTGCATAGTTACGTTGTAAATTCCTATTAAACGTTTAAATAAAATTCATTATTCCCTCTGCGGGAGCCTGTAGTCTTGGCTCTGTGAAATGCATCCGGGCAATGAAAGACATCCGGTTTGCGGAGATACTATGGTGTACATGTGAGTCTTGTGCTAAGTATGGGCTTGAAGATAAATTATAAGATGTTATCATCAAAGTTATTGAGGCATGACAAACGCTATTTTATCGGCAGCCAAAGAGATAATATTTGAGCAATCAGCTGTTTCCTGGGCGGAGAGAAGAGAATATGAATAACATTTAATGACTCACGCCTAGTATATAGATAGAAGCCAAGCCATTACATGGGATTCATAGGTTTTTAATTTATTTTTCCATAATAAAAACCCGATTGAGCAAAAAATTATTTGAAAAATGTCTAATAGGTCCCTCAGTGTTCAATTAGAAAATCAAAAGACGTGTCATTCCATTTATTTCCAAAAAATAAAAAGCGTCTTAAAGAGTGAATTGTAAAATTAACAATAGATAAGCCTGTTTCGATAAATATGACGATATGTAGTCTTCATTTTAAAGAAAGTGACTATATTTATCCAGTTATATATTACTATTTGACTTACTATTTACTATTACTCCAAAATGTTAGTTTTATGCAAATAACATTGGGACCATAGTGTCATAGATTTGTTTTTCTTTTTTAATTTTCCCCATTTTTGTCTTACATCCGTTGTGCTTAATCGTTCAAAGTTTTCAATGCGATGCCTGAAAGTTTTGACAAATAAATAAATAATATGACTAAGAAACCGTAATGAAAATGAAAGCTGCCATTACAATGATTGTATGAATAGGTAATTAATGTTATTACTATCCGAAAAACGTAGAGTAAAGTTACAATGATGTGTTTGCATTTACCAGAACTACCAGCTTTACACGAAAATTGCTTATTATTATTAATAAATTTGATTTCCACTTTTATTTGATGGGGCTGTCCTTTAAGATCGCTTGTTTGAAGGCACAAGGCTTGTAAGATAACTGTTTTTTTTACTTCTAGATATTATTCCACATGTAATTATGTGGTTTGCATCAAGAATAGCCTGCCCTTCAATTAATGATCTCTTATAATTACCAATTATCTCTATCTCATCAACTATGCCTTTCCCAGTTCCTTCTGACATTTTGCAAAACTACTAGCGCACCCTATAGTCGATTGCGCCCGCGAATCTTACGAAGAAAAAAGGAATTGTTATTTTTCAGGAAATGTGTGAAAGGTTGCTATACTGTTTCAATGAATTTCTCACGTAAAAAAACCTCACTGGAAGAAGTGGGCAACCCAGGTTCGCTATGTGGACAGGTTAACCAAGGATGCGAACACCATTCTGGGAATCCCATGGTTGACAGCACTGTGATTTTAATATAGGTACCCGTGGTGAATGTAAGCATTGTCACTGTTTAAAATCCTTTACAGCCCTATTTTTATTTAAGAGTAAGTAATTATAATACTAGAATAATACACCACTTAGCAAGGCCGCATTGTAAGAAGGAGCATTGGCCTGCTGAAGGATATAGAAGGCAGAGCCGCCGACACGCGAGTTTATAGAACTAAGTCATGACCCATATCTAGTAGGCCTTGGACCCTGGCGAAGGTCATCGAGAGAGGAAAATCCTAGAACCGAGTCTAAGTAGGATTGGAAAAATAGTTTACGACCAGCCTCGATTTAGGAAGCGGTGGAGATGGAATTAAGTTTTACATGAGCTGTTCTTTTCGGGTTAAGGTTCTTTTCTGATAATCTGACTACCCAATGAGTCTATTAGTAATAGGCTTATTTGGACTAAAGACTTTTCAAGTGATTGAATAAATAAAGCCTTGATCCTTGAGCTTGTTCATTTTAAGGTTACTCCGATTTAATTAATTCTATGATGGAAGTGAATAAAGAAATAACCTATTGGTATCTAGGCACTAACAATACCCTCAAGGTTTCGTCAGCTTAAAGCTTGAGTGATTTTCACAGACTAGATTATTGATTGACAAAGTAGGTGCAGCTGATTAATTGAATGATATACAAAACAAAAATAACACGAATTACAAAAATAAAAATAAAATATTGACTTAAAAGAAAGACATTCTATACTAATTAGGTATCATTCTATTTTATTTTAGTTAGCATAAACCAGGTTTTTAAAAACTTTTATATTTGTGTTTTATTAGTTCTTATTAAATCAGATTTAAATTACCAGTGAACGTATTTGCGAGCACTCTTACATTTTTGTTTGTTAAACGTCACTTAAGGCCATTAAGGGCCTATTCACACTATCGGTTTCGCGCCCGCTCCACTCTCGCTCCACTCCCGGTCCGCTCTCGCTCTACCCCATTCACACTAGCGCTCCACTCCCGGTTCGCTCTCCTTATGTCTTACCATATCCACACTATATAATTTTACACCGTTCACTTTTGAAAGGTTTAAGCTATTAAAGCCATTAATAATCGAAGTTGTCTGTATTCGGATTTTAATTAATGATTAAATTTCAGTTATTTAAGTATTCATTTATTCTTCAATTTTACGGCCAAAAAAAAGAATCAATTTTTCGTTTGTAGAAATAGCTGGTAAGTGTACTTTTCTTGATGAAGAAGATAATATTATAAAAAAATATAATAAGAAGAAAATATTGACACACAATAATAATTATTATTGATAATTATAAATTACTTTATTAATGGTGAAGAAATAATTAAAATTTTTTTACTTTCACTTACCTATATATGAAATATATAGTAAGTGGAAGTATTGCGATCGTGAAAAATTTCGACTTCCGGTTTTCAACGGAAATACACGTTTTGGGGTCCCCTGAGTCCAAATGACCAAGTCCCGCGAAATGGTCTGTGTGTGTGTGTGTGTGTGTGTGTGTGAACAGACTAGCTCAAAAACTATAAACCGTACGAACCTGAAATTTAGTATTTAGTTTAGGTATATGCCCGCGATGAGACAGCGAAAATTTCATCAAAATTGCTCAAAGGGAGGGGGTACTTTATTTAATAACTTTTTAAGTTTTTTTCGATTTTCTCAAAAACGGCTCTAACGATTTTGATTAAACTTAGTATTTGATCTATTCATACTCCCGAGATATGTCTGTAAAAATTTCATCAAAATTGATCAACCGCAGGGGGCACTTTACTTAATAAATTTTGTAACATTTTCACGTGTTTTTTTTATTTACTCTAAATCGGCTTTAACGAATTTGATCAAACTGGGTATTTGATGTATTTATATGCCCGAGATATGACCGTAAAAATTTCATCAATATTGATTGACCGGAGGGGGGACTTTACTTAATAAATTTTGTAACATTTTCACGTGTTTTTTTGATTTTCTCAAAAACGGCTCAAACGATTTTGATTAAACTTAGTATTTGATCTATTTATATGCCCGAGATATGTCTGTAAAAATTTCATCAAAATTGATCAACCGCAGGGGGTACTTTATTTAATAACTTTTTAAGTTTTTTTCGATTTTCTCAAAAACGGCTCTAACGATTTTGATTAAACTTAGTATTTGATCTATTTATACGCCCGAGATATGTCTGTAAAAATTTCATCAAAATTGATCAACCGCAGGGGGCACTTTACTTAATAAATTTTGTAACATTTTCACGTGTTTTTTTTATTTACTCAAAAACGGCTTTCACGATTGTGACCAAACTGGGTATTTGATGTATGTATATGCCAAATATGTGATAGCCAACATTTCATCAAAATTGATCAACCGAAGGGGGGACTTTACTTAATAAATTTTGTATCATTTTCACGGGGTTTTTTATTTACTCAAAAACGGCTTTAACGATTAATAAAAATAAGATATGAATGTAGAAAAATGTGTGGCTTTGGGAAATGATATTTAACAAAACACGTCAATTTCTTATCTAAGTAAGTTGGTAAGTGAAAGTTGTGTGTTGCGCGCACGCACCAGATTTTTTCGGAATGTATTCGAATACGCTTGAAAATTTCAAGTTGAAATCGGTAAATGCTACAAATTTACCGATTGTGTTCTCTTCTTTTCCTGATTAACATTTTAATTATTTTTTGCTTTAATATATTTTTTTGTTAATGATCTGACATTTTTCATAATATACTGCATTTTTATTCGTTTCAAACTAAACGTTATTTTATAATAGCAATGAGTATTTAGTCAATAAATAAACTGTGACCGTTTTTTACGAGTACATTAATTCATAGCAAAATATATCTCAAACATAACATGAATTTTTCACGTCGAAAAACCGCGCCTATTGTCGGTGATTTTTTTTTTTATCATTTCAAGCGTATTCGAATACATTCGGAAAAAAATTTAAATTATTTCTTCACCATTAATTAAATTAATTTATAATTTTATATATATATATATATATATATATATTTCTTTTTTTTTTTAAGTTGAACTTTTTTGGCCGTAAAATTGATGAATAAATAAATACTTTAATAACTGAAAGTTAATTATTAATTAAAATCCAAATACAGACGGCTTCGATTATTAATGGCTTCAATCGTGAACGGTGTAAAATTATATAATGTGAACATGAAAAGACTTTAGGAGGGTGGAGCGGGAGTGGAGCGAGAGTGAAGCGGGAGCGGAGCGAGGCCGCACCTGTGCTAATATTGTGATTAACCTCTCTCTATTCCTCTTTAGAATATTTTGCCAGTGAGACCGGACCGGGAGCGGAGCGGGAGCGGAGCGTTAGTGTGAATGGGGTAGAGTGAGAGCGGACCGGGAGTGGAGCGAGACCGGAGCGGTCCCGATAGTGAAATTCTCTGTCTATTTCTCTTTAGAATATTTGAGCGGACCGGGAGTGGAGTGGGAGCGGAGCGATAGTGTGAATCCCCCCTAAGGCTATTCGGACTATGCTACGGTGGGAGTCCTTAATTTTGCCTATCCAGGTATAATTAGGATAGGGATCTTAAACGAGTACTTAATATCGTACTGGCGTGGGACTTTTTTAAGACCATTTTACGTCCTATCCGAGGGATGGCATAGTAAAGGATAGCTATACTAACCACTACTAAGACACTACTAATCACTAGAGGTGACCCCTACTCACACATTTATTACACAGTATTTTTCTTCCTTATAAATTCAAATTATTATAGATATAAGGGAAAATCTCTTATTTTTATACAATTTGAGTGTCCGGAGGTTTCTGTCCTGCTTCCTTTGTGTTATGTTATTTTAGCGAGTTATTTTCATTTTCCAGCGTTTTCTCTACCTCCATACGATGTATGATTGCATCTTACGTTTTTAATAAGGGGTCTCTTGCAACTATATTCTGTACATACATATCTAGTCTGCCTGTTACAAAACAATTTACTTTAACTTGAAGATATTTTCACTTTACTCCAGGGTTTGAAATTAAATATTATTTTCTGGGAAAGGAAATAAAAGTCAAATCCGGACTTTTATAATTCAAATCTATATAAATAAAGTTGAAATTCTGTTTGTTTGTTTGTTCTTTATAGAAATCCATACCGTTTGTCCTAACTTCTCCAAATTTCGCTCAGTGGTTCTTTGATACCAGGTGCGAACACCTATCCATATTAAAATTGCATAACTTCACCCAGTCTCTTGGTATATTCTTTATTGTTAAAAAATTCGTCATGATCTCGCTTTACAATGGTTTTTTTTTTTTACGAAATCGACCGTTTGAGTCGAAAAAACAGCCTAAAAAATCATTTTATAGATTTTGAAGAGGCCTACAAGGCCCGATAAGACCGTCCCTTGGTAGGCGTCGAGTTCTGGGATTATTAAACCATATGTTTTTTTTTTTTAACATTACAATACGTTTATTTACATGTATAGTGAATTTATTTTTCAAAAATGCCTCCTAAGAAGCGAGCTTCAATAGGAGTAGTGAGCTCAAAAGCTAAAAAACAACGTCAAATACGAGCAGCTAAAACTCTCGACGAACATTAAAATAGGATTGAACAACAGAGGCTTAGACAGGCAGAATCGCGGGAAACTGAGTCTGCCCCGGAATATTAGGCCTGCCTTGCGTCACAGAGGCTAGGGAAGCCGATTTGCGAGAAGCTGAAACTGCAAGGCAATATTTCTGTTTTTTGTTGTTCTTTATAGAAATCCATACCGTTTATCCTAAATTCTCCAAATTTCGCTCAGTGGTTCTTTCATACCTGGTGCGAACACCTGTCCATATTAAAATTGCATAACTTCAGCCGCTCTTCAGCTGATATTCTTTATCCTAATAAAAATCGTAATGATCTCCCTTTATGGTTTATTTTTACGAAATCGACCGTTTCATTAGAAAAATGAAATTCCCCGGGTGAAACCGGGACATACAGCTAGTCTAATATAAGAGTCAAAGCTTGATTTTAATTGTTTGAGAATGGATTTATAAGCTTTTTTATCGGATTTCTCCATATTGTTATTCATTATTGGGTTAACCGTTTTTATGGAAATCATATAGGGTAAAATAAATTACCTTATATCGATCTTAAGATCAATTATTAGATTACCAAGGCTGCTGATAATGAAAAAATATCGATATAAAACCTCAGGCTCGGCTAACAGAACCACATTAGATCTTAAAACAAACAAAAGGGGAGTTCACCTAATAGAAGAAATGGAAAATAATTCCTTTGTATTATTGAATGGTCGTACTATTAGTGATAACCCAGCTATGTACACAAACATTACATCACTGGGGAGTAGTATTATTGATCTGGTATGGTGTGATTTAGATAAAATTAATAATATTTACGACCTTATAGTTGATAACATCAGTACTCATTCAACACACTTACCAGTTAAAGTTATTCTAACAATACCTTTGAATGATAAAGTGAATAACGATAAATACAATTATTCGACTAATTATAAATTAAAGTGGGACCCTTTAGAAATGTTTATGTTTAGGGATCAGATGCAGCTGTCTCCTAGAGTCGGTGGAAGATATATGATGGGTAATTTAAACGAGTTATATCTCAATTTAACCGAGACAATTTTCGAGGTGGCAAATTTGAGTGGCATGGTTAAAAAATCGAGATGGAACAAAGGACATATCGTTAGTAAACCATGGTATGACCAAGAGTGTCGTTCGGCAAAAAAGGAAATCAAGATTAAATTACTTCATTTTAAAAAAGGGAATTATACATTAGAATTAAAGGACATTTACATCAAATCTAAACGGGCCTATTGCAATTTGATCAAACAAAAGAAGCGACAATCTGAAAAAAATTTAATGGCACAATTGTCTGATATAACTAATTCAAAAATTTTTTGGGAAACAGTTAATAAGCATCGGTTTAAAGCTCATTTTAATAACCCTATCTCAGTGGAACAATGGGAAACATATTTTAAAAATTTCTATCCTCCTAAAGAGAAAAGTATAAATCAATATTTTGGTGTGACTCATCCTTTATTAGATACACCATTTAGCCAGGATGAACTTGATAGCTCCTTAAACAGATTAAAGACGGGAAAGTCATCAGGTTCCGATAATATAACACCCGAATTTTACAAAAATCTCCCAGAAAACTGGAAGTTGTATATTTTAAATATGTTTAATAAAATTCTAAATTTAGAGGAAGTTCCCGATAAGTGGTGTGAGGCGACTTCGGTGTTAATCCACAAAAAAGGAAACACGAACCAACCTGATAATTATCGGCCGATATCACTCGTTAATGTAATAATGAAAATATTTTCGCAAATGATATTAAACAGGTTAATGATTTGGGATGACGAAGTGAAGGTATTACCTGAGGCACAATCGGGCTTTCGGAAGGAGCGTGGATGCACCGATAATATTTTCACATTGAACTCCATTGTGCACTTAAAACTGAAAAATAAAAAGGGAAATGTGTTTGCGATTTTCGTTGATTTCAAACGAGCGTTCGATGCCATAAACCACCGCCTGTTATGGAACAAACTCTTTCAGCTAGGTGTAAGTCCAAAAATAGTGAGACTTCTTACGAATATTTATAAAAAATTCACTATGAAAGTAAGAGAAAATGGAAAATTATCGAATAGTGTCGAAGTTACTCAGGGGGTTCTGCAGGGGGAGGTTCTTAGCCCGTACCTTTTTAGTTTGTTTTTGAGCGACATTGACGATTTTTTTAGAGCTAATGGGGCACACGGCATTCCGATCACGCCTACCTGCGATGTTATTATGGAGTTATATGCTGACGACTTAGTGATTTTCGGTGATAGTGTGACGGATGTCCAAACAAAGTTACAGATATTGAGCGATTTCTGCAAAGAAAATGGTTTAGAAGTAAACATTAAAAAAACAAAGATAATTCATTTTCATAAGGGCAGGAATAAAAATATGAAAGAATTTTACTTAGAGGGAAAATTAGTAGAAAGGGTGCCAGAATACACTTATTTGGGAATAATGTTTTCCAGCTCGGGGCTAGGCATTAAAGCGGCGAAACTCAATGAGTCAAAAACTAGAATTGCAGTGGGAAGCGTCATTAAAACTTGTCGAAAAGCCAAAATTCCTAGCATGGAGGGCAGGTTGAAAGTAAATGACGCCATAGCCATGAGTGTATTATTTTACGCCGCACCGATTTGGGGACTCAGGTACCTTAACATTATAGAAAGAGCACATATAACTTTTTTCAAAAATTTATTTTCTTTAAACCGAAATACTCCGGGGTGGATCGTCAGGCTGGAATTTAATGTGGTTCACTCCACTTATACATTAATGAAACACACTTTAAAACTAATGTTAAAATTATTAGAAATGAAAGACGAAAGATATCCGAAACAATGCCTCATAAAATTAAAACAGCAGTATATAACTCAACCGGAAAAAAATATAAAATATAATTGGCTAGCACAAATTCACCAAATTTTACAAAAAATCGGATACGCTGATATAACTTTAATAGAGGACCCAAAAGAGCTAAAAGGAAAAATACCTTCTATTTTAAATAGTTTAAAATCATTTTTAATTGAAGAAGATAAGGCTAAATTAACGAGTTCGGCATACAGCCCATTTTATGTTAATTTATGGGATCCACAAATAATGCCCCAAGCCTATTTATCACTAGAAAGCCACTTTCCCATGCTTCGAATGTTGGCACAGCTTAGACTATCCGGTAATCATATTGTTAAAATTACGTATAAAAACTCAGTGTACATTATTAATCCTCAATTAAATTGTTCAATATGTAATTTCGAAGCAAAAGAGACCCTCTACCACTTGTTTGTTTCTTGCCCGATATACTCTGAGCTTAGAAAGCATTATATTCCAGACGCCGAAAACATGAACATTCCACAATTTACCGAATTTTTAAATGTAAAAACCAAGGAATCACTATCTAAAATTTATTATTATTTTTCTAGATGCCTACTATTGAGGTCTTTTGTGATTAATGAATAATTTAAGATAATATACAAATATTTTATTAAAACAATAAGAATATCATGATAAATGAATTTATTTAATTTATTACGGATATGTGTTTTATAATTTTGTAAATACGTGCATATATTTATTTATGTGTTCATATTTATTAATATGTATATATTATGCATGCGTATATATATTGTTTATTTAAGATTTAAAATTCTCAAAGTTTTGTTGATTTACGTAAAATTACTAAATATTTAATCATATGCCAGTTTAAATTATATATGTACTTGTTAACGCTCTTAATGTTACTTTTATGTTATTATTTCTATTTATATTGTTATATAATTTATGGCTTATAATGTTGTTATATCTTGTACGGCTAACTCTATTTGTATAGGGTTAATCCCTAAAGACAAATAAAAAGCATTATTATTATTACCTCAGGCTCGCTCAGGTATCCATTACAACTTATCCGATATTTACAATATTGGGGTTCGCTCATAGGTTATTTGAGGTGCTGAATTTGAAAATGATATCGATTTTTCGGTTACGGTCTCAGGTATCGACTTAATACTACTTAAGGGATATAAACATTATTAGTGTCGGCTATTGGGTTATTGAAAGTGCTGATTATTTTACGTGTGAAATAGAAATAAATGATACCATTTTTTGGAGCTTAATAATTTTGTTTAATTTAAATAATATCATCTGTACACATGTATATATTTTAAATTATAAAGATACAATCTCATGATAATATAATTATCATGTTACATTTACAATTACAAATGAATATTTTTATGCAAATATTGAAAGTGTATGCAACTTATATTTCTTCATCAAATAGAATATACTTCCATTCAAAAGACATGGACGCTGTTTATGATAACTTTATAACCTGCATGTCTGAATCTTTGATTGATTCTGGCCTAATGGTATACAAGAATCAAAAAAATAAGCCGAGATTTGAGGCAAAAAATAAATGGTTCGACACTGAATGTTGGCAATTAAAAAGAACGCTCCGAAGAAAATACAGATTAATGTTAAAAAATAATTTCTCTCAAAATGTAGTAATTGAATACCTCCAATTTAAAGATAATTATAGGAAATTGTTAGACCATAAAAAAATAGAGCATAGAGAAAATATTATAAAGAAACTACAGGATGTTAAAAATAGTACTGAATTTTGGAAAGTAGTCAATTCTCTTAGACCTTTTAAAATGCATTCAAATGAAATAAGTATTGATCAATGGGTAAAACATTATAGTTTATTGTTCGGACGAAGATCAATTCTAGAAATTAATTTTTTTTCAGTAACTCACCCAGTTTTAGACTTGCCGTTTACTTTAGAAGAACTACAAAACTGTATTAAACTTAGAAAAAATAATAAATCCCCAGGTCCCGATAATCTTACCTCTGAAGTTTTCAAAAGCTTGACACCGGAATGGGAGCATTATATACTGAATCTTTTTAACAATATAATGGAAACTGAAAAAATACCGGATTTGTGGTCTAAATCAAAATTAATTCTTTTACACAAAAAAGGAGACAAAAAAGATTTAGATAATTATCGAGGCATATCCCTCATCAATAATATAACAAAACTATTTACAGCTATTTTGGCATATAGGTTACAGGAATGGGCCGAAAGGGAAAGCCTGATCCCAGAGGAACAAGCAGGGTTCAGAGCGGGAAGAGGTTGCGTCGAGCATATTTTTTCACTTATGGCACTGATAGGCATTAATCTTCGCACTAAAGGGAATTATATTTTCGCTACTTTCGTGGATTTCAAGAAAGCGTTTGACTCCATAAACCACTCTCTTCTGTGGCTAAAACTATTCGACATTGGCATCAGCGGTAAAATAATAAGGATTTTAAAAGCACTGTATGACAATGCTGTCATGCAAATTCAAGCCGGCGACAAACTATCTGAGGGCATTAGTATTACTTCTGGTCTCCTTCAAGGGGAGAGTCTCAGTCCTACCCTATTTATCTTATTTCTATCAGATATAATTAGGTTTTTTCAAAATAATGGTGCCAGGGGAGTACCTATTGATTCTAAAAATGAAGTTATAATGCTTCTATTGGCCGACGATATAGTGCTTTTAAATACGTCCTGGCATGATGCACATAAAAATTTGGAATTAATGGAGCTATACTGCGTCCAAAACTCGTTAATTTTAAATCCGAAAAAATCTAAAATATTAGTTCTCCATAAATCCCCAAAAATGAAAAAATTAAAGCCTCTCTTTTGGAATGCTAATGTTCTTGAATACACAAAGTCCTACACATACCTAGGAGTACCATTTTCATCCTCCGGAAAGTTCTTTCTGGCATCTCAGCACTTTATTGAAAAATCTAACGTTGCAAGTGCTAAAGTGAGGGACATTCTCAGAAAAGGTAAAAGCCGCGCATGGGAAACGAAAATGGTACTTTTTGACTCTATGATATCATCAACACTCCTGTATGCTGCAGAAGTTTGGAGTTTAAACTATTATAAAATGATTGAGTTAACCCAAATAAAATTTTTAAAATATCTATATTTCTGGCCTAAATGCACGCCAAATTACATAGTTCGTCTAGAAACAGGCCGCAATCCACTCATAGTTACGATTCTAAAGAAAATTATCAATTTCTGCATAAAAACGTTGTCTCTCCCTGACTCTAGACTGCCACGTAGATGTTTCGATAGACTAGTGGAACTAGATAACGAAAAGCAAGACGTGTCTTTTAATTGGGTAACACAAGTAAAAATGCTGGCTATTGATCATCACATTGAAAATTTTTTTGCAGTTTTACATAACCCCGGTGTTTTAATAGCTAATAAAAAACATATTTTGGAAAAAGTATCGAATCATTTATTGTCGAAAGACATTGACAGAGCTCTTAACTCAAATTATAATCCAATATATAGATCCATCTGTAGCTTCACCAACCCTGAACCTGAAAGTTATTTAAAATTCAATATAAACATAGAGAAGTTAAGAACAGTTAGCCAATTGCGAATTTCTGGTTTCGAATTATTAAAAATATTTTACAAGAATTCAAGACATGTCATTAGAACTGACGAAGAATGTAAGTTCAGTCGTGAAACTATAATTAATAGTTTAAAGCATGTAATATTGCACTGCCAATTTTCCGATAGTATAAGAAAACGGTGCTTGGAAAAATATATGGTTGAGGGTGATGAGGATTTATCAATCCAAAATATACTTACCGTGGATAGCGTGGGGAAATTGAATGATATTTTTTTCTATTTGCAATCAATATGCCAATGATAAACCAATATGATGTCAGTTTTTAATTTTTTAATCTGTTTATGAATATGATGCCAGTTTTTTATTTTGCTTATAATTTGTGATACCAGCTTTATTTTCTTTTTTTTTTTTTAATTTATGATATCAGGTTTTAATTTTGTTTATATATGATACATTTTTTTAAATTCGTTTATAATTTACCTGTAAATACTTGTGTTGTATATTAGTGAGTGAAATATTGAAATGTGATATAGACTTATGGATAAGTTGTAATTTTTGCTTTGTTTTTGTTTTTAACTTAATACTAACCACATTAATACGAAATGGGCCAGACTCAATGGCTACATGTGTAACATTAAAGCCAATAAACCTTAAATAAAAAAAAAAAAAAAACATTATTAGTGTCGGCTATTGGGTTATTGAAAGTGCTGATTATGTTACGTGTGAAATAGAAATAAATGATACCATTTTTTGGAGCTTAATATATTTTAAATTATAAAGATACAATCTCATGATAATATAATTATCATGTTACATTTACAATTACAAATGAATATTTTTATGCAAATATTGAAAGTGTATGCAACTTATGACCACAATATCGTTTTCATCGTGTAAGTTGTAGTATATCGATACCTGAGAGCCTAATCATAAAAAAACTATATCAATTCCAAATTCAGCACCTTCTATAACCCGAAGCCGACTTTAAACTCGCTTATATCCCTTAAGTAGTATTTAATTCGTAATCCGAAAACCGACATTATTTCCAAATTCATTACCTATATTAACCTATATGCCGACCACAATATTGTTTATATCGCATAAGTTGAAATAAATCGATACCTGAGAACATAATCCAAAAATCAATATTATTTTTAAATTCAGCTCCTCAAATAACCTATGAGCGAACCTCAATATCGTTTATACCGCGTAAGTTCAAATAAATCGATACCTGAGCAAGTAATCGAAAAAAAGATATCATTTTCATAATCAGCACCCCAATTAACCTAGGGATCAGCCCCAATATTATAAATATCGGATAAGTTGTAATGGATACCTGAGCGAGCCTGAGGTTTTATATCGATATTGTTTTTATTATCAGCAGCCTTGATAATCTAATAATCGATCTTAAGATCGATATAAGGTAATTTATTTTACCCTATAAGATTTCCATAAAAACGGTTAACCCATTAATGAATAACAATATGGAGAAATCCGATAAAAAAGCTTATAAATTCATTCTTAAATAATTAAAATCAAGCTTTGACTCTTATATTAGATATCATTGTGATAAGGATCATATCAGGACTTTTATTTTCAGGCCCGAAATATAAAAGTCATGATGTGATTAATATTTATTTATTTTAACTATAAAAGTCCGGATTTGACTTTTATTCCCTTTCCAAGAAAAAAAGAGTTAATTTCAAACCCTGCTTTACTCTGTTTTCTATTTCTAGCTTTTACAAGGCTTTAACAATTTGGTACTCCCAATACGAAACTGACATCCGCGATATTTATAACCTGGCACTCTGATGACACCTGCGTTTTTGTTTATCAAAACCCTTTTGATAGTAAAAACTAGTTATGAAACTAAGTTTAACAAAAATAAATTGCATCCTTTTCAGTTAAAAGGGCCTTGATTAGCTTTCGACTTGCGCTCACAGCAATCGTTCAAAAGGGGTCCTCACTAATGGAAGTCGAAATTTGAGATCTAATGAAGGACACCAAAATAAATTTCATTGCCAAAGCTAAAGAAATTTAAATAGAAAAAAAAATAAAAATACAAAAACACAATTGCACTAAAAAAATAGAAGAGAAGACCAATGGAAAGGACGACATAAGACGAGATAACCGGAGTAGGCAGATAACAGGGGTAGGTTGCAGTATTTTTGTTTGTAAGAGAGTATGTTTGCGATCTGCAATCGCGAAAGTACCTTCAATTTTACTGTGCTGGCTCAGGTGGTAGTTTTGGGGCCGGGATAGCCAAGCGTGTTGGAGCGCGACCCGCTTTAGCTTGCTCGAACTGAACGGCGGCGGTTCGAAATCCGCCCTGAGAGAGTTGACTTTTATTTTGGAAATAGGATGATGTTTTTATGACATTTTCCAAGACAAAGCTTACTATAAAACGTCCAAACTACAAATAGGATATTTTCTTATAGTTGAAGTTGAAATTTGTTTAAATGCTACCTCCACCCACCACAAACATTTCTCGGATGTTGATAATATTCCTGCAAGATGACTCATATTTAAATTAATTAAAGGACGTTAAAGAAAGATGGTAATTAGTTGACCTCAACTTGTGACTATGTAATCATAGATGATTACAGTCACCGTAATGCAAGAGTCACTGTTAGCCGGTCGAGTGTCACTGTTAATTTTCATAATTTGCAAGCTGTCAACACTTCATTTTACAGTATTTTAAATAATCTAACAAAAAAGAAAGAAAACATTCGCAATTATAGCTTCCATAGAAATAAAGGGAGTTATAGACTTTTCCTACTCAGCTTGCTACATATGTATCAACTATTGTTTCACTCAATTTCATTAAGCAATCGTAAATTGTAAATTGAAGGATGACATCCGAAATTATACATAAACTATCATTTTTATACAAGTTTGAAAATAAAAACTTCTTATTCTTCTCCTTCTAGTTCTGTGAAGTTGTTTGATTTAAATCGGATAAATTATATTTATAAATTATATTAAACTACTCATTTCCAAACAATTCTATTATAAGGGATATAATAAACATGTGATGGGAGCTAAAATTAAGAGCGAAAACAGTGAGTTTAGCCTGGGTCCCATACCACAGGGGAATCAGAGGCAACGAAAACGAAGATCACGCTGCCAATTTGACCAGACAAGGAGAAGAATCGGAACATGTAATATTATTAAAAGAAGATTGGCTACATAAATTAAAGAACATAAACTAAATCGCAATGGCGGAACAAACTGCCCAACAAATTAGCCGGGATAAAACAAGACTACCTTCTCAGGGGTCTGGAGGCGTCCACATGCCAAACAACACTAAACAATGTTACCCTAACTATAAAGCACATTGTATTAGATTTTTTTTAGTACAATAATCTCTGGAAAAAATATAATATGGATAAAACGCTAAAAGAATTGTTAAAAGACAACGATGCAAAAATAGTTACCCTATTGCAGTAATTAAAAGAAACAAAGTATTATAACATAGTTAAACAGAACACAACGTCAATGACCCTATACGGTAGAGGCTAGAAAGAAGAAGAAAAAATTATATTGATATCCAAGCTAAAATTATATTTTTAATACTTTATTACTGTTTACCTAGGTAAAAAACATGGTTGTTTTTGGCCAGTCGTGGACTAACAACTTCGATAAACAATAAACAAACAAGTTCGATTGGTTGGTTTTTGAACAAGAGACCATTAAACGAGAAAACCAACGAATCAAAATTGCTGGTTTGATTGCAGTTAGTCCACAACCAGCTTGTTAGAACAAACCTCTTAATAATATTAATCGAATAATAAATCGATCCAAAGCCATTTAATAAATTGATCCCATTACGTATATAAGTTATATCGATACATGACTCTACGCTTTATTATAATTTTAACTTTAAATGCAAATGCAATCTTTTTTTGGGATGAGTTTACCTTCACTTTAGTTGCATTCAGTTATGCCAACAGTAAAGTGAATCATTTAATGATGAATCATCATAACATTTATCGTTTGACGATGGTTAAATGTCAATGTCATTTTGAAGGTTGCTTTGTTTATTGAAGACCTTGAACTAAAAGGAAATTTTGGGTTGGGAGGAAAATTCTTCGTAATTATTAAAACTCATAATTGATCTGGTCAAGATACTATAATGCAAAACCATAAGTTATAAATTACTATTAGTTTTTTAAAATGTAATATTTTATTTTAAATTATTTTTTGTTTGTTTAACGTCCATTTATGCTAATCGGACGATTCATTTATCCTAAATATTGCCTGTCCACGTATAATTAGGGATAGGGATCTTTAACGAGTACCTTACACCGTACAGGCTCAGGACTTCCATTTTACGTCCAACCAGAGGGACGGCATAGCCAAGATTTTTTACTCTCTTTAAAAAAATCCTAGGGTCACCGCGGTACGCGAACCCGCGGCCTTTAGTATTGTAGGTTGCTATGCTAACCATTCCACCACGGGTGAACCCTTTTTTTTTTTATTAAGTTGGTATGAAGCTCATCTTGCTGTGATAGAGGTTAAATAATTACGCTACAACTAGTATAAACACCTTTCAACCTTTTTGGAATAAATACAATATATATTCACTAAAAAAACTGTTCTAATTACCGTAGATAAAATTGAATTGAAATTGAAAATTGAAGGGTCAGTACTGTTTTCTATTGACGTGAATATGTCGATCGGACGATTCATGTCATATATATGGGGCATATCGCGCATGCATTCTGCATAATTCGCGTAAAAGTTAACAACCTTGGGAAATCTAGAACGTTTAAAAAAAAAAAAAAAAAGGATATTTTCTTTTTTTTTTTTTGACCCTGACCTAATTTTATTTTAAGTTTTATCGAACTTAAATTTTGTATATTTTGTGGATTGGTCACCTTCTGTGTAATTATAATAAGATGAGCCTTGATATCATTTCGAAAATGAGTTGTCCACGCTGAAATATTTTGAAGAAAATGTAATCATAGAAGAACTTAAATCGTTTCAGTCGTATGAACTTACTTCATCTGGAGAGTGATGCAACCTATAGCCAGATATTTCTAGCAGAATTGAAAATTATTATATCTGTCTTCTATGTTTGTCTTAAGTCGATTTTAGCTCCAAATAGCTTGAGGCTAAAAAAAAACATAGAGGCGATATCTTCATAGGGAATCAGTGTATACGCCATACGATTATTTGAGGCGTAGAATTCCAAAACCAGCCAAATCCATTTCCAGATTTTTATTTTTTATTATTTTTTAAATAGTTTTTCTATTAGATTATCATTAGGTGGAAGGATTTCTTCCAAAAGAGGTTAAATCATATTGAAAACGGCCCTCAAAAATAAGGTCTGTTCCAAATCCAGCCAGATAATCTATAGAAAAACTATTTAAAAAAGAATAAAAAATAAAAATCTGGTAAAATTGGACTTGGCTGGTTTTGGAATTCTACGCCTCATTTGCAATGTAATTACTTATTATAATTTGCGCCAAATCTATATAAATAAAGATGAAATTATGTTCGTTTGTTCTTTATAGAAGTCCATACCTTTTCTCCTAAATTCTCCAAATTTCGGGCAGTGGTTCTTTCATACCAGGTAACTCCTGTCTATTTTAAAATTGCATAACTTCAGCCAATCAGTGGTATATTCTTTA
Source organism: Aelia acuminata (assembly GCA_911387785.2). NCBI lineage: Eukaryota > Metazoa > Arthropoda > Insecta > Hemiptera > Pentatomidae > Aelia > Aelia acuminata. Next base: position 13,715,643 of record OU426979.1, read on the forward strand.
TAGTTATAACAATCGTTTTAATCTCGCTTTACATTGTTTTTTTTATGAAATCGACCGTTTGAGTCGATAAAAGTCTCACATTATAGATTTTTTAAATTAAAAAATGAAATTATCCGGTTGAAACCGGTATATACAGCTGGTCTTTTATAATCTATGAACAATAAGTCAACTGTAATATCTTATAACCAGGGCACGGATTTTTATGCAATTGCATGTTTTTGTTTGCTTGCTTCTTTAAAATAGCGGACCAGATATTATTACAAATTGGAGTAGGCAGATCTAATTGGTCAAGTTTTATTTTGCATATTTGATGATAACTTCATATATTTGCATATTTTGATGATCTATTAAAGTAAACAATACATTTAGAAATATAAATGTAGTATCAAACGTGAGAGCTGAGATTCTCAATTTCGATCGTGGTTATTCGCCATAAATAAGTTCCCCTTCTTCTTCGAATTAATGATTCCCTCAGATTCACGACTTTCCACCATTTTTAGTAAATGAAAATATAAATCGCGTCGAAGGAAATGTTGGTGAAGAGAGAAAAACACTTTATTGAAAATAGTGGTGCTGCCCAATTATATTGGGTTGCTAATACACAGCATACTCATTTATCTTATACAGACTATTTGTTAATTTTAAATACTAATAAAACTAATATGTATACAAACAAACATAATTTTTTTTTTTTTACATTTATAACTTTATAACATTTTCTCTCCATACATAGGCTTAACTGGTCTCTAAATAATCAAAAATTTTAAAACTCGGTAAAATATTAATAATATGGAATAACAACAGCAACATAATAGTAACAATATTCAACAACAGCTCAAAGTTTTATATAAAATGGGATAAAATGATTTAAAAAACAAAACAAACAAACAACTACAACAAAAATAACAATATATAAAAAGAACTATATATAAATAAAAGACGTTTAGTGGTAAATATATTAATATATAAATAAATAAATAATATATATATATATATATATATATATATATATATATATATATACACATATATGGTCCTTCAACGATTTGTAATTTAAATTAAATATCCTTATATAAGTAATTTGTAATTTAAAAGAAATATCCTGGAAAATTAAAATAAAATTTCAAACGGGGATAATTATATTTTCCTCAGCGACATTAACAACGACCCAATAATTTTAGGCGCTTATAGATTTGCTCCAATCACATCAGTTGTTGTCGGAAGATCATTCATTATATTTTAAACTATACCATAGAAGGTTAGAATCCACAGTAATAAATTTAGAAATACGTTTAATATTTGATTTTTATTCAGATAATTTTATTTATTAATGCACTTGTTTTATATTTATTTTAATTGATTGCTAATTTAGTTTATATTCTTTATTGCTGTTATTCTTGTATTTTTCTGTTCTTCCTGTGAAATATTGTATACACATTAGTATCTTACAATTGTTTAATGGCATATTTTTAGAATTTATTCCGCATATTTTGCTACATATTTTATAGTTTTTTACTGCATACTATACGACATATTTTGACTCATTTTACAGCATAAAAATCCGGGCTCTGATTATAATTGATAAAATCTATTTAGTTAGTTCAATCCCTTAAACCTACCGTTCAAACTTTTCAAAACGCCGTGCCTTGAAAAGTTCGGAAATTTGACTTAACCACTTATTCACTAAAATGAAGATATAACAATATTTTTTTATTATTATTTTAAGATATATAACGGAGAGCAAATATCGAATTTGATCCTGATAAGGGTCACAAAGTATCCTTCGGAACTATAATAATGGATATTTACTACTCACGGTTGTGACAGGTCCTGAGGTTCGTGAAGAAAGAACTTGCCTGGTACAAGGAAGCCAGCAACCTCTGTGCTTGATAGGCGAGTGGCATCTTGCTCAATGTTGACTGTGTTGTGGGGAACCCGCCGACTCCTAGCCTGTCTCAAGGTCTGAGGGCGTCCCCTGAGGGGAGGGTACGAAGGGAGCTATGTCGGCTAGTCATAGCTTATCTCCTATCTCGGCTCTTCTAGGTCCTTCTGGAATAGTTTGTGAGGGTGTGTGCTCTAATGTAGGTACGTCTAGCAGCATGAGCAGGTATTTAAATTTATTTCCGATGACTTATTTACTTTTTTAAACGATGGTTTCCTTGGAAACACCATGATTTTTTGTTTTTTTTATCGTTCTGTGTAAAAAACAAATGCATGCCCTTTCATTTGTTTTATTTAATTTAGCGCAACGATACGTCCCGAAAAACGTGTATTTTTAGGTGGGAATATAGGACACCTGGATACTCCGTTTTATTCCATTTTACCAGAACAAAGTTGCCTTTTTCTAGGACATATTTGTCTTGATTTAGCAAACGACTTAAAATCTGATTTTAATCTAAAGGCACTAATTCAGCATTATTGAAGCTTTGATAATTTTATTAAACCCCACCTCTCGCTGCGTCATCCTCTTACTCCTTACAGCTTCCAGGCATTTTTTCCAACTTTTTAGCAGCAACGTCAGCATATGTCCGGCTTACAGGTACCGGTCAACATAATATGAGGATTTAAAAATTTTAAATGTGGTCACGGTCACTTCAACTCTTGAGCTCAAGTAACCCTTATTTTTAGATAATGTTTCCCAGCTTTACTTAATAACATACTTTTCCATATATGAGGTATTTAGGACTTAAAAAAGGCCTTTATTTGCTTCGACAATAAAATTAGGACGAAATGTATGAGCTTGGCGTCGGTTTTAGGCTATTCCTGATGTCTATACAGACTAAAGTTTGCAGAGTGAAACAAACGATCAAAAGGTGCGTAGTTCGCAAAACTAGTTCTGTTCCTATAGGTGACTTCTCAAACCATAGCATAGCATTTAAATATGTCAAATTTATATCGAAAATACCCAGAGAATCAAACATCATTTTTCAGTTTTTGGGCTCAAGTTACCCCCCAGGGCTCAAGTAACCCGCGTTTACGGTACTAGCTTATGCCGATGATTCAGCGCTGCTGGGTGAAGACACTGAAACTATAAAACGAAATACAGCGTTGATGACAGCCGGTGAAGAACTTTTGGTCTTGTTCAGATTAGCCTCGCCATGGATTTTATCTAGTCATCAATTGGAAGATCTGGGTTAAATAAACATATGCATTTATTTAATCGGAGTTTTGTAATGCGAAACATAAACAATGACTCCCGCTTTAGCATCGTCCGATTAGCCTTTGTGGCATAAAGTGATGAATGAATTTTACTAAAATTGTTATTGGTTGTTACTAATTTATTTACCAACTCATGAGTTTATTTGGTGTACCACTTCCTTCTGGAACCGATAGAACTAAATAAAAAAATTATATAGTAACGTGGAGCAAAACCATATGATTTTTCTCGAAAAGAGTACATATGCAATAACTTTTAGTTGGAAAACTTGTTTAACTTTCTATCTAATTATATATTCTAGATTTTTCGAGAATATTCTAGGTCCATCTAGAATGTTCTATTTCGGAGTAAATATAAGAAGCAATGGACTGGAGTCTTGTCTAGCCTTGAACGTCGAAGCATATTGTTACTTGTGCCACTGTGCGGTTACTTTTCTGTAACGTTGTTATTAAATTCGGTTTTTTTGGAGGTTTTTTTCTGACATCGTAAATTATAATTTTCTTCTAATAAAATTATTTGAACCCACGACAGTTTTAAAATAACTATTAGGTACATTAATTTATATATCAAGTTTCTGGAACACACTGCCGCCTTAGAAAACCGGATAACCAGACACTTAGAGAGCAAGTTCTCCATACTAAGGTATGTAGGGGTTGTAAAGGTCAATTCATTTTTCTATTAGGTCCACTAAATTATGAGGGTCATTCAATAAGTAAAGAGACAAATTCTATATGCTGATATCTGTTGTTATCTATATGCGGATATGCTGTGATCAGCTGTTTCATCATTCTATGTCAACATTACCTCACAATTTTCAATTCACCATGGCAAGTCCACTAGAAGATCCTTAGAAGAGCAGCGCTCAGTCATTAGGTTTTCTGGATCCATCTCTACGACCCTGAGACCAAAAGGCAGAGTGTGGAGTGGAAACACACTAACTCTCCAGTTCACAAATAATTCAAGGTTAAACCGGTAAAGTGATGCTGACCATTTTTTGGCGCTGACAGGGTCCAGTCTATTGCGATATCCTTGAAGATCAGCGAACTATCAATAGCCAATACTACTGTGAGACGCTAGAACACAGTTAGACCAGCTATCAGGAGCAAACGCCGTGGACTCTTGTCAAAAGGAGTCATTCTTCAGCACGATAACGACCGCCCTCATACAGCCCAGCTGACCCGTGATAAGCTTCAAGAATTGGGTTGGGAGGTTTTACCTCATCCTGCCTACTGTCCCGACCTTGCCCCACCTCATTTTTACCTGTTTGGACCATTCAAAGACACCCTACGTGGAAAAAGATTTGCCAACAATGAGGAAGTTAAGGAAGCGGTGCAAAAGTGGCTTCTGAATAAATCGAAAGAATTCTTCGCCAAGGGAAATTAGGAAGCTGCAAGAAAGATGGGACAAGTGCATAACTGTGGAGGGTGGGTGATTATGTTGAAAAATGGCCTTAATTTTGAAAGATTGAAATAAATCGTTTTTGAGCTATAGCCATTTGTTCTTTACTTATTGAATGACCCTCGTGCCTTGGGTCTAGTCTTCAATATCGCTCTTTTGATTATAAGTTTGATTGGTTGGTTTTCCTGTTCGATTCCCTCTTGTTCGAAAAACAACCAATCAAACTTATTGGTTATATATATTTCAAATAGTGGGGGGGGGGGGGGCATCACAGTTAGTCCAGGACTGCTCGTTGAAACGAACCAACTATGAGGTATTCATAAATTTTCACTGTTATCTTGAATCTTTTATAAATAGGATAGAAATTTTCGTTATTAACATTAATAATGTATACGCAGGGGCGGATTTAGCACGAAAATGGGGGGAGGGGGTAATGTCACTCCTTTCTCATAATCACGTGGCTGACAACCCCGCTTTTTAATGAGATTATTACCTTAAAATAACAAAAACATGTATAGGGCATAGTAACTACCTAATTGCATTATTCGTTTAAAAATACAAAAAAATTGGCCTTGTGAGCCCCCCCCCCTCTCCCTGGATCCGACCTTGGGTATACGTATAATACAACTTTCGCTGAAAATTAAAAAAATAAATAAATATTGTATAATATTAGTAGGGAGAGTAGGGTTGGTTGGCATAGGGGGTAGGTTGGCCATTGACTTATAGTTTCCGTCAAACTTGTTTTGGAGGCTCCACCATTGTACCATGTACGCTCGACCTCGGGAGTCTTGTTCTGAGTTTTCAATCCGATGCTAACAGCGTAGAGAATGTGTTTCATTGATTGGTTTTACAACATGTAAGTGAATTTTTTTATTTTCAGTAAATTTGGTTTAAAGGCATGGCTTAGAAACCACCAGTTTCTTGTTTGATTGTTCTCCCCCCCCGTCCTGGAAGCCATCTTTCATATGATCTCTCCTGTGGGGTTAGTTGGCTCTCTTCAACTGGGGTTTGTTGGCGGACTAGCAATTCACAAAAGCAAGTTAAACATAAACAAAGGTAAAACTACCAATCCTCTTTAGTTCCAGCAAGGAGGATGAGAGCAATTTTTCTTATGCAGAAAGTGACGACAGTCTAAACTTCTATCTTCTTCTATTGTCATTCTATTTTCCCTTAAAAGCTGTTAAAACCCGATTCAAAATTATTATCCCATTATAGTGCAGCTTTTAATAACAATAATATGTGGCAGGCAGTACTTGAATGAGATTGCTAAAAAACCCGACCTTCTAGGCCAACCTGCCCCACATAGGGGGTTAATTGGCATACTCTGGATTGACGAATTCTTCAATTTTGTATGATCTTAGTATTAAATATTATGTGGTAAAAAAAATACTTGAGGTACTCTAATACTTGGAGTTTACAGGGGTATCAGCCCTTTTGGGATTATATTAACAGGAACGACTCAAAAATAAAAAAAGTGAAAACTGTTGCCAACCAACCCCGCTCTCCCCTAATTATTAAATAATATAGGTACATAAAAGTAATATTAAAAATTTGTTCGCCTGAGAAACTTAATTCTTTAGCATTTTCCAAACTTTTATATGTAGACAATAATAATATGTCTGAACTCAATGCTATAGGAATAAAAAAGAGTTTATGTGTGGATGTGTGAGAACTGAAACAAGGAAATATAACTCTATCTTCAACTCGTTCCCATACGGCTTATTCATCAAGTTTTTATTTCGAGAAAGGATTGCGACATTCACGAATGATGATGCTTATCCAAAGAGCTTACGGTTTTAACAAGATTGAGGAAGTTGGCAAGTTTACAAAGAGAAGATTATTTGCATAACAGCATTACCAGCACGAGACATTGTAGCTCATGTTAAATAACCCATTGTTATCGCCGAGACATATAATTGAGTCATGTTTATATTGAGACATATCGTTCAGTAACGCGGTCAATCTAACTAAATCTTTTCCTACTGTTATATGTAAGAATAGACCAGTAGCGGATCCAGGGGAGGGGCCCGGGGGGCATGCGCCCCCCCCCCTGAGAGGTGAGGACACTCATAAAGTATTACTATTTCTAAATAAAATGAGCTATATTTAGTCATTTTTTAAGTCCATTAATTGAAAATGAATTGTATTTACACATTTACAGCTTCATTATGTACTAATATGTATTTTAAATTGGGGCCTTAATTACTCATGAAATGTAAAAAAAAAGTGCGCCCCCCCCTCAGAAAATGTCTAGATCCGCCACTGGAATAGACTATAATTTTATCATCCCTACGAGCAGACCCTACCACGCGTTGCTGAGGCTAAGTAGCTATAATGCGTTGAATCAATTATATCCTTTTCTTTTTCCTTTCACTTACCTATATATGAAATACATAGTAAGTGGAAGTATTGCGATCGTGAAAATTTTCGACTTCCGGTTTTCAATGGAAATACACGTTTTGGGGTCCCCTGAGTCAAAATAACCAAGTCCCGCGAAATGGTGTGTGTGTGTGTGTGTGTGTGTGTGAACAGACTAGCTCAAAAACTATAAACCGTGCGAACCTGAAATTGGGTATTTAGTGCATGTATAAGCCCGCGATGTGACAGCAAAAATTTCATCTAAATTGCTCAAAGGGAGGGGGTACTTTATTTAATAACTTTTTACGTTTTTTTCGTTTTTCTCAAAAACGGCTCTAACGATTTTGATTAAACTGAGTATTTGATATATTTGTATGCTCGAGATGTGACCGTAAAAATTTCATCAAAATTGATTAACCGGAGGGGGGACTTTACTTAATAAATTTTGTAACATTTTCACGTGTTTTTTTTATTTACTCTAAATCGGCTTTAACGATTTTGATCAAACTGGGTATTTGATGTATGCATATGCCCGAGATATGACTGTTAAAATTTCGTTAAAATTGATTAACCGGAGGGGGGACTTTACTTAATAAATTTTGTATCATTTTCACGGGGTTTTTTTATTTACTCAAAAACGGCTTAAACGATTAACAAAAATAAGATATGGATGTAGAAAAATGTGTGACTTTGGGAAATTATATTTAACAAAACACGTCAATTTCTTATCTAAGTTGGTAAGTGGAAGTTGTGTGTTGCGCGCACGCACCAGATTTTTTATATTCAAATCAAAATTCACTAATACATAACGTTTCAGCTAATCTTAAAACCACCTGGATTTAAAATAGAACTTTACGCAAAAATTTAAAATTGTTTGGTAAAGAATTTAGATGGGTTAAAGTTTTTATTATTTACATCTAATATTTGAACAGAACGTGTTTATGAAGGACACATAACTAATAAAGAATATAATTGGAACAGGGTTAAGTATAATCAAAATAGAAAGTTAGCAAAAATTTCCAAGTACCAAATTAATCTTTTGTCATAAATACATATTAATTGAATTCTGAATATAGCACGTGATGATATGAAATATCTTATCAGAAGGTTTTACTAATAGGTGCACAATGGTTAACCTAATAGGTACTAATTTTGGTTAACCTGTCTTTTCCTAAAACAAATAGGTTCGATGTTTTCCTTAGACGTGAAAAGGCGACACATAATTTGCCATGACAAAAACACGGACTTCCTAGTCCAAGCCGGAAAAAATGGAATTATGCTTACCCACCCTAAATATCGAAAGAAAATGAAGTGTTGTGTCAATAAATTAACTTACACAGCCATCAGTTGGAAATTTATAGAACTTACAAATATTTACACTCAATTGTAGTATAATAAGCACTTAAATCGCATTGAAATATTGAAGCTAATAATAGAGATAAAAACTATCCTATCTTTTAAGTTGGACAAAACTACACACAATGAGCCAAATTTCATCAAAATCAGTTGAGTAGTTTTTGATTTTACCTCCGACAAACATCGCGAACAACCATATTTTTAAATGCATAAAGATCACTGAATCTGTTTCTTTGGTTAAAAAACTTCTTATTGGTTTATGTTTGAGTAAAAAGAGGCTATTAATATGATATCTTCAAACTTTTTTTTAAAACTATTTCACCCTTTCTAAAAATACCAAGGTTTCGTCTTCCTAATAGTAAACTAGTTTTATTTCATCATAGTGTCTTGTGAAGTAGCTGCTAGTAACTTTACGGTTCCTTCTTGCAGTGTTTACAAAATGTCGACGGATCTAGTACGTGTGAGAGTCATTATTTTAACTTATGCTTTCAAAAAGGAGTTTGAACCATGAACAGCTATACAATGTCATATAATATGTTATCACCGAACATGACGGCTGCGATCAAAGATGATAAGAACATCATCAAACAAGTTCACTTGCAGGGAAACGATCGTATGCTACAATAAACATAGAAATCTCCAGTTTGCAATATTGCAAAAAGACGTGAACTTACTCTGTTGGAACCAATTTGTGGTTCGAGAGAAGTGAAAAGAGTGCGTAGGAAGGAGGGAGAAAGTATTTGTCCGAAACTGGCTCCATGTGCTCAATAACTTTGTTATAACAGATGGGAAATACCTTATCGACATATTAAGAATCTCCGCTATATTATATATCTAACTATGTATTATTTGTAAAGAGGTGTTAATTTGTCGGTCCTTTTTTTTTTTTTTTTTTTTTTTTTTTTTTTATACTTAATAATATTCGAAGATTGACGTATCATTTTGAAGATTTCCTGCCCCCCCCCCCCCTCCGTTCGGAAAAATAGTCAGATCGACGAAGTTATATAACCGAAATGCGAAGTCTCCGTATCCCTACAAAATGAAAAAATCTGGTGCGTGCGCGCAACACACAACTTTCACTTACCAACTTACTTAGATTAGAAATTGACGTGTTTTGCTAATAATCATTTCCCAAAGTCACACATTTTTCTACATTCATATCTTATTTTTGTTAATCGTTAAAGCCGTTTTTGAGTAAATAAAAAAACCTGTGAAAATGATACAAAATTTATTAAGTAAAGTCCCCCCTCCCGTAGATCAATTTTGATGAAATTTTTACAGTCATATCTCGGGCATATAAATACATCAAATACCAAGTTTGATCAAAATCGTTAAAACCGTTTTTGAGTAAATAAAAAAAACATGTGAAAATGGTACAAAATTTATTAAGTAAAGTCCCCCCTCCCGTAGATCAATTTTGATGAAATTTTTACAGTCACATCTCGGGCATATAAACACATCAAATACCAAGTTTGATCAAAATCGTTAAAACCGTTTTTGAGTAAATAAAAAAAACACGTGAAAATGATACAAAATTTATTAAGTAAAGTCCCCCCTCTGGTTAATCAATTTTGATGAAATTTTTACAGTCATATTTCGGGCATATAAATCGATCAAATACTCAGTTTAATCAAAATCGTTAGAGCCGTTTTTGAGAAAATCGAAAAAAACGTAAAAAGTTATTAAATAAAGTACCCCCTCCCTTTGAGCAATTTTGATGAAATTTTTGCTGTCACATCGCGGGCATATACCTACAATAAATACCCAATTTCAGGATCGCACGGTTTATAGTTTTTGAGCTAGTCTGTTCACATACACACACACACACACACACACAGACACACACACAGACCATTTTGCGAGACTTGGTTATTTCGACTCAGGGGGTCCCAAAACGTGTATTTCCGTTGAAAACCGGAAGTCGAAAATTTTCACGATCGCAATACTTCCACTTACTATATATTTCATATATAGGTAAGTGAAAGTAAAAAAAAATAAAATAAAATCGGACCATTAGGAAGTTCTAAGACGAAATTCAGTTCATGTTTTATATTCACTCATTTATGTTCTCTTACAACATTATGTTGTAAATTCACGTAGCCAAACATTTTTTTTTTGTTATGTATAATATAGGGTGCGTTTATTTAGTATCATATTAGGGCTATAAGGCCATTGATCAATATGGTATGCAAGGTAAGCAAACATTTTACAATATTCAAACCTCTCTCCTATTTTTTTTCAAAATTTCAACTGACAACAAAATTTTAACCCTTTAACCGGGCGGGACGTATTTAGACGTCGTGAAATATTCGTTTTTTTTATTATTATTTATATATGTATATATAATTATATATATATATATATATATATATATATATATATATATATAAAAATAGATACATGTATCTATGACTAATACCTCTGTTGTACGAAAATATAAGTCCAACCAGTTCCAGGGTACAACATATATTTCAAGGACGCATTTATACGTCCCGCCATGTTAAAGGGTTAATAGACAACATAAGAAACCCTCAATTCCAAGACATATTGACTGAGACAATTAGAAAAAACATCTTACACCTTCTTGACATGGACGTTACGGTCAAAATAGAATGGGTTAAAGGGCACAGCGGGATCGCAGGAAACGAAGCAGCGGACCGCCTAGCAAAATCTGCCTCGTGCAATAGTCTCCTCACCATAACCTACGACAAAATCCCATTATTCTATATTAAAAAACTTATTTTGGCTGAAAACATAAATACTTGGAACATACAATGGCAACAAACAACAAAAGGAAGACCGCTCTATAAATTTGTTACAGAAATCACACTTACTATGACAAAATTAATAGCTCGCTCTACAAACTGACTGATTTTTATTTTCTGTCGAATGTGTCCTAAGTAACGAACTGTGTTAGTTTGTTGAATTGGAATATTGTTTAAGTATACTGGAGCACAGGTGTCAGGTGTGGAAGTGTGAAAGTGATATGTTTCGATTTCTCACGGTTTACTTTAATTTTCAATTTTTTATACTAGTCCTGTAATTGTTGTAAATAGTGTTGAAGGGTGGATTGTGCCTGAGTGAGGTTTACATGTCTGGTGATGATCGCTGTGCCGTCTGCATAGGTTGCTATTAATGTGTTAGGGTATGTTGGTGTGTCATGAGTGTAAATGATGTATAGCAGAGGTGCAAGAATTGATCCCTGTGGCACTCCGGCCCTTACCGTTCGTATAAAGGAGGTTTCTGGGCCCCGGCGGACAGAGAAGGACCTGTTAAAAAGGAATGAGAATAAAATCAGATAGTAAGTAGAAGGGAGGAATGATTCGTGCCAAACTCGGTCCAATGCTTGAGCTACATCCAGGAATACGCCTGTAGCGTATAATCTATCGTCTAGAGTAACTGAAATGTAGTCCGTGACTCTGTTTAGATGGTGTGTTGTTGAGTGCAGTAAGCGTAATCCGAATTGATGTTCAGGTAGTATTTGGTTGTGTGTCAGTATGTCAAGAATACGTCTGTAGAGTAATTTTTCAAAAATTTTAGATGCCCATGGACATCAACCTCCCTCATGCCTGACATGCCTGATATCTTATTTATATTTTATCTGCTTATTGTCGCAGGCTGAGCGATAGGTGTGGATTAAAAAAGTAAAAGTTAAAAAAAATATTTTCAATTAGTTTACTTTATTGTTTTCCAATTAGTTTACTTTATTGCATGAAACCGGACATGCGCAAAAGTTGTATCTGATAGACCAGGACTGGTTGTTGGAACAAACTTATAATATATGCTCACAGGGTATATGTCTCCTCCCTGTGATGGCAAAGTCCTGGAGAACCTCATCATGACCAGTCTTTCTCTTGTTCTCGCAAGGGCAAGTCATCCACGGCAATTTGGCTCTACAAAAGGCAAGGGAACCTCTGTAGGAATACGATTAGAGCGGTATGCTATGTTGATGCTCTTCGATATATCCTCTGAATTTGACAGTATCTGATGGCCAAACGTGCTCCAGCAGCTGCAAAGGTATGAAACTCCTAGCAACTTCTATGCCCTTTAACAGAGCTACCTCCAAGATAGGCGAATCAAGGTCAGAGGTAATTCCTTTGAAACGGAAGCATCTATTGAGAGGGGGTGCCCGCAAGGATCCGTCCTAGGCTCGGTTCTATGGAAATTAGTCTTTGATGAGTTGCTGGGAGTATTAGAGGGAAAAAGGTTCCCCGCTACTGCCTACGTGGATGACTTGGCTGTAGTCGCATACTCCAACAGCAGAGCCGGCTTGAAGCAAGAAGCAGAACGCTGTGCCAACCTAATAGCTGCATGGTGTGAAAGGAAGAGATTAAAAATGGCCGCAGCTAAAACCCAGACCATCTTGCTAAGAGGAACTACAGATAGAGTTCCCTACTAGATAGAGTACACACCCTATTAACATGACCATCCAAGGTGAAAGAATACGTCCAAGTGAAGGGGTCACTTACCTTGGTATAAGATTTAGCAGAGGTTTTAACATGACCCCTCACTTGGAGTGCTTGAGAAACAGGGTGGCTCTGATTTTGAACTGCCTGCCTCAATGGAATAGGGGGCGCTTTCTGGAGCCTCAGATACGTTGACAATATATAAGGGAGTAATTTTGTGTATTCTGAGGTATGCGTCCCCTGCCTGGTACCCTAACCTTTCATTCCGACAGAAAAGCAAGTTGGCAACCATCCAGCGAACGGCGCTGTTGCGATTTACGCGAGAGTATCGGAGTGTGTCTCACGAGGCGGTGCAGATTTTAGCAGGAGCGGTACCTCTCGACCTCCTCCTCCGAGAAGACCTTTTGAAAAACACTTACAAGAGTGAAGGCTCTGCAGGCCTAGGAAATCTTAAGGTGAGAATAGATGAGAATCCAAGGAAATGGAGGAGCATATTAAGGGAGGATACAACAGAGCAGTGGAACTGACGGTGGGTGACAAGCCTGAAAAGATCTACTTCAAGAAAGTACTTCCCCACCGTCCAGTCTCGCTTGGAAGCATGGGATTGACGTTGACCCCCTGTGTCCTACCTGCGGTATCACGGAAACTGTTGAGGACGTCCTTGTGGACTGCACCGCCTTCCAGGCTCTGAGGGCTAAGTTGCTTCGTGAAACCGGACTCTACGTTCTCACAGAATCCGATTTCCCCAGCTGGTAGCGGAAAATAACTATAAGCATCTCAAAGACTTCGTCTACGGATGGAAGACTGCACTCGGCCCTGCCCACTTCAATGTTGGACGAGGGAGACCAGCTGTGCCTAGAAACCAACCGGACTGAGGAAATGAAGCCTACCGGTCTAAAGTTCCAAAACATTTTGTTTTATAGCAGCAGTGGGATGCTATGCAGACATGCCTAACATCCAACTGCTGCAACAACCCGTATTGCCTCAAGAGGCAGAGTAGGGTGAAAGTAAATAAATAAATAATACTCACAGGGTACCCAGGGAACGTTGACTTCTATCCTGTTGTTCCTGGACCAGTCGAGGAGGCCCGAGTGCGCGGCTCCAGCCAACAGCACCAGCAGCCACCACTGCCCCACCGCCTGTGGTCCCATGACGCCTGCAAACATAATATATATTATTATATGAACATTAAACATTGATATTATAAAATGGAATTTTTTATATATATTTTTTAAACATTTATTTTTGAAGGGAAAAGATAGGTCTTGGCCGGTTTGGAGTCAAACCCGAGTCTCCCGCGTGACCTTCGCGGTGCGCTAACCTCTGTGCCACCGAGCTCGCTTCCAAGCCGAGCCAATCTCTCCTGTTCACTGATCCTTCTTCCCCGATCTTGATTGTTTTAATTTTGGTTTCGCATCAATATGGAAGGTGGACAATTTTTGTCCAATTGACGGGTTCTCTTGACATTTCGTCAATTTTTAAATATTTTTGTATCAATTTAACTATTTCCTGTGGTTAGGTAGGGGTTTTAGCTAATAACAAAAATACTTATTCTGTACTACATCGAATTAGGAGCTCCAATGTGGCGGCCCGGTATCAATAAACAACAAGGTATTTTGATCACACCACAACCTGTGATTATTACGTCAGAAATTTACTTTTATTTATTATTTATATATGATAGTATCAGTAATAGATAATATTATCAGCCTTTAACTGCAAATATATTTCACTTTATAGGCCTTTGCTACCGAAGCCTAACTTCCCGCGGATATCAGCCGTACAAGGAATTAGGGCCAGGGATTGGATCTTATAATCTACACTTTATACTTTTACACTACTACTTTTACACCTGTCTTCTATACATGCCCACGACATTTATGAATAATTACGTTCAATTACTATCTTTTTATAATGCAGTATTTGAAAACTTCATTTAGTTACCATGAAACAAATAATTTCCATTAAATGAACCGAAAAATTAATTTATCAACAATGGTCTGTCATTAATGGCGAAATCCGCATGCGTGGGCTCAACTTGTTTTATGAGTTGACGGAATATTTTTCTTTTTTTCTTCTCTAGATGTTTACTTGATTTTTCCATATTTCATATTTAGTCATTTCTTATTTTTAGGCTTAAAGAAAGACAGTTAATTTTTCCATATAAACAAAAACAAAGGTACTTGATGGAAAAACAAAAAAGGCCTCTTCCCTATTTAAGCCCCCTCAGAACATTTTATTAATGGCAAAGCTTACCTGATATTAAAGAATATTTGATTCTGATTAAACATGTCGAGTTTAATCACACAAAAAAACAGCTATTTTTGAGAAAATCGAAAAAACGTAAACGTTGGAAAAAAAGTTAAGAAATAAGTTTAAGCCCCCTCCGTATGACCAATTTTGATAAAATTTTTGCTGTCATATCGTGGGCACATACCTACATCAAATACCAAGTTTGATCAAAATCGTTAAAGCCATTTTTGAGTAAATAAAGATAACATGTGAAAATTGGACAACATTTATTAAGTAAGGTGGCCCCTCCTATTGATCAATTTTGATGAAATTTTGACTGTCACCTCGCGATCATATACATACACCAAATACCGAGTTTAATAAAAATCGTTTGATCCATTCTGGAGAAAATTGAAAAAAAAAAAAAACGTAAACATTAGACAAAATTCATTAAATAAAGTACCCCCTCCGGTTAATCAATTTTGATGAAATGTTTGCAGTCATATCTCGGGCATATCAATGCATTAAATACTCAGTTTAATCAAAATCGTTAGAGCCGTTTTTGAGAAAATCGAAGAAAACGTAAAAGTTATTAAATAAAGTACCCCCTCCGTTTGACCCATTTTGACGACATTTTTGCTGTCACATCGCACAATTTCAGATTCGCACGGTTTATAGTTTTTGAGCTAGTCTGTTTACACTAACCATCCCTTCATCTTTTTGGTATTTCAAGACCAAACCTAATAATGTAAACATTGAATGAATTCCTCTCCTAACATGTGCATAAAGCCGAACTGAAGATGGGGGACTCTCGGTAAGATCGGGCATGTCGTGATCCAAATACGAGTACGTTATTTACTGACGCCATCATGGAGCTCTCAATCCGATGTAGTACCGTTATTTCACCTCTTTAAACCGGGTTAACTCTGAAAACCGGGGTTTTCCTCGTTACTTAAGAAAACAAGGTCGAAGTAACTTAACTTACCCACTGCCACCGATTCGAGGTTTCGACGTCGTTACGCTGCACAGTGGTCAATAATTGCTTTTTGGCGGACATAAATCGGCCATTTCCACAATTTTACAGATAAATTGATGGGATCTTTTTTATTACCTTTTTAATAAAATTAAAAAACCAAGGAAACAATTCCCGTTAAGATTGCTTCGGTATAAGTGTCCTTTTTGCTTACCCAAAACCAGGTTTCTTGAGTGTTAATAGATAGTTAACGTTAGTATGCAAAAAACATGGAAGAACTCAATATTTTTAAGAATTTTCTTTTGTATTTTTTTAGTCTGAGGGTGGGCTTTCATACCGCCGAGTATCCAAAAGAAAGTTCAAATTGCATAGAAGTTATGGGTATTTTAAAAACAACTAAAAATTCAACAATTAACTCGATTTTCTCCTTTTAGTAATAAGATATCAATATACCGATTTCACTGAAAGTTTACATTCAACGGCTAGTATATTACGTATGTGCAACATGAATTTTGTTCGCTTTTTATGGTACAAAAGCAATTTATTTACTACTTTTTTTCAATAAAAACCGTTTTTCTCGGTTTCAAAGGGGTGCTCCCTGGAGTTATCACTGGGGTAATTTCTAGTCTTACTTGTACTACGACCACATAAAAAGATCAGTTAAATTCACTTGCGCCTTTTTTAGAAAAGTATGTTTTGTATATGTTTACAGAAAAATTGGCAACGTTTGGCCCTGTAATCTGCTCTAAATGGTACAGGTACATTTACAAGCTCCTTCTAATCTATAACATAAAACGGTTACATCTATACATAAGGTTTTCTCTTATAAATCTATATTGCGGTGTAAAATTTTCAGTTAATTCGTCAAATCAATTTACACTCGATAAAATATTTGGACTATACTTTAGGGTGGACTTTGCCATTTTTCTCTCAACGAAACAAGAAGGACTGAATTAGATTTGTAGTGCTATAGATTGTCTAAAGAAAACATTACTTTATCTTAAGTAAGACAGACAAAGCCGATTAGCAACACAAGAGCAGAGTCATACTGATTCTTTCCTAATTCCTTTACCCTCCACTACAAAAATGCCTGAATAATTTTAGATAGAAAATTATTATTTCTAGATAATAAGTGTTTGCAGGAAAAGTCATAAAATCTTACCCTTACGAGTGTAAATTGATATGACAAATTAAGTGAGAATAAATCGGTTGGTTTTTGCTTTACAAAGAAAGTCTATATTTATTCGTTTTAAGTTTAATGAAGAGCAAATATGTATGTGATTTCAGCTATTCAGTAGTTTTTTTTTCATCTCAATTAATCAACTGAAAGAGAGAAACAAAATTCTGTTTACTTGTGAAACCACTTATTCGATAACAGGTACCTACTCAAGGTTTTCAATAAGGCTATTCAAAATTTTAAACCGCAGTATACATTTATAAGGGAAACCTTATGTATAGATGTAATCGTTTTATATTATAGATTAGAAGGAGCTAGTAAATGTACCTGTACCATTTAGAGCAGATTACAGGGCCAAACATTGCCAATTTTTCTATAAACATATACAAAACATACTTTTCTAAAAAAGGCGCAAGTGAATATAACTGATCTTTTTATGTGGTCGTAGTACAAGTAAGACTAGAAATTACCCCAGTGATAACTCCGGGGAGCACCCCTTTGAAACCGAGAAAAACGGTTTTTATTGAAAAAGTAGTAAATAAATTTCTTTTGTACCATAAAAAGCGAACCAAATTCATGTTGCTCATACGTAATATACTAGCCGTTGAATGTAAACTTTCAGTGAAATCGGTATATTGATATCTTATTACTAAAAAAATCGAAGTTTCGATAAGTTACTAAGTTACTAAGTTAAATTCGAAGAGAAAATCGAGTTAATTATTGAATTTTTAGTTGTTTTTAAAATACCCATAACTTCTATGCAATTTGAACTTTCTTTTGGATACTCGGTGGTGTGAAACCCCACCCTCAGACTAAAAAAATAAAAAAGAAAATTCTGAAAAATATTGAGTTCTTCCATGTTTTTTTGCATACTAACGATAACTATCTATTAACACTCAAGAAACCTGGTTTTGGGTAAGCAAAAAGGACACTTATACCGAAGCAATCTTAACGGGAATTGTTTCCTTGGTTTTTGAATTTTATTGAAAAGGTAATAAAAAAGATCCCATCAATTTATCTATAAAATTGTGGAAATAGCAGATTTATGTCCGCCCAAAAGCAATTATTGACCACTATGCGCTGTACCAAGTGAA
Source organism: Aelia acuminata (assembly GCA_911387785.2). NCBI lineage: Eukaryota > Metazoa > Arthropoda > Insecta > Hemiptera > Pentatomidae > Aelia > Aelia acuminata. Next base: position 13,733,794 of record OU426979.1, read on the forward strand.
GTAAATCAACTACAACAGTAGATAGATGAGTGTAGACGGTACTGGGTAATCGAGATATAACTGTGGAACCACTCTCAAAATTAAATATCTGGTGCGATGCGCGCAATACATAACATTTAGTTTTTACCAACCTACTTAGACTAGAAATCGAGGAACGCCATTCAGAAACATCACCCATTTCTCCATATTTAAATTATTACTTCCACTTTCCTATATATGAAATATATACCTAATTAGGGAAATAATTCTAAATCTCTAAAGACCTCTAAAAAAATAAAAATGTTCCCAATAATAAATCGACTAGTATTGAGAACTTTAAAGTTTTGAATTTAAATGGACAAAAGCAACAAACAAATGTAAAAAAAAAAGCCATATTTTGTAAAGTGACGTTTATGACGTTAACACCTTTATCAAAACACGTTGATTTCTACTCTAAGTAGGTTTGTAAGTGAAAGTTGTGTTGCGCGCACCGCACCAGATTTTTTTTTTTGTCTCCATAATTTATAGACTATTATACGACAAATTAGAAGATTTTCCAGCCTTTGTTCTAGCCGTAAGTTGCTACTGACTTCCGTTTTTTCAAGCTATCGTAGAACCTAAATTTCTCTACTGATTCAGAGGTTTTATTTTTATTTTTTTTTTTTTACTTCAATATGTTCACTGTTGCTGCAGCTAACTGTATACTTTGTATCCGCATTAAGTTCCAGGCCAAGTTCTTTACCGGCTTTCATCAACGTTGTCGTATTTAGTTTTGTACTTCCCACGCCATCACCTATGAGAACCAGATCATCGACATAATCGACCACGGATTTATATTTTCTCCCAGAGTCAAACCATATCCGGTACGTTTTGTCTCCTTAATGGCGTATTTAGTGATTAATTATATAAAACAGGTTATAGCAAATTCCCTTGTTTCGAACCAGAGCGAACATCAAACCTTTCAGATAAATAATTACCGATTCTGTCTTTGTGGACTGTTTTGGTGAAACACATGCGGACGAGATTTAGTAACTTTTTTGTTATACCCAGCTCATTTTGTATTTTAAAAAAATGTGAATAACATAATCAATATATATTATAAAGCAAAGTGTACAATGTGCGTGCCGAAAAGGCTCAAAAACGACTCCACGTAGGATTAAGGAAGTTATGTCGTCGTTTAGCCATATGACTCCTAACGGAAAAGAAGGTTTCCGTTTTTCTCTTAAGAGTGTAAAATTGAAGAGAAAAAGACTGGAATTTTATGCCTCTCGCACCATTTAATTAGCGCCTCTGAGATTGAGATACGAGTTTATGAATGAAAAATTTAGTTCGAGCTCCAGGCTACCAGGAAGCGCTAGGGTTCGTTTCACTCAACGTTTATTGTTCATTCATCCAGTTCAAATAGTAGAGGTTATATATTTGTTCAGCTGTTCATTTTAAATTACTAAAAAATTAAGCGAAAATAATTAGTTTCTCCTTTGCTTTCAAAATAAAATAATTATTTTACATCTCTGCAATCAATTAGAAAACCAACTGGATTTCTTAAAGAATTAGTTTTCTCATAAGAAGGCTAATATAGGGCCCGGTGTGGCTGTGCGGTAAAGTGCCGTACTCCCATGCCGGAGCTGGGGGTTCGAGCCCCGCCCTGGGTGGTGCTTTTCTTTCGTAGGAGAAGTATCACCCAGTGCCATGGGTGTTAGTATGGGCAGTATAGGGCTTCAATAGAAGCCTTAAAGTCACGAAAAAAAGAAAAAGAAAAAAAAGGCTAATATATGAGAGGCACATTACATTCAATCTATATATAATATATACTTAAGTAGTTATGTAGTAAATAGTTATCGTTAGATAATTAATTATTAATTATTAATTAATTAATTTATACTTAAGTAAATTTAATGCAATATGAGTGAAGATTTCTTAGTAGTACCGTGAGCGAATAAAATCAGACATAAAAAAAGAGATGAATTGACTGAATATAAATCGAAAATAAAAACTTTGAAGTGTTCTTATTGTATTTATGAAAAATAAGTTGGTTTGATTACTATGTATGATGAGCATTCCAGTTGACAAAACGACTAACTCCAATAACAGCATTCAAGATTTTATCATCCCTCATAGTTCAAGATAAAAAGAAATATGATGAAAAAATTGTGCCTCCAAGAAATTTTGGTTTTCACTTTGTAATAGTAGTAAGATTCGAGGTATCCAGAACGTATACGGGGGGATATTTTAGGGAGGTTGAAATGGAAGCAAGGTCTTAAAAAAAATTTCTATGAAGTTCCTATACTTCGGAATCAAATAGGACCACCATAGTAGTCGGAGCTTAAGTTTTACTCGAAATATAATTTTTTTAACGGAGATACCAGATTTTTCAACTATAATCTAATAACTTATTATCTGCTGACTTCTTGGAATGGGCTTATAGGATTCAGAATCACAGAAACCATCAAAACCTATGCATAACTCGACAAAGTTGCAGCAAAATTAATTGTTCATTTACCATTTTTAACCCCCTGTAAATTATACAGGGTTCCTTATTTGGGCTCACTCTGCAGATCTCAAGTCTGCAGAATATTGATACCAAGTTAAAACCGAATTTTCAAAAAGGTGCTAATTTTGTTCCCTATTTCCTTTAATTTTATTGTTTTTCTGATATTAAAGCTACCACACAACTACCGGAGCGAAGCCGGGCACCCCAGCTAGTTATCTATAATAGTTAAATTTTTTATTATTATTATTTGTCGGCGTATGACTTCCAATAAAGACCTACACTAAATTTTTATTTTCACATACCTCTATATAAAATATATAGTAAGGAAAAGTATTGCGATCGAAAAATATCGACTTGCAGTTTTCTACGGAAATACACGTTTTTGATCCCTTGAGTCGAAATAACCAAGTCCCGCGAAATGGTCTGTGTGTGTATGAACCGTGCGAACCTGAAATTGGGTATTTAGGGTATATACTCGTATATTCCCGCGATGTGACAGCAAAAATTTCATCAAAATTGGTCAAACGGGGGGTGCTTTATTTCATAACTTGTTACGTTTTTTTTTTTTTGATTTTCCAAAAAACGGCTCAAACGACTTTGATTAAACTGAGTATTTGATGTATTAATACGCCAAAGATGTGACAGCCAACATTTCATAAAAATTGGTCAAACGGAGGGGGCACTTTATTTCAAAACTTTCTTTCCAATTTTTACCTTTTTTTCGTATATCTCAAGAACGGCTTTAATGATTTTGATCAAATTAGACATGTTTAAAGAAAATTAGGTGTTCTTTAAAATCAGGTAAGCTTTATCATTATTAAAATGATCTGAGGGGCTTAAATGGGGAAGGGCCCTTTTTTGTTTTCCTGTAAAGTACATTTGTATTTGTTTATATGGAGAAATTAACCTAAGTTCGAAGTCCTACAAAATGGTCTGTCGGTATGTGTCTGAGTGTGTACAGACTAGCTTAAAATCGATAAACCGCACGAAACTGCAATTTAGTATTTGAAGTAGGTATATGCCCGTGATATGAAAATATTAATTTCATCAACATTGAGTAAGCGGAGGGGTACTTTATTTCATAAATCTTATCACATTTTTTGTGATTTTCACAAAATCTAGAGATCGAGAGATTTTGATTAAATGGGATGTTAAATGAGTTAATGTTAAATGAGATCAAGTATCTTCAAGTGTGTGTTTCTGTGAACTGACTAGCTAAGAAACGATTGTTTTTTTTTTTTTTGTATTTTTTTTCCGATTTCGAATAACAATATATGATAATTGAAAAAAAAAAACTCTTCTATGTAGATACGTTTATTTTTTCAACTAATTATAATTTAAAATATTCAATTAAATTGGTTGCTGAACGGTGCTGCCATCTGATGCCACTCGCTGCTACTCCATTTCGATCTGGGTGCCAAAGAAGGTAAGGAATTCGCAGACCATGAATCGGCGTTTTCTTCTTTTTGATTTAACACAATCCGAGTTTCTAATTATTCGATTAGGTTTAATATCGTTTACATCATAGGAATTCGACAATCAATAATAACATTTTATAGAAATATTTTTTTATCTTTCATCGTTTAAAAATAACAAAAACTAAAAATATTTTGATGAAAAGGCAAAAACATCTAAAACAGGAAATAAAAAATATGAATAGTAACTTAACCAAATTAGAAATTTTTAAAAAAATTATAAATTTCCATAGTTGCTCGAAACTTTTTCAGAAATTTTCACTCTATTAATTTAGTTGTAAGCAATGAAAGCAATACGGGTTCGCATTCCTAGGATTTTTAAAGGGAGTAAAAAAATTTGGCTATGCCGTCCCTCGGATAGGACGTAAAATGGAGGCCCAGAGCCTGCACGATGTCAGGAACAAACCTATAATTTCAAATTAACGCCACTTGAGTTCTCCCTAGGGCTGCCATCTTTCTGTAGGCTAACTATAAAACTGATTAGGATGGTTTTTAAATTCTCCGATATCTATTAATCTCCTAAACCTTGAATTACTACCATACAAACTACTACGGCGATGACTACACAGGATGCCTCGCGGAGAGGTGTCGCAACGGAGACTGTTGTTGGTGTTGTTATAGCTAACCTGTAATCTGGGCTTAATGAGCACCGCGGCGGAGGTCGGCCTCGACCTGAAGAAGCTGATAAGGTAGGAACCGAAACGTCGGAGCTCGAAAGCTTCCTTATCAGCTGTAATTGAAAGTAGGCCCTCTGTAACCTTTCGTTATTGCAATGGTATTCTTTTTTTTTTTTTTTTTACCACAAAGTAGCTTCTTTGTTTCATCAGTCTTAATTATATATTACGAATTCTTTACTTTTTTATTGTAATATGCGAGAAGATTGCATGCTTAAGTGCATATTGTTAACTTAATAACCAGTACCTCTAGTTCACTACTTTGTTAGGAAGTAAAGATCGAAGGAACTAAATAATTAAATTAAATTAGTAATTATTTATTAAATAAACAAAAAAATAAATTCATATTTCGGATATTTTCTTGGTGAGCAGTCATGCAAGGAGGTTATTTTAGATATATTAGATTATAGTTTAATCACCATTTACATAAAGATTGATTTAAATAAAGAAATATCAAACGTCCCTGCCAAAGGAGAATTCAATATTGCCATGGTTTCCTAAAAAATAGAAAATTAAAAAACCGAGTTATGGTAGTCCAAATTATTGTATACCTTTAAATTGCCCCTGACGATTCAATTTAAGATTTACGGTCGAAAAACGGTCCAAAACTGCACTGTTCGGTGGCTTTCTAGTTCTTTTGAAAGTGAGGAGGGGATAAGTGATTGTTGTGTAATGAGGGCACCGCACCAGATTTTACATTAATTATTTGCGAACGACCGAAGTTTCGGCAAAAAAACCTAGTTTCTGCACTGGTTTCGGTTTCGGCCAAAAATCAGCCTAACTCTCGGCCAAGCCGAAACTTGCGTTTTTGTTTCTGTATGTGATGTGAATCAGATGCAAAAGCCTATTTTTTGACCCTGGCAGCCCTTCCCGCCTTAGTCACATTTTAACATCCCAAAAACTTCAATATATGGAACATTTTTTTTTCTTTTGATTATGAAGAAACACTTTTTCGTCAAAAAAACTAAATACATTTTTAAATTAGACCGAAACTGACTCAGTAGACTAAGTAGGTTCTGAGATGCAATTAAATGCTTTTCAAATCACGAATTCACGACGCCACCATTTTGTATTTTGCCGACTTTATGATGGCAGAGATTTACTTTTCATATCTGGCGGTTAGATATATTCATATAGAGTAAGGATTAACTGTTATGCCGCTAACCTGGTTTATTCATTATATTACCGATATATATTACTTATTATATATTATTCATATCTATATAAATAAAGTTGAAATTCTGTTTGTATGTTTATTTGTTCTTTGTAGAAATCTATGCCGTTTGTCCTAAATTCTCCAAATTTCGCTAAGTGGATCTTTCTTACTAGGTGTCCATATTAAAATTTCATAACTTCAGCCAGTCTCTGGGTATATTATTTATTGCTATAAAAATCGTTATGATCTCACTTTAAATTTTTTCACGTTATTAGAAAAATGAAATTCCCCGGGTGAAACCGGGATATACAGCTAGTATATAATAATATGAATTGTTATTATTAATAATAATAATAAAAATGTTTTATTTTCTCATTTATAGTTACAAGATTTTTTTTTTCTCCTTTTTCTTTTTTTTTCATCAAAACATTTTTTATGGCATTGGTCACTGTGACCGTCAGCCAGAGTTAGTTGCCTTTCATAAAGGCATGATATAATAATATTTTAAATTAATTTAAATAAACATAGTTGTATCTATTCCTATTTAAACAGAAATATATCTAATATTTAAGTGCACAAAAATAATCCTTAACTTTATAGTAATAATAGTAATCCTAATATACAAATAACGCATATATATATATACACACACACACACACATACATATATATGTATATATATATATATATATATATATATATACATACATATACACATATATATACAAACACACACATATATAAACACACGCACACACATACATATATTTACAAATAATCCATGACTAACCCTAAAAGGAAGTAAAAATTCACAACATAACTTATGTAACTAGTTTGTATAACAAGGAATTATTTAAAATTCAATTAAATCTATTAACTAAAATTATTGTATCAGTAATTAAACTCCTTTACCAATCTGCCTCTGTAATGCCAGGCTAATTTGCAGTATTTTATCAACGAATTGAGGTTATCGCTGTTTAATATTTCAATAACTTCTTCAATTGTTAGAATGGCCTTAAAGAAGCATTTAAGTCGGAATTCGGACAAAATGGGGCATACTGCTATAAAATGGAAATTATTTTCAATTTCTTTTCGGTTACATAGTGAGCAAAGTTGTAATTGACCCTCGTTATATATTTTAAAATTTAGATTTAGCATTTCGCACCTAGCTTTAAAGACCCAGCTAATGTAACGAATTTTCATATTTTGAAAATAATTTATTTTGTTTTCATCGTGACATAATTGTTTATATAGCAAGTACGTATTTGTTTTATTTGCCCTTTCAATGTTATTTTGGTGAAAACTTTGTTCCACAATATATCTAAGTTGTTGTAATTGCTTCTTCAGTATTACTGTATTTTCAAAGTTGATATGTAAGCCTGCATTATGGTCCTCAATCATTTTATTTATATCTGCAAACCAATATGTTTTATTTTTTATTATTTCTTTTGCTAAGAATTTAGGTAATCGGAATTGTTATTATTACCAGCCTGTTATTGCAAGTATATGTTGTTTTAGGCCTCTACTAGTTAGGTGGTGTGGTCTAACTTTCCATGGGGACTTATGGGGATTCGATATTTGAGTCGTAAGGTATGAATAATTTTGTTAAATTACTGTCATTTTATAAGCTTGCATTGATATTAATATTGATACCAGAAATGTTACACACTTATATGTAATAGATATGCACCCCTAAATGAGTTTCGGTTTCTGTTTAGGCCCGAAACCTGGTCTGCGGCCGAATTCGGTTTCAGTTTCTGATTCGGCTAAAAATCGTCGGACACTATAGGCGGGCGCAATCGACTATAGGTTGCGCTAGTAGTTTTGCAAAATGTCGGAAAGAACGGGGATAGACTTGGGATAGTTGATGTGATAGAGATATTTGGTAATTTTAAAATACCATTAATTGAAGGGCAGGCTACCCTTCATGCAAACCACATAATAACATGTGGAATAATATCTGAAAGTAAAAAACATTTATTTTGCAAGCCTTGTGCCTTCAAACTAGCAAAGGACTGCCCCATCAAATAAAAGTGGGAAATCAAATTTATTAATAATGATAAGCAACTTTCTTGTTATTGTACGTGTAAAGCTGGTAGTTCTGGTAAATGCAAACACATTATTGTAACTTTACTCTAAGTTTGTCGGTTAGTAATAAAAATTAATTACCTATTCATACAATCATTGTTATGACAGCTTAGATTCTTTGTCATATTTTTTATTTATTTGTCAAAACTTTCAGGCTTCGCATTGAAAACTTGGAACAATTAAGAACAACGGATGAAAGACAAAAATGGGGAAAATTAAAAAAGAAAAACAAATAAGACACTATGGTCCCAATGTTATTTGCATAAAATTAACATTTTGGAATAATAAAATGTCAAATACTAATATTTACCTGGATAAATATAGTCACTTTCTTTAAAATGAAGACTACATATCATCATGTTTCGAAAGAGGCTTATCTATTCTTAATTTTACAATCCACTCTTTAAGAAGCTTTTTATTTTTTGGAAATAAAAGGGAATGATATATATAAGCCTATTAACCCATTGTACTCGAGGTCTCCGGAGCGAAGCCATTTAAAATTTGTCTTCAAACTCGGGGGCTCCGATACGGAGACAATGCAAATAATTTTCAGTTTTTAACATATAAGGACATAAACAAATCGTAAATACTATTATAAAGGATATTTCGCTTTTCGTCGCGGCTCGCGGTCTTTTACATTATTTTGATAGTACGTTAATCTTTTAACCCTTTGCACTCAAAGTTTTTTTTCATTCATATTACCAGAAACTCGAAGCAATTTTAGGGAAAAGATCATTTTTGCATGTAAGGTAATGAAATATGCATTAAAAGAAAAGTCATCGTTGAATGTAATGGATTATATATAAAATTATAAAAAATTAATTTTTTTTTAGTAACTATGTTTTCTTGAATCTTTACAAATACATATAACCTAAATTTCATTACACTTTTACTGTATAATATTACGTTTTCAGGGTGTACGTTTTCGCGAATAAGTTGCGTCGAGTTATTATGGTAGGTAACGTCCAAAACGGTGTCGAGTGCCAAGGGTTAATTATGATTCAATAGATGTCCCACGCATCTAAAGGTTTAATACAAAAAAATAATTTGCATCCTCTCCTTCTTAAGATAATAGAATGTATTCAACATACATTTATTCTAATAGATATGTATTCAAGAATGTATTTATACAAGATTGACGAACATCTGTTGAGAGCCCACAGTTCCTTTTAGCATTGTTTTTACTTTCCAAAACAAAAACTTAAAGACATTCTCTGTGATTACTTTTTTAATTGGTAGTTTTTAATGTCAGTAGTTTGAAATTACTACTTTAATCATCATTATTATTCATGATTTTTGTAAACATTTATTTTTTGGAATACTATAACCCATCCCCTCTTCGACAGCTCATCAGTAGCAATGATTCAGCGAATACTTTTAAGGTCGTCATATTTGGGTAATGTCAAAAGTAATTGGTATACTTATTCGAAATTAATTTTTACTTTCACTTACCTATATATGAAATATATAGTAAGTGGAAGTATTGCGATCGTGAAAAATTTCGACTTCCGGTTTTCAACGGAAATACACGTTTTGGGGTCCCCTGAGTCCAAATGACCAAGTCCCGCGAAATGGTCTGTGTGTGTGTGTGTGTGTGTCTGTGTGTCTGTGTGTGTGTGTGTGTGTGTGTGAACAGACTAGCTCAAAAACTATAAACCGTGCGATCCTGAAATTGGGTATTTAGTGTAAGTATATGCCCGCGATGTGACAGCATAAATTTCATCAAAATTACTTAAAGGGAGGGGGTACTTTACTTAATAACTTTTTAGGTTTTGTTCGATTTTCTCAAAAACGGCTCTAACGATTTTGATTAAACTGAGTATTTGATTTATTTATATGCCCGAGATATGACTGTAAAAATTTCATCAAAATTGATTTACCGGAGGGGGGACTTTGCTTAATAAATTTTGTAACATTTTCACGTGTTTTTTTTATTTACTCAAAAAAGTCTTTAACGATTTTGATCAAACTGGGTATTTGATGTATGCATAAGCCAAAGATGTGATAGCCGACAGTTCACCAAAATTGACCAACCGGAGGGGGGACTTTACTTAATAAATTTTGTATCATTTTCACGTGTTTTTTTTATTTACTCAAAAACGGCTTTCACGATTTTGATCAAACTGGGTATTTGATGTAGGCATAAGCCAAAGATGTGATAGCCAACATTTCACCAAAATTGACCAACCGGAGGGGGGACTTAACTTAATAAATTTTGTATCATTTTCACGTGTGTTTTTACTTTCACTTACCTATATATGAAATATATAGTAAGTGGAAGTATTGCGATCGTGAAAATTTTCGACTTCCGGTTTTCAACGGAAATACACGTTTTGGGACCCCCTGAGTCGAAATAACCAAGTCCCGCGAAATGGTCTGTGTGTGTGTGTGTGTGTGTGTGTGTGTATGTGAACAGACTAGCTCAAAAACTATAAATCGTGGGAACCTGAAATTGGGTATTTAGTGTAGGTATATGCCCGCGATGTGACAGCAAAAATTTCATCAAAATTGCTCAAAGGGAGGGGGTACTTTATTTAATAACTTTTTACGTTTTTTCCGATTTTCTCAAAAACGGCTCTAACGATTTTGATTAAACTGAGTATTTGATCGATTTATATGCCCGAAATATGACTGTAAAAATTTCATCAAAATTGATTAACCGGAGGGGGGACTTTACTTAATAAATTTTGTATCATTTTCACGTGTTTTTTTTATTTACTCAAAAACGGATTTAACGATTTTGATCAAACTTGGTATTTGATGTATTTATATGCCCGAGATGTGACTGTAAAAATTTCATCAAAATTGATCTACGGGAGGGGGGACTTTACTTAATAAATTTTGTACCATTTTCACATGTTTTTTTATTTACTCAAAAACGGTTTTAACGATTTTGATCAAACTTGGTATTTGATGTATTTATATGCTCGAGATATGACTGTAAAAATTTCATCAAAATTGGTCTACGGGAGGGGGGACTTTACTTAATAAATTTTGTATCATTTTCACGGGTTTTTTTATTTACTCAAAAACGGCTTTAACGATTAACAAAAATAAGATATGAATGTAGAAAAATGTGTGACTTTGGGAAATGATAATTAGCAAAACACGTCAATTTCTAATCTAAGTAAGTTGGTAAGTGAAAGTTGTGTGTTGCGCGCACGCACCAGATTTTTTTTATTCAAAAACGGCTTTAACTATTTTGTTCAAACTGGGTATTTGATGTATTTAGATGCCAAAGATGTGATAGCCAACATTTCATCAAAATTGATCAACCGGAGGGGGGACTTTACTTAATAAAGTTTGTATCATTTTCACGTGTTTTTATTATTTACTCAAAAACGGTTTTAACGATTAACAAAAATAAGATATGAATGCAGAAAAATGTGTGACTTTGGGAAATGATATTTAGCAAAACACGTCAATTTCTAATCTAAGTAAGTTGGTAAGTGAAAGTTGTGTGTTGCGCGCACGCACCAGATTTTTATTTTTACTTTCACTTACCTATATATGAAATATATAGTAAGTGGAAGTATTGCGATCGTGAAAAATTTCGCCTTCCGGTTTTCAACGGAAATACACGTTTTGGGACCCCCTGAGTCGAAATAACCAAGTCCCGCGAAATGGTCTGTGTGTGTGTGTGTGTGTGTCTGTGTGTGTGTGTGTGAACAGACTAGCTCAAAAACTATAAACCGTGGGAACCTGAAATTGGGTATTTAGTGTAGGTATATGCCCGCGATGTGACAGCAAAAATTTCATCAAAATTGGTTAAACGGAGGGGGTACTTTATTTAATAACTTTTTAGGTTTTTTTCGATTTTCTCAAAAACGGCTCTAACGATTTTGATTAAACTGAGTATTTGATCTATTTATATGCCCGAGATATGACTGTAAAAATTTCATCAAAATTGATTAACCGGAGGGGGGACTTTACTTAATAAATTTTGTATCATTTTCACGTGTTTTTTTATTTACTCAAAAACGGTTTTAACGATTTTGATCAAACTTGGTATTTGATGTATTTATATGCCCGAGATATGACTGTAAAAATTTCATCAAAATTGATCAACAGGAGGGGGGACTTTACTTAATAAATTTTGTTCAATTTTTACCTCTTTGATCGATTATCTCAAAAACGGCTTTAAAGATTTTTATCAAATTCGTTATGTTTAATGAAAATTAGTTGTTATTTAATATCAGGTAAGCTTTATCATTATTAAAATGTTCTGAGGGGGCTTAAATGGGGAAGGGGCCTTTTTTGTTTTTCTATAAAGTACCTATGTTTTAGTTTATATTGAGAAATTAACTGTCTCTCATCACGCCTAAAAATAAGAAATGGCTAAATATGATATATGAAGAAAATCAAGTAAACATATATAGGAGAAAAAAAGAAAAATATTCCGTCAACTCATAAAACACCTTGAGCTCACGCATGCGCCGTACGCTTTTAATGACAAACTAATGCGTTATAATTAAAGCTGTTCTGTTCATTTGAGAAGTGGCAATTAACAAAACGCATTAATTTCTAATCTAAGTAAGTTGGTAAGTGAAAGTTGTGTGTTGCGCGCACGCACCAGATTTTTTCTATTCGACTTGTACATGCACATTGAACATCGGAGTATTCGCTTTAAAAATCTAGCTACAACTCCATATTGAACCACCCAGAAAAGGCTGGAAGGATCCGAACATGTGATGACGTACTAAAGACTATAACCGTTCCAGGCAATTTATAACTGTGTATAATAAAAGAAATAAACATTAGTTTTTGGTTTTACGTCATACTCTGTTTATCAATATAGATTACAAGCATTCCCCGTCGCGGCTTTGCCCGCGAGCCTTTAAAAATTCAAGTCAATTCCGTGATCATTTTCTTGGTATTGATTTAATATGATATGTTAAGGAGATTTAGTAGAATCGGAGCTTCCGGTAGGTGGAAGGTTGGAGGGGGAAGCTGCCGGCTCGGTAGCAGAGAGGGAGGCGTGCAATGGAGAGAATTCACTAAAACCGCCGAAACAACTTACTCGTCGTGAACGCTTCATTTTTCAGCTTTAAAACATCGTTTTCGACGCCCCGTAGATCAAGATATTTAAAATGAGTCCAAATTAGATATTTTTTCTGGAAGTGCAAAAATAGGTGTCCGTTAGAATTAAACGACAATATCACCATTTAAACCCCTTAGGGGTTACATTTTTGAAATTCCTTTCTTAGTGGTTACCTATATCGCGTTTAAAACCTAAATTCCGAACTTCAAGTTTCTATCATTAGTAGTTTTTCCTCTAAATTGATTCTATCATTCAGGACAAAGCCTCTTATATATATGGAGATAACAAGAATTTAGATAATTCAATAAAATATTTCTTGAATACAAGTTAAAATTCATAGTTTATATAGCAATCGAATACGTGACATTTCTTATTTTATAGCCACTAAACCCTAAACAATGGCAGTCTCGATAATAAAAACGTGTCCTATCGCAAATAATTAATGAATGAGTAATTGTTTAGAAAATGTTCTATAAAAAATAATAATAATATTATAGGTATTATTATATAAATGAGAAATAAATTGACTTTGCAAACTATTTTCTTCAAGAAATGAGGATTTTCGAAATATAAAATTTATGTGAATATTTCAAAATCATTTTTGTTTTTACCATTTCTAATGTTATTTATTAATGTTAACAAAGAATAAATAAATAAAAAATAATATATGATTGAAAAGTTGTTTTTCAATGTAATTTTCAAAGTACTCATTTCATAGACCACAAATATGATCATTTTTTACAAAATATGGAATCTCATAGTTTCCAACTGGACCGAAAAATTGATTCGAAGATTTGGTATTACTTCGGGTAAGCAGCTGCAAGATGGCGGCCGGCGTGAGTAAACAACAAGGTATTCCGATCACACCCTACCCGATATCCACGAATCAGTTCGGGTTTACCGAGAGTTACCGAGCAGATGTAGTTCAGAATCCGAGTATTCCTAACCACCATATTTTATTTTTTTGTTATTTCAAGAAAAATGTACATATTTAAATAACGAGAAAGAATATTTTTTAGATAACCTTCCCGCCTCAATGATGGGAACAACCAACATTATGTACAAATGAATGTTTCTTTAATATAATCAAAGTACTACAATATGGTAGATTTAAAATTTGATGGCCTCTTTGGCAATATTTAACACTTATTATTATTTAAATTAACAAATAAATTTAATCTTTTGTTTTGTAAACTTATTTAGCATAGCACTGAACCCAAGACCCTTCATGGGTTGTAGTGGTACAGGTTTATTTATTTTTTTTTTTTTTATTAAGTTGGAGATTTTGTTAGGATCAGACATAACTTATTAAAATGATTTGATGATGATTTTAAATTATATGACTCCATAGGAAATTATGCATGATTTATTAGATTGGAGATTTTGTTAGGATCAGACATAACTTATTAAAATGATTTGATGATGATTTTAAATTATATGACCCCGTAGAAAATATGCATAATGTATTATATTGGAGATTTTGTTAGGACATAACCTAATAAAGTAAGCAACGAATGAATTCTCTTCCAAAAATGTGGATGAAGCCGACATCGGATCTCGGGAACTTTCGGTAAATCCGAACTGATTCGTGGACATCGGGTAGGGCGTGATCGGAATACCTTGTTGTTTACTTACGCCGGCCGCCATCTTGGAGTTGCTTATCCGACATAACACCCAATTAGTTTCCACTTAAAATCAAATTTGAAAATTGAACGCAGTGGGAGAACCAATATGACTCATCAAGAACCTAATTTAAACTATGAATATATGGCAACGCTGTAAATCATATGTGGGCAACGACCTGTAAGATATGTTTTTTTGTTTGTTTAAAATCCTTTTATGCTACTAAGGCTAATCGGACGATGCTACAGTGGGAGTCCTAAATTTTGCCTATCGAGGTTTTATTAGGATAGCGATCTTTAACAAGTACCTGACATCGTACAGGTTCGGGACCACCATTTTACGTCCTATCCGACGTCATAGCCAAATTTCTTTACTACCTTTAAAAACGCTAGGAATGCGAACTCGCGACATTAGCCTTGTAGCCTGCTATGCTAGCCATTACACCATAGGTGACCCCAACGTATTTTAACTTTTAAATACACATTTAAGTAACTTTTGCCGAGTTTTGATTTAAAATGTTATTCTTAATGTTAGAAATCCACAGTTGACTAAATTTCAACCTCCTCTGATCAAGACGAGTTTTTTAATGTCACTACTCACTACTACAATTCATAAAAAAATTTCACAAATATATTCGACTGATCGGTTTTCGAAAAGCCAATAAAAACAATGATCGAAGACCGACCAGTCCAATAGATTTTTGAAAAGAGTTCATTAATTATGTGAGTCTTATCCATAGGAGGTCTAAATTTAGTTAGCTGTGGTTTTCTACATTATTTTTCAGAAAATATAACATTTTTATGTATATTTAAATTTAAACTATGAACATATGGCAACGCTGTAAATCATATGTGGGCAACGACCTGTAAGATATGTTTTTTTGTTTGTTTAAAATCCTTTTATGCTACTAAGGCTAATCGGACGATGCTACAGTTACAGAGTCCTAAATTTTGCCTATCGAGGTATGATTAGGATAGGGACTTTTAACGATTACATGACATCGACATCTGGGCCTCTATTTTACATCTTATCCGATGGACGGCATAACCAATTTTTTTTACTCCCTTTAAAAATCCTAGGAATGCGAACCCGCGACATGCCTCGTATTGTAGGATAGCGATCTTTAACAAGTACCTGACATCGTACAGGTTCGGGACCTCCATTTTACGTCGTATCCGAGGGATGGTATGGCTATGGATTTTTTACTCCCATTAAAAAATCCTAGGGCCACCGCGGGTCGCGAACCCACGACCTTTAGTATTATAGGTTGCCATGCTAACCACTACACGACAGGCGACCCCACCTGTAAGATTTGATTCGGCCCGTGAGACATATTAATAAAGACAATTAAAAAAAATTTACTTAATGATGTTATTTATTCATGGTTGTTGGTTGAATAATTAAGTTATAATTTTTAAATTATTTACTTAGAAGATAAAAGATTCGACCAAGGACGGGAATCGAACCCAGATCCTCCGTTTTTTCCTCGGTGGGTTCGATTCCCGGCCGTGGTAGAATCTTTTATCTTCTAAGTAAATAGTTTAAAAAAATATAACACTACTTACTCATACTCACGTCATTGTATCAGTGGTATCAATCCAAACATCGATGGATTAGTTTCCAAAGTTCAAGCTCAAGTGTCTCTTTGATTTCGGTGTAGCTATTTAACTTTCTTAGTTATGAATAATTCCAAATTTCACGATTTAAGTTATTTAGTACTATTTGGTTCATTGTAATCGCCTTTGGCAACCAAAAAGCGAGACCACGTTCGGTACCAAACCTTTTTTCCAAAAATTTAGCTATATAAACAAGCCTTAATTATATTCCTAGATTTGGCAAATCAGAACATACTGTTAAGCGCTGCCGTTAGATAACAGATCTCGCCTCCTTAGCGGCTACCGGAAACAAGTGTAAGAATAAACACGATTCAGGTAGCTAAGCAACCGTGCGACGGAAGTTATCTGTAGCAGGAAGTTGAAGATCTGATTAATTCATGCGGCGGTGCTAGGAAGGTTCTGCGTCAATATTGTATTCAGCGGAAGGCGATACGTCAATATCACCTTTATATCTCTCCTGACGTTATGTCATATCAACTTGAATCAGATAGATGTTATTATAACTCTAATATTTAAAATATATATATATATATATATATATATATATATATATATATATATATATATATATATATATATTCGTTATTTTAAAAAATAAATTATATTATTTTTTAAATTTGTCGTCTTGCAAAGAAACCTTTTGGAAGGATCATTTTTTTCTAAACTTGACATGGAAACAAGACATTATTTTTGGGTTCTAGCTGAGATAACTATACAAGTATTTTATATTGAAACAAATATTACTTATCATTTTCGTGGGTGACCAACCTATTTTCAATTTTATATTATTATTAATTTTATTTTGAATAGAAAAGATTAGGCTAAGCCGGGAGTCGAACTCGGGTCTCCCGCGTGACATGCGCGGTACGCTAACCACGTAAATACCCGCGAGATCGGGGAAGAGGTATCATTTAAGTGTGGAGGTGGAGAGGAAGAATTGGCTCCGTTTAGAGCTTAGCTTGGTGGCGCATTGGTTAGCGTACCGCGCATGACACCCGGGTTCGACTCCTGGCTTAGTCCAATATTTCCTCTTCAAAGATAATATATTTAATAATAATATTACTTTTATTTCCCCCTTTTTTTCACGTCGAAAAATGAGGATACGTACCATTTTGGTGATGAATGATAAGTTTTAGGATTAATACGCAGGACATATTTCAATTGCGCCAAATCGACAAAGACATTATTGATAAATGTTTTGAATCATCAGAACAATAATCTTTATAAATGTATAAAACGGGCGAGACATTACAGAACGGATAGATAGGAGATATTACGTAATAACATTAAACATTTCCGAAACAAACAGTAATATTAATATTAATACTCGTTTCGGGCATTTTTATAATATGAATAATTAAGTAACAATAATGTGGGGTTATCATATAAATATTTGATATTAATTGAAATACACGTTTTGGGGTCCCCTGAGTTTAAATAACCAAGTCCTGCGAAATGGTCTCAGTGTGTGCGTGTGTGTGTGTGAACAGACTAGCTCAAAAACTATAAACCGTACGAACCTGAAATCGGGTATTTGTTGTATGTATAAGCCCGCGATGTGACAGTAAAAATTTCATCAAAATTGTTCAAACGGAGGGGGTACTTTATTTAATAACTTTTTCTCCCATTTATACGTTTTTATTTTATATCCTAAAAAATAGCTTTAACGATTTTGATTATACTCGTCCATGTTCAATGGGAATCAAGTATTCTTTAATATCAAGTAAGCTTTATCATTATTAAAATGTTTTGAGGGGGCATAAATGGGAAAGAGGCCTTTTTTGTTTTCCTATAAAGCACCTTTGAATGTGTTTAAATAGAGACATTATGTGTCTCTCGTTTCGCCTAAAAATAAGAAATTGCTAGATATTAATATGAAAAAAATAAAGTAAACGTATATGGGAGAAAAAAGAAAAATATTCCGTCAATATATAAAACACGTTGAGCTCACGCATGCGTAGTACGCCTTTAATGACAGATCAATGCTTTATAATTAAAGATGTTCTGTTCATTTAATGAAAATTATTTGTTTCTTGGGAAGTATAAGAAGTTTTCAACAACTACATAGAGAATTATAAAATCAGACGATTTGGAGTAATATTCTTGCATTGTGGAATTATCGCAATTAAAGACTCTTTTTAATAATATAAAAATTTATTGTAATTTAAAGAGCCAATACAAACAAAAATAAGTAAAAATGAATGTGGAAAATTGTGTGATTTTGAGAAATGGCATTTAACCAAACACGTCAGTTTCTAATCAAAGTAAGTTGGTAAGTAAAATTTGTGTGGTGCGCGCATCGCACCAGATTTTTTACTTGTACTTTTAAAACCTTACACGTCTGATATAATAGATGTCGAATTCAAAATCAGGAATTCGATTGGTTCCGTGATGGTTTACCAGGTAGCACAGAATGCTGGCAAAATAATAATATTTTATATTTATTTATATTTATGTTAACCCCCATTTTACAATTTATACTACTATTCATTTACTTTTAAAACAAATTCAAAGTATTTATCCCACCATTTTTATTAGTACTTTCTTCACCAAATGAAAAAAATAAAATATTAGGGGAGAGCGGGGTTGGTTGGCAACAGTTTTCACTTTTTTTATCGTTGAGTCGTTCCTGTTAATATAAGTATCTATAGTCCATACTCTATACTCCAAGTATTATAGTAGGTACTTCAAGTATTTTTTTTCATCGCATAGTATTTAATACTAAGATCATAGAAAATTGAAGAATTCGTCAATCCAGAGTATGCCAATTAACCCCCTATGTGGGTCAGGTTGGCCTAGAAGGTGGGTTTGTCACTGTAGCCATCTCATTCAAGTACTGCCTGACACACATTATTGTTATTGAAAGCTGCCCTATAAAGGTATAATAATTTTGAATCGGTTTTTAACAGCTTTTAAGGGAAAATGGAATGACAATAGAAGAAGATAGAAGTTTAGACTGTCGTCACTTTCTGCTTAAGAAAAATTGGTCTGATCCTCCTTGCTGGAACTAAAGACTATTGGTAGTTTCACCTTAGTTTATGTTTACCTTGCTTTTGTGAATTGCTACTGCGCCAACAAACCCCAGTTGAAGAGAGCCAACTGACCCCACAGGAGAGATGGTATAAAAGATGGCTGCCAGGACAGGGGAGAACAAGCAAACAAGAAACTGGTTAGTCGAAAGGTTAGGTTTTTCAAAGGAGTTTGGGGCTATGTAAACAGAATCGGAGTCAAATGTTTTTAATTGTCAATTTCAATTGGCATGCCTTTAAACCAAATTTCTGAAAATATAATAGTTTACTTACATGTTGTAAAATCAATCAATGAAGCACACTGTTAGCATCGGATTGAAAACTCAGGACAAGACTCCCGAGGTCGAGCGGGTCACATGGTACAATGGTGCGCCCTTCACAATAGTTGTGACGGAAACTATAAGCCAATGGCCAACCTACCCCCTATGCCAACCAACCCCGCTCTCCCCTACTATAAATGCCTATAAAACAAATCGTTGGAAAATGAATTAAATGTCCCAACAGTTGTTTGTAGGACTTATTATTAGAACTTTTAGCTCCTCGAATTTCTAACTACCGTATCTAGGAAAATATTGAGCGCCCCCCTTCCCCAATAATTTGGTGCTGGTGACGCCCATGGCCACTGCGGGAGCATAAGGCCAAAGCAACTTTTTATTTTACTAGCAAGCTTAAAAACAGCGATGGAAAGTATATTGTTGATGTATTTTTAAAATAATGATAGAAAAGTTTTATTTGTTTGTTTGAGGTATCTCTCTCTATATAAGAGGCTTTGTCCTGACTGATAGAATCAACGCATGTTTTAAAGCAGGAAAATGAAGCGTTCACGAGTAAGCAATTTTTTGTTTCGGCGGTTTTAGTAAACTCTCCATTGCGCGCCTCCCTCTCTTCTACCGAGCCGGCAGCTTCCCCCTCCAACATTCAACCTACCGAAAGCTCCGATTCCTGTTATGTTGTTAATCTATAAGATATGTTTTCAATATATAACACATTATATTAAATCAATACCAAGATAATTGAATTTAATTGATAATTGAACCACAGAATTGAATTTAAAGGCTAGCGGGCAAAGCCGCGACGGGGAATGCTAGTAAGGTATATCAGCATACAGCATTAGATTTTAAAAACATCATTATTTTTTAAAAACCAATTTGACCGAATATGTTTTTCAAATCCATTCAAGGAGGCTCATAATGAGAGACATAATTTTTTTTTACATTAAATGATATATTACACAATATTCAACATTTAAATTTCAGTTAACAACTTCCTTATAAATATTTCGATGATTGAGCATCCAAAATTAATTTTTGCATACTCATTCAATATAATTCAAGCACAAAAAAAAAAACAGCTGTAGTGAATTATTCCTGACCTGTGTACGGAATAATTTGTTACCGCAGAGAATGGAGTTAATAAACCTATTACGAGGATTCGGGGATTTTTCGGGTGTTTTTATTTGTTTTTTCTTTTATCAATCTTAATAATAACAATAATTATTGATAATCTGTAAACACGCAGTGAAGTATATACGTAAAGGCCTATTTCTTGGTTAAATTTTTGGAACCAAGTTTTTTTATCAATTTTATGATGAATATTAACTGGTGATGATTATTATCATATATATTATTTCTCAAGGCCTTTTTTTTTGTCGGTACGCAATAATTTCCTTAATACTTCATCAAATTTCATGAATGATATCTCATTTTAAATCTTTCCTTAACCGTTACACCGGGTTAATATACAAATCACTCATTTCGCCTTCGATTGCACGTTATAAGCGCAAAACCGCGGTTTTGGGATGAAAAACAAAATGTAGAGGTTTCTAAATGGTGTCAATGTTTTCAGGTTTTCAAAGAGAACATTTTTGGTTATCTACATTTTTTCGATTAAACCCTTCGTTTGTGAGCCACAATGCAAATCGTGCGATTTTAGTCTATCATATGATATAATATACTAGCATTCCCCGTCGCGGCTTCGCCCGCGAGCCTTTAAAATCAATTCTGTGACCATTATCTTGGTATTGATCTAATATAATATGTTAACTGATGTTAAGGAGATTTAGTAGAATTTGAGCTTCCGGTAGGTGGAATGTTGGAGGGGGAAGCTGCCGGCTCGGTAGAAGAGACGGAGACGCGCAATGGAGGGAGTTCACTAAAACCGCGGAAACGAAAAATGACTTACTCGTCGTGAACGCTTCATTTTTCGGCTGTAAAACATGGTTTTCGACGCCCGATAGGGCCTTTCGAGTTAAACTCGTCGTATCAAATTCTTTAAAATGAGTCCTAATTAGATATATTTTCTCGAAGATCGAAAATATATGTTCGTTAGAGTTAAACGACAATTTCGCCATTTACATTTTAGATATTCTTAGGGGTTACATTTTTGATATTCTTTTCTTAGTGGTTACCTACATC
The DNA here is from genome assembly GCA_911387785.2 of Aelia acuminata. Lineage (NCBI taxonomy): Eukaryota > Metazoa > Arthropoda > Insecta > Hemiptera > Pentatomidae > Aelia > Aelia acuminata. Next base: position 13,755,380 of record OU426979.1, read on the forward strand.
GCTTTTAAAATCTAAATTCCGAAGTTTCTAATCATAAGTAGTTTTTGCTCTGCGTTGATTCTGTCAGTCAGGACAAATCCTCTTATACATATGGAGAAGTATATATATATATATGTAGTAGTATATATATATGGAGAAGTATACATATATGGAGAAGAGATCGAAATAAACACGCACCATCCCCAATCATGGGAATCATAGTGTGCATAATTTGATTACCACTAATATTTAAATAATCAGTAGCCATATTTTATGTAAATGTCTATTTTAATACTATTGTAACGTTAAATCGATATTCAAATAAAAAACATATGGTTTAAAATCTCAACAATAGATTTCCGTTAGAGTTAAACGACAATTTCGCCATTTAAGCCCCTTAGGGGTTACATTTCTGAAATTCCTTTCTTAGTGGTTACCTAAATCGCGTTTAAAGTCTAAATTCCGAACTTCAAGTCTCTATCATTAGTAGTTTTTGCTCTGCGTTGATTCTGTCAGTCAGGACAAAGCCTCATATATATTTAGAGATTATTTCTCAATTCCTTTTTTTTGTCGGTACGCCGTAACTTCCTTAATACTTCATCAAATTTCATGAATGTGGCATTACTTTAAAGCTTCCATTAACCCCTACACCGGAAAAATATACAAATCACTCATTCCATCCTTCGATTGCGAGTTATGAGCGCAAACCGCGGTTTTGGGAAGAAAATCAAAATGTAGGTGTTTCTAAACGGTGTCAATCTTTTCAGGTTTTCAAGGGGCACATTTTCGGTCATATAGATTCTTTCGATTAACCCTTTCATTTGCGATTTGTAAGCGAAAAACTGCAATTCTCAACGAAAATTTCTATATGATCGCAGGGCTTTGTCGTTCCATTTTTTTTTTTCAGTTTGTCGAGACGAAAATTTTTGGTTATATAGGTACACTTTTCCGATTGTCACATCCTTTGCGATTTACAAGCAAAAACATACGATTAAATTTACTGTGTGGGATTTAAGTAGGTAAGAGTGCGAATGTTCATCCCAAGATTTATTAAAAAAATTAATCGCGTAAACACAAATTAAAAAAAAAGCTTTCGCCATAGAAGCATAAATATTCAGACTAAGAGAACGTTGTGAGTTGGGAGAAATTCTCCGTGGCGTGAGAGAACTCACGTATATACGAAGTGAGTGAGTCCTCGCTCAGAGATCGAAGAAGGAACCACTTCCAGTCATAAAAATAATTTTTAACCAACTTTGGTAATACGAATGGAGGTTTTTACCATATTTCGTCGAAATACATGATGGTCCAGTCTATAACTTAATTATTATTTCTATAATCTCCTAAAAAAATAAAGAGATATATAAACAAATTCAAACGAACTTCTGGAATGTACGGAGTGCACGAGTAAATTCATTTTTGGTACACCACTTTATGAATTACTGACCCCACTTTCCAATAAAAAAAAAAAAAAACATTTTTCATTGAGAAATAAAGTTAGTATTCCCTCTCCGGTAGCACTTAAGCATGCCATTAAAAAAAAAAAGAAAAAAAATATTGTCTATTTTTAGTAAAAAAAAAAGAAGGATGGTAAGTGAAAGTTGTGTGATGCGCGCACCGCACTAGTTGCATCTTCTGTTTCTTTACTTTCACTTACCTATATATGAAATATGTAGTAAGGGAAAGTATTGCGATCGTGAAAAATTTCGACTTCCGGTTTTCAACGGAAATACACGTTTTGGGGTCCCCTGAGTCCAAATGACCAAGTACGAACTTGGTCCTATCAAGACTTATGTTATTGCACATATAGTCTTGTTTTATTTGACCGCATATCCATGGCCTTTCTAAAAAAAAAAGATTAATTGACACAAACCAGGCAACAAGTATCGGTCTTCATGCCATCATTGGCTTTTATGACATTATTAGTTTAGCATTCAACTTAATATATTTGCGGATTGTCGGTGTTTGTTTAAAAGTGCAAATTAAAAAAAAAAAAAAAAGGTGCAACTGGTGCGGTACGCGCATCACACAACTTTTACTTACTTCTTTTCGTTTACTAAAAATATAGTTTTTTTACTTTCACTTACCTATATATGAAATATATAGTAAGTGGAAGTATTGCGATCGTGAAAAAATTCGACTTCCGGTTTTCAACGGGAATACACGTTTTGGGGTCCCCTGAGTCGAAATGACCAAGTCCCGCGTAATGGTCTGTGTGTGTGTGTGTGTGTGTGTGTGTGTGTGTGTGTGTGTGTGTGTGTGTGTGTGTGTGTATGTGAACAGACTAGCTCAAAAACTATAAACCGTGCGATCCTGAAATTGGGTATTTAGTGTAGGTATATGCCCGCGATGTGACAGCATAAATTTCATCAAAATTACTTAAAGGGAGGGGGTACTTTACTTAATAACTTTTTAGGTTTTTTTCGATTTTCTCAAAAACGGTTTTAACGATTTTGATCAAACTTGGTATTTGATGTATTTATATGCCAAAGATGTGATAACCAACATTTCATCACAATTGATCAACCGGAGGGGGGACTTTACTTAATAAATTTTGTATCATTGTCACGTGTTTTTTTTATTTACTCAAAAACGGTTTTAACGATTTTGATCAAACTGGGTATTTGATGTATTTATATGCCCGAGATATGGCTGTAAAAATTTCATCAAAATTGATTAACCGGAGGGGGGACTTTACTTAATAAATTTTGTATCATTTTTACGTGCTTTTTTTATTTACTCAAAAACGGCTTTCACGATTGTGACCAAACTGGGTATTTGATGTATGTATATGCCAAATATGTGATAGCCAACATTTCATCAAAATTGATCAACCGAAGGGGGGACTTTACTTAATAAATTTTGTATCATTTTCACGGGTTTTTTTATTTACTCAAAAACGGCTTTAACGATTAATAAAAATAAGATATGAATGTAGAAATATGTGAGACTTTGGGAAATGATATTTAACAAAAAACGTCAATTTCTTATCTAAGTAAGTTGGTAAGTGAAAGTTGTGTGTTGCGCGCACGCACCAGATTTTTTTTTTGTTAATGGCATACTATAAAGTTCTACCGGAGAGGGAATACTAAACTTTATTTCTCAATGAAGAATGTTTTTTTTTCATCGGAAACGTCATCAAAATATATATTATTGCACATATACTGTTGTTTTATTTGGCCGCACCCCTTACCATTTCCATCACATTTGTGTAAATTTCTATTATAAACCTTTTTAATAATTATGAAAATATTTTATTGAAAAATCATTCATGAATAATCAGTGAGGAAGCTTCATGAAATACTCTGAGAAATATCATATCATCGAAATGCGCCCACTTCCTGGAATAAATGAAGACCATCGTCTTCAGATCCGCCGGAGAAGGGGGGAAGTGGCAGGATATAGGAGGCATCCTCTAGCGTAACACCAGCATCAGTAGCAATGGGATTTGAGTTATGCCACGTGAAAGTTATGCCTTCTACATTACGACTCGTGTTGTCGGCAGTGTTACGCAAGTATAGCGAAGCCTACAGACCTACATCCTCCAGTTGTTATATCCTCCCTCTTACGCTTGGGCTAATAGGTCGGTAATGAACCCTTGGGGGATTCGTTTGCACAATCTTGCATGTATTCAGCGAGCGTGCCACTCGCTTGTGCTTCCTGTCTACTTACTGATCTACAGAAAGGGCCACTTAACTGTATATACCTTAAATTTAGAGGCGCCAGTTAGTTTTTTTAAATAAAAGGAACACTTTTTGTATAGATTTATCTCTTTTTACTCGCGGGCGCAAGCGAAGGTGCTGCTTCTTGACTGGAAATAGAGAAACGGGGATGGAAGCCGGGCCATTACCTGGGATTCCTAGGGGATTTTTGGCGTTTTTAATTTATTTTTCCATAATTAAAACCCGATTGAGCAAAATATTATTTGAAAAATGTCTAATAGGTATTGCTCGGTCCCTCAGTGTTCAATTAGAAAATCAAAAGACGTGGCATTTCATTTATTTTGAAAAAATAAAAAGCTTCTTAAAGAGTGGATTGTAAAATTAGGAATAGATACTTAAGCCTGTTTCGAAACATATGACAATAGATAGTCTTCATTTTAAAGAAAGTGACTATATTTATCCAAATAAATATTAGTATTTGACATTTTATTATTCCAAAATGATAGTTTTATGCAAATAACATTGGAACCATAGTGTCATAGATTTGTTTTTCATTTTTAATCTTCCCCGTTTTTGTCTTACATCCGTTGTGCTCAATTGTTCCAAGTTTTCAATGCGATGCCTAAGAGTTTTGACAAAGAAATAATATGGCATAAAACTAAGCTGTCATGAAAATGACAGCTGTAATAACAGTGATTTATGAATAGGTAATTAATGTTATTACTTACCGAAAAACGTAGAGTAAAGTTACAATGATGTGTTTGCAGTTAGCAGAACTACCAGCTTTAAAAGTACAATTACAAGAAAAATTGCTTATTATTGTTAATAAATTTGATTTCCACTTTTATTTGATGGGGCAGTCCTTTAAGATCGCTTGTTTGAAGTCACAAGGCTTGTAAAATAACTGTTTTTTTACTTATAGATATTATTCCACATTTAATTGTGTGGTTTGCGTCAAGGATAGCCTGCCCTTTAATTAATGGTCTTTTTAAATTACCAATTATCTCTATCACATCAACTATGTCTATCCCCGTTCCTTCCGACATTTTTCAAAACTACTAGCGCACCCTATAGTCGATTGCGCCCGCGAATCGTTCCATATGATTAGAATTTATATACCTAACTAAGTTATATAGGGTACTTATGAGTTATAGTATCGCCAATCGAGGCGTTGTCAGGGATAAGGTAGCAAGTAAAGAAAACCCATTTTTATAGGGGGGCCATTCCATGTCAATTCCTCACAGGCTAGAGCCTCACCATCACAGATTTTCTTGAAATTTGGTACATGTGCACTATTTGTATATACTACAACAATTGTGAAATATTACTGAGATATGTCAAGCCGTTTTTGAATTATTGGTCTCTAAAGCCCTCAAAAATAGGTACAGTATCAGAAAAGGTCATGATTAAAAATAGCTGTTGATGTTTTCCAAATATGCCTAGGACTATGAGATGGGTGTCGCTTAACAGCGCATTCCACGCCGTTTCATATTATATACAACAATGTATAGGTTGGTAATAAAGAAGGAATAACTGTTAGTTCGTTCCAAAAAAGGTCTACAACTATTCTAAATTAAACAAAAATCAGCATATGTATCATTTCTCAAGGCCCTTTTTTTTGTCGGTACGCCATAACATCCTTAATAATTCATCAAATTACCTTAATCTGTACCCTGAAAAAATATACGAATCACTTGTTTCGCCTTCGATTGCAAACGGTTTTTGCGAAAAAAACAAAATGGTCGTAAAGGTTTCTAACCGGTGTCAATCTTTTTCGGTTTTCAAGGAGAACATTTTCGGTCATATAATTACTTTCATTTACCTATATATGAAATATATAGTAAGTGGAAGTATTGCGATCGTGAAAATTTTCGACTTCCGGTTTTCAACGGAAATACACGTTTTGGGGTCCCCTGAGTCAAAATAACCAAGTCCCGCGAAATGGTCTGTGTGTGTGTGTGTGTGTGTGTAAACAGACTAGCTCAAAAACTATAAACCGTGCGAACCTGAAATTGGGTATTTAGAGTATGTATAAGCCCACGATGTGACAGCAAAAATTCCATCAAATTTCCTCAAAGGGAGGGGGTACTTTATTTAATAACTTTTTAAGTTTTTTTCGATTTTCTCAAAAACGGCTCTAACGATTTTGATTAAACTGAGTATTTGATCTATTGATATGCCTGAAATATGACTGTAAAAATTTCATCTAAATTGATCAACCGGAGGGGGGACTTTACTTAATAAATTTTGTATCATTTTCACATGTTTTTTTTTATTTGCAAAAACGGTTTTAACGATTTTGATCAAACTTGGTATTTGATGTATTTATATGCCCGAGATATGACTGTAAAAATTTCATCAAAATTGATCTACGGGAGGGGGACTTTACTTAATAAATTTTGTATCATTGTCACGTGTTTTTTTTATTTACTCATAAACGGTTTTAACGATTTTGATCAAACTTGGTATTTGATGTATTTATATGCCCGAGATATGACTGTAAAAATTTCATCAAAATTGATCTACGGGAGGGGGGACTTTACTTAATAAATTTTGTATCATTTTCACGGGGTTTTTTTATTTACTCAAAAACGGCTTTAACGATTAACAAAAATAAGATATGAATGTAGAAAAATGTGTGACTTTGGGAAATGATATTTAGCAAAACACGTCAATTTCTAATCTAAGTAAGTTGGTAAGTGAAAGTTGTGTGTTGCGCGCACGCACCAGATTTTTTTTTTTTATTAGCCCCTTCGTTTGCAATTTTATAGCGAAAAACTGCAATGCTCAGAGAAAATGGTCGCAGGGCTTTTGAGAAAGGTGACATTTTTTTCAGTTTGTCGAGATGAACATTTTTGGTTATATACACTTTTCGTCGTTTGCGAGCAAAACATGCGATGTCCATTTAAAACAAACCCACCAACAAAAAATAAGCAAGACCATTTCGTAACTTCGTATATATGTAGTGTTCAAAGAGGTCCTGTAAACGTATAAATACTATGTAAATACCTTAAACTTATGTTTATGTCTACAATTTAAATACATCTATTCTTTACTTCAACACTCACCTATGCCCATGACGCATTAAATATCTACTATACGATACTAAATATATGGTATGTACTTAAATTAAATGGGATTTAAGAAGGTTAGAGTTCGAATGCTTCGCACGGGTCAGCTATTAGTTTAGAACTAAATTTTCGAAATTTGAGCACTCGAGTATTATTTAGAAAACGATAGCAATATTATATTTTGCTTTGGTCCGGGAAGTAAATATTTCTCTATTCAAATCTATTGTTAGAAAAATAGTAACCAACATTATATTCATAACACTATTAAATATTTAGTTCAGTTTTTGTTCTCATTGTAATGAGAAATTTAATTTTTTTGAGGGGGGGGGGAGGGATTGTAATTGTTGATGTTTTAATTTAGTTTTATGAAAATTCCAATTATTTTAGTCACTAAGGCTCATAGTTTTCTTTTAATAATATGAAATAAAAATCATAACCTATTTTAAGTTTTAAATATCAATAATCTTTATTTATTTACTGGATACTTTATTTATTCATTACATAATCTTTATTTACTGGAAAGACTAAATTTCGCTACTAGAAATGTCTATAACAAGAAAAATTTGTCCTCAAATGCAAAAATAAGGCATTGCTGTAGAGTGGTAAGACCTGTAGTACTGTATGGTATAGAAACAGTCAGACTTCCTAGCCTTGAGAAAATTCTGAGGATTGAGAGGAGGATTCTAAGGAGGATTCATGGACCCAAAATAACGCAAGGAGGGTGCAGACTAAAATCTAATAAAGAAATATACAAGAATGTGGAAGATTTGGAAACTGTCATCAGGATCAGAAGACTGAAGTTCTACGGGCACATGGTCAGAATGAGTAATGAGAGACATAACAAGTAAATTGTTGACAAATTCTGCAGCTATAAAATTATTGGGGGGTTATGTTAAGAAAATAAAAGAAGAACTGGACCGGCTGAAGATTACAGAAAGGGATTGCTTGGATAGAGAGCTTTTTACGGAAAAACTGAAAAGGGGTTGGGGTTCTTGTGGGTAAGATGGAGAGACGAGGGAGGAAATGGACTGAGGAAGTGCGAAGGGAGCAGTCCAGGAGGATTAGAGAGTATTGGAGCAAGAGGAAGGCAGAGGGTGTGAAGAAACGGAAATGATATTCGTGTGGTCCTTGCTGGCCGTTTCGTGTTAAAAAAATAAAATAAAAATAAAAAAAAATCTGGTGCGATGCGCGCAACACACAACTTTCACTTACAAACTTACTTAGATTAGAATTCGACGTGTTTCGATAATATGTAAACGCCATTCCTCAACTTCACACATTTTTCCACATTTAAGTATATACTTATATTTGTATATCTATATAAGATATAGAGTATCTGTATAGCAAAATTTGGTAGTTCTAAGCACTTTTCGATTCATTATTGCTTAAATAATCAACAGTCGACTTTTTTTTACTGCTTGCTTGTTTTTTACTACGAGTTGCATTTTGCTAATACATCGTGAAGGTGAATCGATAGGTGTATTTACGTCTCTTATACCTTTCTGGAAATCCATTCATGAGTAAATAAAAAAAAAACACATGAAAATGGGACAAAATTTATTAAGTAAAGTGCCCCCTCCAGTTGATCAAATTTTGACTGCCACATCGCGGGCATAAAAAAACAACCAATACCGAGTTTGATCAAAATCGTTAAAGCCGTTTTTGAGTAAACAAAAAAAAAAAAAAACACGTGAAAATGGGACAACATTTATTAAGTAAAGTGCCCCCTCCGTTAAACCAATTTTGATAAAATTTTGACTGTCACATCGCGGGCATAAACATACACCAAATACCGAGTTGAATTAAAATCGTTAAAGCTGTTTGTGAGAAAAACGTTAAAAATAGACAAAATTCTTTAAATAAAGTACCCCCTCTGTTTGACCAATTTTGTGAATTGTTGCTGTCACATCGCGGGCATATTCATTCACCAAATACCCAATTTCAGTTTTGTACGGCCTATAGTTTTTGATCTAGGGAGCGGGGTAGCCCACTGGTAAGGCAGTGGACTGCTGTGCTTAAGGTCCCGAGTTCGAATCTGACATGGCTTATGATATCTTTATTATTCGCCACAGTTCGTCTCGTGGCCGAGAGACCCTCCTGGGGCAAACCCAGCCTCTATAAAGTGGGTACCCTTAATTGAAAAATTAAGGGGAAAGAACCTGGCGGTTGAGCGTGATCACGGTCAAATCACCTCCTTGCACGACCGCTGACCAAGAAACAGTACTCTTCCTTACATAGTACTGCACCCAAGACCCTTTATGGGTTGTAGTGGTACAGGTTTTTTTTTTTTATAGTTTTTGATCTAGTCTGTTCACACACGCACACACACACACACACACACACACACACACACACACACACACACACACACACACAGACACACAGACCATTTCGCGGGACTTGGTTATTTGGACTCAGGGGACCCTAAAACGTGTATTTCCGTTGAAAACCGGAAGTCGAAATTTTTCACGATCGCAATACTTTCCTTACTATATATTTCATATATATATATATTTTGTCGATATGTACATAGACAGGGATCAGGCCCAGCCGTATCTTGCTCTAGATGCCCCCTTCCCTATGACCAAAACACTAGCACAATTAAGACTATCCGGTAATTACATTATAAAATTGACGTTTAATAATATTTATTATTACTTCAAGCCGAAGGAAACCTGCACTATTTGCAACTTAAGAGAGCTAGAAGATGTTTTTCATATTTTGGTCCGGTGCCCGATTTACTCTCCTTTCCGCCATCACTATCTGCCCTACTCAATCGGTTTAAACAGGTCGAATTATGTCGAATTGCTCAAAATCGAGAACATTCAATCCCTCAAAAATCTCTTCTGTTACATTAGGCAATGTTGTAGACTGAAATCATTCATTGTTAATGAATAACCGCTAATTAAGATCGAACATCTATTTTTATTTTATATGTTATCAATTTTTAATATTTATATTTGTTAATGTTATAAAAAATTAAATTAATTATAGATACTTTGATTTATATTTAGGAAAAAGGTTTTTAGGTCTATAATATTTATATAGTTATCTATTGTTTTATATTAAGTCTATATTTAATGCTTTTTTGTCAAGTATATATTTTAATAATGTATTTAATGTGTAATAATATTTTTAAATTGCTATGTGGAGATGATGTTGCCACATCTTGTTATGTTCTATATTATCTCTTAAATATTATTGTTGTTCAATATTGTTGTTAGCTCTAATACGTCTTGCTTGGCCAACTCTATTTGTATGGGGTATTCCCCAAAAACAAATAAAGGAAATAAAAAAAAAAAAAAATAAAATATATATATTTTGTAGGTAAGTGAAAGTAAAAATAATCTTTATTTAAAGAATTAACTAAGTCTTACAAAGTTAGAATACCTCGACCCCTACCTGATAAGAATTTTACCAGCCTACGTTCCTAACCCCTACATGAAATCCTGCGCCCTTGCTCCCACGTCACTACAAAGTATACAAGTATTCCTACCTTCGCTAGCTAAGAAACAATATTCAGATTACTCTCCAGTTGTTGTTTATCTTGATTTTCGATGCCTATGTCACTTTTTTTTTAAGGCATCTCGTTCAAATTGCACAATAGCTGTTGGCCTAGAAACTTCACTTCCGCACACCAGTTCCTCCATGAGCCCGGTACAGGTTTGGGACAAGCTAAGCTCTGCAAGTGAGAGAAAGGACCAACGCCTCCTCAATAATCGGGTCATTCGGGCAGTGACCCAACATTTTTGTGCCATGACCACTCCATCACCAACGATAAAAACACTTCCTTAATCGCCAATAACCATTTCCGCCATATTGTATCACCCGGCCAAACTACTTTCTTCAGCTGGTTTTTTCTTTTTTTTTTCTTCTAGTTTTCTACACATTTAAGAGTTCAAATACAGGCAAGGACGACTGGTTTTGAAGAAATTAAAGGCTATTATTTTTATTTTTGGAAATAACATCGTTTATATTTTTCGAACTTTAGGGCGATCTTACTCCTTATACCGAAGTTCTCGGTATGCAAAATTATATGATTGAAAGTTTCAAAAGAAAAGTCCAACCCAGAAGTGACATAGGGAAATCTTTACCGTTATGATTTACTTCTAAGACAGTAGCTATTAATTGTTATGAAAACGATTAGTTAAGTTAGCCACAGTTAAATCTGAAAGTAGAAATTACTACCTTTCGATACCTCCAATTTCGTTTTAGAAACCTTTAATACTTTATGAACTAATTATTATTATTTCTGAAATACTCAGGTTTCCAATCAGGGGCGAATTCAGCGCGGTCATAATTGTAATAAGTTGGTTAGGACATAATGCTCCAAGCAACCGATCAGGAAGCAACCAAACGACAATGAATAGTCAGCAAGAGACCTCGTAGCAGGCCTAAAATCAGATGGACAGATAGAATCAACAAAGAGCTGCATGTAATGCCGGCAGTACAACATGCTGAAGGGATCGTCAGTGAAGGACCAGGAAACCGGAACAAGAATGTTCCGAGTTCACTATCGACGAATGGGACATGCTATCTCCTGCTTGTAACAGCCTAGTTTCAATTGTCATACTTCCTTAATACTTGATCAATAAAATCCCAATGATTGTGCCATCAACTTATATAATATATATTTTATGGTATGGTCAAATACCCATTAATTTAAGAAAAGTTTCTTGATTTCTAACTAAATGAAAAAAAAAAAACATCTGGTGCGGTGCGTGCAATACACAACTTTCACTTGAAAACCTACTAAGAGAAGAAATCAACGCGAATTTGATAAATGTGTAGGCGACATTTAGCAACTTCACAGAAAATAGCTTTTTCCACTTCTATTTATTATTCTCCAAAAGTATTATAATTATTGAAAAACTTTAAAGTCCTCAATACTTATCGATTTATTATCAGGCAGAATTTTATTTTTTAGTTGCCAAAAAATCCTTATTTCATCAATCGTCGAGTTGTTTTACTGCTTGATTGTTTTTTTATTGCGAATAGCTTTTTGTAAATATACCCCGTAGGTGAATCAATAGAAGGTGTATTTACAGCTTGTAGTAAATTAAAACTTAATTAAAACGTAAAAAATTTTCTAATGTTTGTCTCTTATGACGTTTCGGAAACCGAGAACGATTACTGTCCCTCTAAAACCATCTTAATTTGGGGCCACCTGTGGTGTAGAGGTTAGCAAAGAAACTTACTATGCTAAAGGTCGCGGGCTCGTGTCACACAGTGGTCCTAGGATTTTTTAATAGGAGTCAATAATCCTTGTTTATGCCGTCCCTCGGATAGGACGTAAAATGGAGGTTCCGAGCCTCCACGATGTCAGGTACTCGTTACAGATCCCTATCCTAATTAAACCTGGATAGGCAAAATTTAGTACTCCCACGGTAGCATCGTCCGGTTTGCCTTAGTGTCATAAAGTGACATTAGACAAAAAAAAAAAACACCTTTAATTTCATTTTGAAATATATTATGTACTGATATTAAAGAATACTTAATTCTCAATAAACAAGACAAGTTTAATCGAAATCGTTAGAGCCATTTTTGAAAAAATAAAAAAAAGAAGTAAAAATGAGACAAAATTAATGAAATAAAGTACCCCATCCGTTTTATCAATTTTGATGAAATTTTTTGAAATATCAAATACCCAATTTCACGTTCCAACGATTTATCGTATTTTACCTAGTCTGTTGAAACACAAACACACAACCCCAAAACGTGTATTTCCGTTGAAAAAGGGAAGTCAAAATTTTTCACTATCGCGATCCTATTCTATTATATATTTCATATATAGGTAAGTTAAATTTTTTATTTTATAAACAATGTGTTCAGTGTTACACAAACAAACCTTCAATTTCTTAATATGCTTTCAAAAGACCGATTTTAATGAGAGATTTAGTTTTATTTTATAGAGAGATTTTATAGAGATTTAGACATACGCTCGCCAAAAAATAGTAATTCTCACAGACTCAGCAGCTGCATGCAAACACTTAGAATTAATGCATCTAAATAACACAAAAACATATATTTCCTTCAAAATCATAGCACTGTTAAGTAAAGCGAATAACAATTACTCCATTCAGTGGGTTCCGGGGCATGTGGGACTGTCGGGCAATGAGATGGCGGACAGATCTGCCAATCAAAACCAGCTGCACCGGATAAATGCCAGAGTCCCATTATCGGACCTAATAAGGGTTATAAAGCAAAATGTAATCGAAGAGTGGCAATGTTTTTATGATTGGGAATCTGCATCTAAAGGTAGGGACCATCACGCGGTACATAAGAAGGTGGACTTAATCCCGTGGTTTGAGACTCTCGCTTTCCAACTTGATCGCCCTAGTTTAGTAATGCTGACGAGGATAAGGATAAACCATGGGTGCACTGCGAAATTCCTAAATACAATGGCTATAGCCAGGGTCGCGAACTGCCCAACATGCCAATGTCCCGAAGATCCAAGGCACATCACTTTTCACTGTAGGAGGTTTGAGCTTCAGAGACGCGAAATCTTGGGGAGACCCTTTATAGACGATACGACGGCGTATATAACAGCTATTAATAAAGATAGGGCCCAAGATTTGAGCAAATTTCTGAAAGAAATAAATGTATCAATATAGTCGATGCGACAGCTGACCTGAACTAAATTCCCACTATATACACATCAACATTTAATTATATTTAGTTACCTACATTCTAAAATTTTATCATTTATTCCTAATTTTTCACTTATTAAAAGATTTTCATTCACAATAGCTTCTAATTATTTTAATCATAATAACGATTAACTTTGGCAAAATAGGATTTGCATTGGCAAGTCTTAAAGCAAAAAAAAAAAGAAAAAAAAAAAGACCGATTTCAATAAACTCAATTTCGAAATATTTGTTTAATAATTATAACCTTAAAACATCCTGTGTTCAAGGTGGCTTCGAGAGCACTGCTATCTGTCGGAATATAGATTACTTATCTCATTGCCATTAGCTGATTGTTAGTAGAGATTTATCTTCTATCGGATAGTAGTACTATCGGACTAGTAGTACTATCATAGTACACGATCAACGTTTTATTGAGAGAACATGGCGGAGAAAATTAAATAAATTCATTCATATCTGTTGGTTTAGTGATGAAATAAATAATAATCTTATCTGGAATTTCGATGTTAAACTCTGATGATTTCTAACCCGCCATTGGTCGCCGCGTGAGAATTTCTCTCACATATTTTATTTTTTTGGCGGGATACGGCTCTTGGTGCTTCTGAAAACCTCCCCTCCTTACTATCTGTAGTTCACAGACTGACGGCCCTCCCTGAACTCTCCCCGCTCCAATACCAAGCCTTATACCTGCTCCAGCTTCCTTCCACTCCGCTCAATCCGATCTCATGAGTGAGAGATCCTCTCACGCGCGACTGTCAATGATATATCTAATTGAGAGTTTTTCTTTTCGTCAGTGTGACGTACAAATGAGTGTTTCTCTCACGTGCGTCAACGCTCACGTGTTGGCAAAAAATGTTTCCTTTAAGAGGGAAAAAATTGGCCGAGCTTAGAAGATGTCGATTTGAAGAAGCTGAATCAATATTAGGTAAGTTTTTTTTCTTTTCCATTTTCCTTATCTTTGGTAAAGTAGTGGTTGTAACATACAATTCATTTTCCATACCTTCCATATTTTTTTCTGTTTTAGAAAATTACGTTTGGATGGTACAACCTGAGTCAAACACAAAGATTTTGACGGCAACGTTGCTGAAAACCGTGCAGACAGCCGGAATCAGTTACATTTTACAACCTAACAAAAGGGGGAATAGATGCGAATCTGATTTTAGGAGGTCCACATATTACAATGTATCAATAATAAGTTGCAGATGGCCACTTACAAGTTACTCTTTTTAAAAAAATGTTAAACAGTAGTTTTGAATGATTATAGTTGTTTTATCCTTTTGATAAAAAATTGTTTGGTACTTTTCTTTTTGATAGCCTCCAGTGATTTAGATTATGTAACTGTTACTTTTATGAAATCACTATTAATTTAAAACCAGATGGTTCCTTCTAACCTATCTGATATTCATTTATTATTTTTGTGATCTCTAATCTAATTGTTGTGTGTAATATCTCCAAGATGAAATTGTGGGATTTACCCAATTCCGAACACCAAGCAATTAAATATTTACAAAAAGTGGGAATACTACCATCAGAAAGAATTTGCAGAAATGGCCATCAAATGAAATTGAGCCATGGGATTAATAAGAGATGGAGATGCCAAAGAAGTGGATGTAAGTTATCAGTTGGAATTCTGGAATTCTTCTATTCATAACTTTTGTTTGTAATTTTCAATAAAATGTTGTTGTTTTTTTTAATTTAATCATTAATTTATTAAAAGTGTAGTAATAATAAATATTTATCAGTGAAATTAACATTGAAGTAAGGGTTTAGAAAAAACATATGTTTGTAAACTTTAAAGGGAAGGTTATGATGAACCTGTGAAGTAATCTATTATGAAGTAACAGTAACATATACTAAATAACTGGAGGCTATCAAATAGGAAAGTACCAAATGTTTTTTCAAGATTTCAGAATTCGTATTAATAATTGACCCTTTTCTAAGTACAGCTTTACTATTAAAATTCAAACTAACATATGATTAAAATGAAAAAAGAATATTAGTGATTGTTGTGAGAGAGAAAACAAATAAAATTCTGTGTTAAAGAAATTCTCACGTGCGACCATCCATGTTAAAGTTCCGTCCGACCATGCATGTTAAACCATAATGCCGGACTAATTATGGTTTAGATCCTTTCGTGGAAAGAAATTCAGTATACCTTATAGTAGTGTAAATGAAAGCATTTATTTTTTGACAATCAAGACTTTTACGAGTACTCATTAAACCTGAATGGGTAACATAATTGTGTAAAGAACACATTTGAACATTGCAAAATTTTGCAGATGGCAAATCAAAACATGGGAAAAGCATCATCTTTTGTAGAATAGAATAGAATAGAAAAATTTCTGTATTTATGTACATAAACATTTTACAGGGGTATGGTGGGTATAAACTAAAATAATTTCTCACATTGTTATAAAATCTTAACTATAAAATAAAATTGAGAAACAAATGAAATAAATAAATAATAAACAATAATAATCTAAATAACATTCACAAAAAAAAAAAAAAAATAACTCTATAATTTCATTGACAGAATGATTCATATATGATTTAATATATGTATATTGTAATTTATGCTAATATTATAACTTAAATATGTACATTATGTAAAATTCTTTTATAGTTGCAATTTATATTTAATTTAGTATCTAGTAGATAAATATTATATTTAATTGTAATTGCAATTTATATTTAATTTATTATTTAATAGCTAAATATTATATTTGAAAACAATGCCCATCTGTAACTAAATTAAAATATTTAATTTCTCAGTAAACAAAGACAGTATATTGTTTAAAATATAGAAAAGAACAAAAAACAATTATTCATTAGTGATGAATGATTTTAAGTTTAATGCAGCCATAGTGTAGTTAAATCAGAGTTGGGCAAAAAGAAGTTGAACTACAAATTACAAAACTACTGACACAATAGTTGGGAAGTTGTTGAAACTACAACTACTTTTATAATTTGTAGTTGATGGACAACAACTACAACTACTGTAGTTTCAAAAAAGTAGTTGCATTTTTACAACTACATCTAGTAGTTGCAACTGTAATTATGGGCCTGAAACTACAACTACTTTTATTGATAACGAGTAATTATCGATATCTAGTATTATCGATAAGGAGTATATCAAATGCAATTCAGCTAATATATAAAACATGGGATTGATCGAGAACCTAAGGTTAAAAAAAATAATTGACTCCCGGAAATCATGGAAAAATTTTGTATTACCTATATGTATTGTACTATTTTTAAAACAGATTATCAACCATAATTGAGCCCATTTATCTATGGAGTATTTATCTAATCACAAAATAAAAATAGCAAAAACATGTGATTTAATTAGACGTTGCTTAGCAAATGTAGTTGCCGCTCTAAACTACATTTACAACTACTTGTTGTATTTGCCATTCCCAACTACTTTTTCCCAACTACTGTAGTTGTAGTTTTAAATTACAACTACTTAACTGGTAGTTGGAAAATAGTAGTTGCTCGCTTCCAACTGCAAACTACATGTAGTTGTCTGTGTAGTTAATTACAAATGTAGTTGACTACTGCCCAACTCTGAGTTAAACAAATCGTTTATATCTATATTCTCTTTAGGATTCAAAATGGATATCAGGTTATCGGTACTATTGTGAATAGATGTTACATGTTTGTTTATATATTGTTTTCTAAATGTTTCATACATCGGGCATTCTAATATAATGTGTTCAAGGGTTTCCAATTTTTTACTTTCACTTACCTATATATGAAATATATAGTAAGTGGAAGTATTGCGATCGTGAAAATTTTCGACTTCCGGTTTTCAACGGAAATACACGTTTTGGGGTCCCCTGAGTCAAAATAACCAAGTCCCGCGAAATGGTCTGTGTGTGTGTGTGTGTGTGTCTGTGTGTGTGTGTGTGTGTGAACAGACTAGCTCAAAAACTATAAACCGTGCGAACCTGAAATTGGGTATTTAGAGTATGTATAAGCCCGCGATGTGACAGCAAAAATTTCATCAAATTTGCTCAAAGGGAGGGGGTACTTTATTGAATAACGTTTTACGTTTTTTTCGATTTTCTCAAAAACGGCTCTAACGATTTTGCTTAAACTGAGTATTTGATCTATTTATATGCCTGAAATATAACTGTAAAAATTTTATCAAAATTGATCAACCGGAGGGGGGACTTTACTTAATAAATTTTGTATCATTTTCACGGTTTTTTTTTATTTACTCAAAAACGGCTTTAACGATTAACAAAAATAAGATATGAATGTAGAAAAATGTGTGACTTTGGGAAATGATATTTAGCAAAACACGTCAATTTCTAATCTAAGTAAGTTGGTAAGTGAAAGTTGTGTGTTGCGCGCACGCACCAGATTTTTTAGATTGCAGATCGTGCAAGTGGCCTGCGCGTCAATAACATAAGTTGTGCCATTGATAAACACTCGTAATGGGGTGTATGGTGGAAGGTTATATAGCAGTCAGTGTAATGTAAATGTGCTCTGTATTTTTTCTGTTCGTTTCAAGTGAAATAAAAACATTTATAGTGCAAAATTATAGTTCATTTCATCGAATAATACCTCACAAATATCTCAGGAATAAAGAAACTAGTTATAGTGAAGTTTAAATAGAACTGAAAGCATCATCTTTTGTATTTTAGAAGAATATAATAGAATGAAGGCTTAACGAACCCGAAGGTCCGATGCCGCCACCAGCAATCGCTCCCTACACCCCCCCCCCATCCACCCCCCGCCCCGTCCAATCCCAACTCCACAAGATCAGCTCTCACCTAATCATACCACCTTCGCCAAGGCCTACCCCTCGGACGTTTCCCAGACGGCAAAGCATTTTATTAATCTTTTAGGTATTCGTTCCCAACTAAGACTCGAAATTTCGCATGCCCACTTTAACCGACGAGCAGTTATGACTTCGATTACATTTACCGGATATATTTCACGCAATTCCGCATTGCGTAGCCGTCTAAATTCTCCTGTTGACTCATCCTTCTTCGGCCCAAATATTCTACGCTGTACATTATTTTCTAAGACTTAAGAGCTTTGCTCATCCCTTACTGTGAGCGACCATGTTTCTCATCCGTAAAGAACCGCGAGAAGAAGTGTAGTTCTGTAAATTTAAATTTTTAAATTTTGGCATAGAAGGAGTGAACTAATTTGTGCAACCGAAAAATAACTAAAATTTCCCGCCTTTAGCCTAGCCTTAATTTCCTCCTCAATTTCGTTTTTTCTACATATAAGATCCTAAATATCTAAATTTTTCGACTGTTCAAACATTTCCTCTTCTATTTCAATATCGCCAAAATCGTTACCGTTTCTACAGCTAATCATATATTTTGTCTTTTCCGTATTTATTTCTAGCTCTACTTCTTTACCGGCATTTATCAATGTTTATGTTTTTTATAATTATCACTAAAAAAAAATCTATGTAAAAACAAAGTAAAAAATTTCACTAACCTATATGGTATATGAAATATTTAGTGAGGGAAAGTATTGCGATAGTGAAACATTTCGACTTCCGGTTTTCAACGGAAATACACGTTTTGGGACACCCTGAGTCGAAATAACCAAGTCCCGCAAAATGGTCTGTGAGTGAGTGTGTGTGTGTGTGTGTGTGTGTGAACAGACTAGCTCAAAAACTATAAACCGTGGGAACCTGAAATTGGGTATTTAGTGTATGTATATGCCCGCGATGTGACAGCAAAAATTTCATTAAAATTGCTCAAAGGGAGGGGGTACTTTATTTAATAACTTTTTACGTTTTTTTCGATTTTCTCAAAAACGGATCTAACGATTTTGATTAAACTGAGTATTTGATCAATTTATATGCCCGAGATATGACTGTAAAAACTTCATCAAAATTGATTAACCGAAGGGGGACTTTACTTAATAAATTTTGTATCATTTTCACGTGTTTTTTTTTTATTTACTCAAAAACGGCTTTAACTATTTTGATCAAACTGGGTATATGATGTATGTATATGCCCGAGATACGACTGTAAAAATTTCATCAAAATTGATCAACCGGAGGGGGGACTTTACTTGATAAATTTTGTACCAATTTCACGTGTACATATTTTTTATTTACTCAAAAACGACTTTAACGATTTTGAAGAAACTGGGTACTTGATGTATGTATATACCAAAAATGTGAAAGCCAACATTTCGTCAAAATTGGTCCAACTGAGGGGGCACTTTATTTCATGACTTTTTTCCAATTTTTACCTTTTTTTTGATTATCTCAAAAACGCTTTTTAGGGTCCTCTGAGTCCGAATAACCAAGTCCCGCGAAATGGTCTGTGCGTATGAACAGACTAGCGTAAAAACTATAAACTTTACGCGGAGGAGGTAATTAGGTATATGCGCCGGATGTAACAGCAAAAATGTTGTCAATATCGAGTTAACGGAGGGAGTTATTTGTTTATTTAAAATTTATATTTGGCTGAAAAAAAAATTGATATTAACTCTCAACTCTTTCGCATGCTCAGTAATTCACTTGCATCTACGTACAGTAATTTAGTTACATGTTTACGTTCTTGTTGGAACATATCTATTTAACGTAAATCATGATATTTAGTTTTCATGGTGACTAAATTAAGTTTGCATAACAGCTAAATGGAGAGGTAATATCAGGCGCCATGATGTATAACGATTTGAATTGTCACATTATCAAAGACAAAAATAAAAACTATTTTATAAGTTCTTTTGTGAGTACGTAGAATACGTAGAGTACGTAGAAAAGCATGCTCTTTATCTTGAAACATCTTGTAACTATATAATTTAGTTAGATCAAATTTAAGTTATAAGATAAAAATTTTAATTTAAAACTTAAGTCCCCCAATAGATTCCTGAACGAAATATAAGGTGGTTTTTTGGAAAGACATTAGAAATTAATATTCGAAAACTAAGTTCCCATTTTCTATGAACCGTAAATACCATGTATATCGATTCTCATTCATGATATATTTACAAAAAATGTTAAAAAAGCTCAACGTTTTCTCCTTAAAAAAAATAAATTAATTATAATAAATCGAAAATAAAAGTTAATATACCTAGGCGAGATAATATGTAGTAATGGAACGGATAGGGCATTCATAGAAGAAAGAATAGCCAAACTGAAAAGACTAAACTTCGCTAATAGAAATGTCTACAACAAGAAAAATTTGTCCTCAAATGCAAAAATAAGGCATTACTGTCCAGTAGTAAGAACTGTAATACTGTATGGTATGGAAACAGTCAGCTTTCCTAGCATTGAGAAAATTCTGAGGATTGAGAGGAACATTCAAAGGAGGATTCACGGATCCAAGATAACGCAAGAAGGGTACAGACTAAAATCTAATAAAGAAATATACAAGAATCTGGAAGATTTGGAAACTGTCCTCAGGATCAGAAGACTGAAGCTTTACGGGAACATGGTCAGAATGACTAATGAGAGGCAGAACAGGAAAATTTTTCACAAAGTCTGCAACTATAAACTGCTTGAATAGCAGTCTTTGTAGGGAAGCTAGAGCTTTGTAGGGAAAAATTGAAAGGGAATGGGGTTCTTGTGGGTAAGGAGAGACGAGGGAGAGAATGGACTGAGGAAGAGCGAAGGGAACATTCCAGGAGGATGAGAGAGTATTGGAGTAACAGGAAGGCAGAGGGTGTGAGGAGGAAACGGAAGTGATATTCGCGTGGTCCTTGCTGGCCGTTTCGTGTAAAAAAAAAAAAAAAAAAATCGAAAATTACTAAAATGTGTTGATAAACATTATGGAGAACAAGAAGTAAAAATAAGTTGATTACTTTGGATACAGCCAGAGTTGAGCAAAAAGAAGTTGAACTACAAATTACAAAACTACTGACACAGTAGTTGGGAAGTTGTTGAAACTACAACTACTTTTATAATTTGTAGTTGATGGACCACAACTACAACTACTGTAGTTTCAAAAAAGTAGTTGCATTTTTACAACTACAACTAGTAGTTGCAACTGTAATTATGGGCCTGAAACTACAACTACTTTTATTGATAACGAGTAATTATCAATATCTAGTATTATCGATAAGGAGTATATCAAATGCAATTCAGCTAATATATAAAACATGGGATTGATCGAGAACCTAAGGTTAAAAAAATAATTGACTGCCGGAAATCATGGAAAAAAATTTGTATTACGTATATGTATTTTACTATTTTTAAAACAGATTATCAACCATAATGGAGCCCATTTATCTATGGAGTATTTATCTAAACACAAAATAAAAATAGCAAAAACATGTGATTTAATTAGACGTTGCTTAGCAAATGTAGTTGCCGCTCTAAACAACATACAACTTGTTGTATTTGCCATTCCCAACTACTTTTTCCCAACTACTGTAGTTGTAGTTTTAAATTACAACTACTTAACTGGTAGTTGAAAAATAGTAGTTGCGCGCTTCCAACTACAAACTACATGTAGTTGTCTGTGTAGTTAATTACAAATGTAGTTAACTACTGCCCAACTCTGGATACAGCTATTTTTGCGAATTTTCTTAATTGCGTTTGAGCAGAAGTGTGTGCGCGCATCGCACCAGATTTTTTCGATTTTGAAATAATGCTGAAAGTGGAGATATTGATTTTAAAGTATTAAATATTTGGATCAGTTGTTGTGACAATAGCCGTCAAACAGTGAACAGGCAATTAGTTTGATGTTTGCTAATATCGTTGAGCAATGCCGGGGAAGCAATTTCATTGTGCTGCACCCTGACAATGGTTGATGAACTTAACAGGCCAGTTCTAATCGATAAGGATGACTGTTACATTTATTGGATAATTGTTACTCCTGTAATAACAGTGAATCTGCAATTTTCACTTGATATCCTTTGGAGTGATTAGTTATCTCATACGGAGTTAATTGTAAAACAGATAGGTACACAAAAACTAAATAGCCATTATGCAGACATGACAAGAAGACTAGATATTAAAACTGATTGATAAAATAAAAATAGTAATTAGTTAAAAAAAAATCTGATGCGATGCGCGCAACACACAACTTTCACTGACCAACTTACTTTGATTAGATATTGACGTAATTTGTTAAATGCCACTTAAGTCACTTGATTTTATTCACATTTCATATTCAGCCATTTCTTGTTTTTAGGCAAAACGTGAAACAGTTAATGTCTCCATATTAACAAAAACAAAGGTACTTTATAGGAAAACAAAAAAGTCCACTTCCCCATTTAAGCCCCCTCAGAACATTTTAATAATGATGAAGCTTACCTAATATTAAAGAATACTTGATCCTCGTTAAACATGACGAGTTTAATCAAATCGTTGAAGCTATTTTTGAAAAAAAACGTAAAAATAGGAAAAAACTTCCAAAATAAAGTGCCCCCTCCGGTTAATAAATTTTAGTGAATTTTTTGCAGTCATATCTCGGGCATATAAGTACATCAAATATTCAGTTTTATCAAAATCGTTTGAGCCTTTTTTGAGAAAATCGAAAAAAACGTAAAAAGTTATTAAATGAAGTTAGAATACTGATTACTTACATAGTGCAATTTTTACTAAGGTTTATAAAAAAACCCTGAAGATGGAAGCCCTAAAAATGTTAGGACTTGGTTTTTTAATAAACATATAAAAAGGAAAAAAAGGGCGATTTTGATATCTCACCAATCAAATATTTGAATATAAATTAATTATTGAAAAGTGAAAAATGACTAAATTTAAACATAAAATGATTATGTTTTAGTATATGCAGGGTGTCCCCAAACCAAACGGCCGAACTTCAGGGATCGATAGAGGATCGAAAAACTAAGAAAAAAAGTCCTCGGGCATATGCCTCGTTTTCGAGGAAATAACAAAAAACTAAAAATAGCTGTGCAAAAATATTGAAGTTATACAAATCAGAATGGTTTGCAACCAGCTCACCGCAGAACAATGTTTAGATGCAGTTTATTGCAGCGAGAGGCCAGCACTTCGAACAACATTTACGTTGACGCTGCCGAGAAATTAAATATGTAATTTTAGAGAAGGTAAAACCTTCAAAATTTTCAGTTTTTTACTTTCACTTACCTGTATATGAAATATATAGTAAGTGGAAGTATTGCGATCGTGAAAATTTTCGACTTCCGGTTTTCAACGGAAATACACGTTTTGGGGTCCCCTGAGTCAAAATAACCAAGTCCCGCGAAATGGTCTGTGTGTGTGTGTGTCTGTGTGTGTGTGTGTGTGTGTGTGTGAACAGACTAGCTCAAAAACTATAAACCGTGCGAACCTGAAATTTGGTATTTAGAGTATGTATAAGCCCGCGATGTGACAGCAAAAATTTCATCATAATTGATCAAAGGGAGGGGGTACTTTAGTTAATAACTTTTTAAGTTTTTTTCGATTTTCTCAAAAACGGCTCTAACGATTTTGATTAAACTGAGTATTTGATCTATTTATATGCCTGAAATATGACTGTAAAAATTTCATCAAAATTGATCAACCGGAGGGGGGACTTTACTTAATAAATTTTGTATCATTTTCACATGTTTTTTTTTTATTTACTCAAAAACGGTTTTAACGATTTAGATCTTGGATAGATTTTGGTTAATAAAACAATAACTCGGTTAAATTCGTTTTTTATCGTTTTTATATTAAATTTTATTTAATTTTTTACATTAGGTCCCCTCCTGTCAAAATATTGGGGGGACGCGTCCCTCTTGTCCCCCCCCCCCGGCTGTGACGCCCGTGTTACAAGTCGATACTTTTTTTAATATTGTCGATTATTTGAGCTTATATTGTTCGTGCAGCATTGTAAATTATTATTTTCTTTAAATAAAAATTATTTTAATCCACATAAGTATTACAATAAAAAGATTACAAAAAGTGGCCATAAAAAAAAAAATCAGTTAGAGCGTAGAGGTTACGTTGGTATGAATATTAAAATACAATTGCCCTAATATGTCTGACCTCTGTGATACGCTACTCGATCGATAACCATTTCCATCGCAAAAAATTTTCCTCTTCCATTCCTATTTTCATCTAAACTATCTAAGGCAAAATGAATGAATAAGAAATATTATGAATGGATAATGAAGTCTGATAATACTTTATCAGCGCTGTTGTATAAATAAAATCATAACGATCCATCGTGTTCGTTTTGGAAACGAATAATTAATTAGTTAAGATGATTAATTTTAAAGATTAATTATCTCAATTAAAAATGCTCATTGTTTAAGAGTAATGAACCTGACGACCTTAAAGACTTTTAATATTTGCTCCTAAATCTAAGATTTCTAGTATAAACCTAAATCTAAGCCCTCTACTGATATTTGAGAATTTGTTTATAATTAACAATTTAAATAATGCAAGCTAATTTTTTTTAGCGAAATTACTCAGATAACGTCTTCTTTCTTAAAAATTCGAATTTATAAAACTAACATGTCCTTTTCGAAATCGAAACGTGGCTGTCAACATTGAGTGGCGAGAAACGGCTGACGGTTTTTAAAAAAAAGGTAGAAGAATTTAAACGTTTACAAAACAAGATAATGAGTCTATGGGTAATGAAAACATTCCCTTTTTTTATTTATTTACTACTACACCCCTAATGATTATTTCACCTAAAACTTTAAAAACTTTTTTTTTTTTTTTTTTTTTTTTTACTAATATGCAAGAAATACATCTGCTGAAACTTGAAATAACTAGTGAGTAAACTTATAACTTTCCTTTAGGTATTTCAAAATATATACGCATGGGTGAACATAAAGGTTTATGAAAACGAAATATTGTGGAGAATGTTGAGACCGAAAAATATATCAGATAATCCAGATGGGCCTTGATTTTGAATCGGGAGAACTTTTAATGTCTGGAAATTAATCAGCTGATCACAATGTTTTCAATTAGGCGGTTCTTCCTAGTGACATAAGTGTATCAGACATGCGTTCATTTGAAATGACGTTATTATAATTTGCGTAAAATCTGTTTAATCGGACGGTGAAAAATCTCTTGTTTGTTTGTTTTAACGTCACTTTATGTCACTAAGGCTAATCGGACGATGCTACAGTGGGAGTCCTAAATTTTGTCTATCCAGATTTAAATAGGATAGGGATCTTTAACGAGTACCTAGCATCGTACAGGCTCAGGACATCTATTTTGCGGCCCATCCGAGGGATGGCATAGACAAGGATTTTTTACTCCCATTAAAAAATCCTAGGGTCACCTCGGGACGTGAACCCGCAACCTTTAGCATAGTAAGATTCATTGCTAACCACTACACAACAGGTGACCCCCTGTGAACAATCATTCAACACTAATATCTCATTACTGAAAACATTTATTCAGTAGTTTTAATGACCTTTATTTAAGGTATTTTCAGCAGGCACTTCATTTAATAATTTTGTCTGATTTTCACTTGTTTTTTTTTTTATTTACTCAAAAACAGCTGCAACAGTTTTGATCAAACTGGGTATTTGATGTATGTACATATGTATATGCCCACGATGTAACATTCAATATTTCATCAAAATTGATCAATTTGAGGGGACACTTTTTTGTCTCATTTTTTACTTTTACTTACCTATATATGAAATATATAGTAAGGGAAAGTATTGCGATCGTGAAAAATTTCGCTTTCCGGTTTTTAACGGAAATACACGTTTTGGGGTCACCTGAGTCCAAATAACAAAGTCCCGCAAAATGGTCTGTGTGTGTGTGAACAGACTAGCTCAAAAACTATAAACCGTGCGAACTTGAAATCGGGTATTTCGTGTATGTATATGCCCGTGATGTGACAGCAAACATTTCATAAAAATTGGTCAAACGGAGGGGGTACTTTATTTAATAACTTTTACGTTTTTTTTGTTTCGATTTTCTGAAAAACGGCTTTAACGATTTGGATAAAACTAGGGATTTGATGTATTTATATGCCCGAGATATGACTGTAAAAATTTCATCAAAATTGATCAACCAGAGGGGGTACTGCACTTATTAAATTTTGTATCATTTTTACGTTGTTTTTTTTTATTTACTCTAAAACGGCTATAACGTTTTTAATCAAACTGGTTATCTTCTGTATTATATGCCCGCGATGTGACTATCAATATTTCATTAAAATTAATCAATTGAGGAGGAACTTTTTTATATACATTTATGTAGCAGTGTTGCCCATGTATATCAATTTTATTGTTTTATATATTACTTCTTTTTAAAAGTTCTTAATATTTAATAACATTCTATTTATAAAATATTATTAATTATGTTATTAGAAAATAACCAGCTAAATATTAATATCAAGTAAAAATTGTGTAAATATTTTTTTCTTTCTTAATTTGTGCAACCATAAGGCAACACTATCAATGATTTTTTAAATTATAAAAATCATCTGTTTTATTTAGTGTGTGTTGAAAAATATCTGTGTGAACACATGAAAATTGTTAACCTTAAGTGGAATAAATAAAATAGTAATTTCCAATAAATGTGTTGTTCCTTGGTGTACTCAGAATTAATTGAGTGGTGCAATTAGAAGTACCCAAATACATAATATGCAGTAAACAAAAAGGTAAATACTCAGAAGTAGAGAAATATTGTGAGCATATATACATAATTATTTTCCTACCTTGATTTAAACAAGAGAGAAAACTTTAGGATGATCAACAAGCCTTGATTACTCAGAAGGTTATCGCGGCCTTCTAAATAAATATCTGTCCACTTTTGGGAGCAGTTGTTCAGAGACTGCCTGGCGCACGGACGTCAATTCGTAAAAAAATACGACACAATGTTATCGCTAAATCGTAACTGTATTAGTCATTTGTGTATTTATGTAATCGTTATACGAATAAAGAAGGTTAGGGTCAACCAAAGTGACATCGAAAATTTTGATACCTACAATTATTTAATATGACGAGAATTGCAAGCCATTCGACGATGATTATGAAAAACAATCAACCAAAATTAACAATACTAATGAACTTATTACTGAACGAGTAAATAATAACAAAGTGCGTAATTAGAGAATGAAAGATAACCTTTATTAGAAAAATACATAAAATAAAAAATCTTACAAAGAAGTATGTTTATTTAAAAAATAAATATAACAATGGGTTTTCATTGTTCTAAATACTCTCTAACAATATAATTATTTTTAGTAAGAATATTTAAGTTAATGATCTTCTTGGAAAGCTGTTAAATATTTTTATCAGTCATAGAAAATGAACAATAGCTTTGAATAACAGTGTTTTTCAAATCAAGACTTCATATTATTGAGAATTTTATAATATAACTAGCTGTATATACGGGTTTCACCCGGAGAATTTGATTTTTTAAATCTATAAAGTGAGATTTTTATCGAGTCAAACGGTCGATGTCGAAAAAACCAATGTTAAGCGAGATCAAAACGATTTTTATAACAATGAAGAATATACCCAGCTGAAAATGAAGAAATATATCGGCTGAAGTTATACAATTTTAATATGGGCAGGTGTTCACACCTGGTATCAAAGAACCACTGAGCGAAATGTGGAGAATTTAGGACAAACGGTATGGATTTCTATAAAGATCAAACAGAATTTCATCTTTATTTATATAGATTTATATTTTTGAAACATTGCTATCATAGTTGATTACAAACCTTAGAACGTATAAATGAGCTCTGTTAACACTGATTATAACAGAAATTTAGGGGGTCACCTGTGGTGAAGTGGTTAACATAGTAATTTACAGTACTAAAGGTCTCGGTTTTAATGGGAGTAAAAAATCCTTATCAATACCGTCCCTCGGATAGAACGTAAAATGGAGGTCCCGAGCCTGTAAGAGGTCACGTACTCGTTAAAGATCCCTATCCTAATTATATCTGGATAGGCCAAATTTAGGACTCCCCTGTGTAGCATAGTCTGATTAGCCTTGGAGGCATAAATTAACGTTAAAACAAACAAACACAGATTGTAATTGATACAAATATACATTGTAACGTAAAACAAAACATATGATTTAAAATAGTTCTAGAAAATTGTTAAAACAGTTGGAATAAACTGTTCTAGTAAATGTCCGTGACTGTTCGAGTGCCTTCTATGCTTGCTTAGAACCTTTCAGACAGTTCTATTTCAGACTAAATATAAGGAACGATGGACTGAAGGCACTGAAAATCGATAATATGGTTACGTTTGGGTTAAATGTGTCGCCACAAGTTGATACTTTTTGTAACCTTCTTCATTATTTGAGTCTACAATATTGTTTCTGCGGCATTTAAATTTTTTATTTTTATTCAATATAAATTATTCAATCCCAGATAAGTGTTACTATACATATATATTAACTTTAAGTTTCGGTAAAGGTCCATGACAAAATTGTAATTCTAAACTTGAGTATATTATTCAGGGTAAAGTATTTGTAATAATTAGGGTCTGGCCACACATGTCCGCACCGGATCCGCGCCGTAGCAATAATACAGGTTATGTTCAGAATATTTTTAATTTAACTTACATATTACCTTTAGTTATGCCTTAAGTGGCCTATGTCTGACATGTGTGGCTTGAACTTTAGGCATAACTAAAGGTAATATGTAAGTTAAATTAAAAATATTCTGAACATAACCTATATTAATGCTACGGTGCGGATCCGGTGCGGACATGTGTGGCCAGACCTTTAATGGTTGGTATAAAGCCAAATTGAACCATTTCAATGCATTAAAAAATTATTTATTGTTATTATTTTAAATCGTACTACTTTATATTTGAATTATATGAGAGGCAATGTTCAAATATGTTGTGGTTCAAAAGTATTAGAAGTAAACATGTTCTAAGTAAAGTCAGTTTACAACAACCACACTTATACTTCATTTTTATCAGAATATGGAGTCTGGCAGTTTGGTTTTATATTGGCTGAATTATTTAATCACGATTTAAATTTGAACCAAACCAGTATTTTAAAATACGCGAAATCATCGCACCCCTTAACACATTCAGCCTCACGATATTTTCCTCGTATAAAATTTTTAAAAAAGATGTTTAAACTTATGTAAATTTTGTAATTTTATTCTCGCTAACATGATTTTTTTAAAAATAATTATTAAGTAAATCATTGCGGTAATCTTTGTGGAATTCGTTCACTACTAAGTTTTACAATTTCTTGTTACTATCATCTAAATAACATTTAGCGGGTATAGTTCAATCAGTTCGGCGTAAATTCACTTGTTGGTTGGTCTCTCTTCGATCGAAATATCCTACGAAATACCTTAGTTTCAAAAACCTTAGCCGTTTCTCATCCCTCAAAGTTAGCGGCCACATTTTGCATCCGTGAAGGATTGCAAAATGAATATTGATTTTGTGAATTCGATTTATTAATTTTCGGGAAAGAAGTAATGTCGCTACTGAAAATTAGCTTGTATTACCGACTTTAAACTAGCCTTGATTTTCCTTGATTCTGTTACGTTTTTTCTTAATTATCACAGGCCCTAAAGCTTCACTAAGTGTTCAAATGTATTACCCTCGAAATATATTTTGGCTCCTGTCTAATGTAGAGATAACATTTAGGAATCTCGGCGATTATTATTAACTCGTTTCCAGTGACAAAATGAATATTTAAAGTAAAGCGTTCCATTTATAATTCCTACATATATATGAAGATTCCAATCATTTAGGGTGGGAACCGAATTGATAAGCCTCTCATCTTCCGGGTATGATCAACTTCCGTCTTCTGATTATTCTCTTGCCTAAGCTGGATTTATTCTTGCCCTCATTTCCGGTCCCAGCCACGGAAGAAAGGAGGTCGTCATCCAGATTTTGGGCAACTGGATCAGTTAGCTAGCAGCCATTGTTAAAGAGACCAAAAGATCGCGCGTCACCATTCAATGGTTCCGTTCCCATGGTTTAAATAATAAAAAAAAAATATCTTTCATTGTCGTCATCGCTTTGATAATTTTTAATATCTATATATATAAATAAAGATGAAATTCTGTTTGTTTGTTTTTTCTTTATAGAAATCCATACCGTTTGTCCTAAATTCTCCAAAGTTCGCTCACTGGTTCTTTTTATACCAGGTGCCAACACCTGTCCATATTAAAATTACATAACTTCAGCTGATATTCTTTATTGTTATAAATCTTAATGATCTCGCTTTACAATGGTTTTTTATCAAACCGACCGTTTCATTAGAAAAATGAAATTCCTCCGGAAAAACCGGGATATAAAGTATGTAAATAAAGATGAAATTCTGTTTGTTCTTTATAGAAATCCATACCGTTTTTCCTAAATTTTCCATTTGACGTACTATCCGAGGGACGGCATGGATAAGGATTTATTATTCCCATTAAAAAATCCTAGGGCCACCGCTGGACGCGAACCTGCGACCTTTAGGCCAGGCGCACATTGAGACACTCGCGACGCAGAGCAGAGTAGAGCAGTTTTTGTGGAAAGTGAATTAGATAGGAACCGCGCACAATGGGACGCAGAGCAGGACAGCGCAGTTTCCTATCTACCACACATATTGCAAAAACTGCTCTGCTCTGCGTCGTGAGTTTCTTAATGTGCGCCTAGCTTTAGTATTGTAGGTTGCCATGCTAACCACTATACCACAGGTAGCTCAATAAATGTATTATTTTTCTCGATAATTTAAGCATTTTTTATCATTGAAAACTTCAAAGAAAAAATATATTTTTTTTTCTGTCTATTATATAATCTAATATATCCATTATTATTAATTTAGGACTCCCACTGCAGCGTCGTAGTATAAAAATTGTCCGATTAGCCTTAGAAGCACAAATGGACGTTAACAGACATCATGCTAGAGCATATCGAATGAATTCAAAACATATTTAAACGTAGATATAATAAAAGGAAATGTGTTTAATTTAAAATTTGTGTTTTAGCTCAAAAAATGTATTATTTTTTCGATACATAAAGTTTTTTTTTTGTTTTATCATTGAAAACTTCAAAGGAAAAAATCTATCCAATATTTCAATTTATATATTTAATGGATTATATGTAAATAATGTATTTAAGACTGTTCTAGCAGTGGACTGTAAATTTTTATTTGAATGAACATATGTAAATTCTTAATTATAGAAATAAATCTAAACTCACCTGGAGAGAGAGAGTCACTTCTTTATGGTTCAGTTCCTAGGGAGATTAGGGAAAATGGGTGAGGATTTGGATCAGATTTTCTAGGATTAATTCGAACCTTTTAAAGACGATCGTGACATTCGATGTCCGCTTCTCCAGGCGAAAATCCGAGACTGTCCCCAGCTTCATCGAGCAATTCAAAGAATTAGAAGTCAGGTTTTACTATCGCTTCACGAACGATCGAAGCCAAGTCACTTCCTAGACTGAACTTTAAAATGTGGCGGATAAAATAAGTCCAAGTGTCCCGCGAGAGAGCAGCACCTCCCGGACTATCTATATACTGAATTTAAATTTATAATTTCCGCGCGAACATCCCCCCGCCTCTGAAAGGTTAATTTCAGATAAGGTTAGGATTTATAAAAAAGAAAAGGAGAAAAAAAGAAAAAAAAAAAAAAAAAATCACTAAACTAAACATAACCATCACCATACAAATGAACACAAGTATTATACAATTATTATATACAAATCAATTAATAAAATAAAATAATCATATTACTGAGACGGCAAAGGATAAAGCTTGGTTGCCGGTCTCTTGTACCTACCATTAGCTACCCGAACAAGTGCAACTCTTACTACTCCATCGTTTCCCGGAAACACTTCTTCAACTATTCCGATTGGCCATTTTAACGGAGGAAGGTTGGGCTGATCCACGATTACTAAGGTTCCTACCGAGAGAGAAGCAGTGGGCTTTGTCCATTTATGCCTAGTTTGCAATTCATGGAGATACTCCTTTCTCCACCGGTTCCAAAAAGATTGGACGAGCTGGTCTACTAACTGATATCGCGTAAGCCGGTTGTCTGGAACGTTTTGTACATCTCGCGCTGGGAGATATTTCAACGGTGACAATGTCAAAAAATGAGCCGGAGTTAATGCAAGTGGTTCTTGTGGATCAGGACTAAGTGGACAAAGCGGTCTGGAATTCAGCACGGCTTCGATTTGAACCAGAACCGTATTAAGCTCTTCGTATGTAAGAAGTTGATTTCCAATAACACGAAACAAGTGAGACTTAACACTTTTTATATTCGCTTCCCAGATTCCTCCAAAGTGGGGCGCCCCAGGTGGAATAAATTTCCAATCAATTCTGTATTCAGCAAGTTGATCAGTCAAAGCATCCTGATACTCCCTAGAACCAAACCAATGAGACAATTGTTCTTGAGCTCCCACAAAATTTGTCCCACAATCAGAATAAATGGTACGACATGGTCCACGGCGCGACAAAAATCGCCGAAAAGCGGCCAAAAACATGGGAGTAGATAACTCTGACACTAATTCAAGATGAACCGCCTTTGTTGCCATACATACGAATAGACATATATATGCCTTAAAAATAAAGGGGTTCCTACGCCTAGCCATTGTAATGCGAAGTGGTCCAGCATAATCTACACCAGTTAGCTCGAAAGGCTTTACTTGAGACACCCGACATGAGGGAAGGTTACCCATTTGAGGGGGGACCACAGTGGGTCGCACTCTAAAACAACGATTACATAGGCGGATTCGATTGCGAATAATTTCTCGAGCAGAAAGTATCCAAAACCTTTGCCTAATCAAGGATAATAATAAGTGTGGCCCGGCATGACAATTTTTCCGATGATGGTAGTCGATCAGCAGAGTTACAAACGGGTCCTTTTTAGGCAGAACAATCTGGTGACAACTATCGAACCCCAGATTAGCATTTTGCAAACGTCCTCCAACGCGAATGACCCCACTATCCAGAAAGGGTGACAATCGCTGAATTTTAGTGGAACAAGATTTCCCATTTTGCAACATATCAAATTCTTTGGGAAAATGATATAATTGAACTATTCGGCATAGATAAAGCTCTGCCCTGTCTAGCTCGTTTGGACCTACCCTCGTCTGTTTCGGTAATATCTTTACGAACCTTAAGATCATAACCATCGTTCGAAGTAATCGCATGTAGTTCGAGGAACGCTGGATAAGGGCGTAAATGGAATTATCGTCTATTTTAGAAAGAGCTACTGTCAAAATTGTACCCTCTTTACTTTCAGGGGGATTATCTAGGATATCTAAATCTGCTTTAACAGGCCAACAGTTTTCTTCCCCTTCCAACCATATTGGTCCTTTCCACCATAAGTTGTGGTCAACGAGCTCAAGAGGTCTTAAACCCCTTGACAAACAATCCGCTGGATTCTCCATGCTTGGAACATGCATCCAACTATCTATGTTATAATTTTGGATTTGCGACACGCGATTGGCTACATAAGTATGCCATTTCGATGGAGAAGCCTTAATCCAATGTAAGGCTACCATTGAATCGGATAACGCTACAATCCGTTCGACATTACATCGTTGGCTAATAGCCGAAACCGTGTTGTGAAGGAGCTTAGCCAATAAAAGTGCGGCACAAAGCTCTAAACGGGGGATTGTCAATACCTTGGATGGGGCTACTTTGGATTTTGCACTTAATAAAGAAACTGTGGAACCTTCCGCTATAGAGTTTGTTTTTAAGTAAATCACGGCCCCATAGCCAACCTCCGAGGCATCACAAAATCCAACCAAAGTGACACGAGAGTCTATTAACACTCCGACGTTTCTTGGAATAGAAAGTTCCGACAATACTATCAACTCTCTTTGAAAATTTTCCCACTGTATTTTAACTGAGGGGGGCGCAACCTGGTCCCAATCTAACTCCATACTCCACAATTGTTTTATGAGAGACTTGAGAAACAAGGTCAATGGCGCCAATAGGCCTAAGGGGTCAAAAATACGCGCCACCGATGAAAGTATATTTCGTTTAGTAGCTACCTTGTTTTCGTGGTTGACTCGGAAACGAAATACATCTGTACCGGGTTGCCATTCAAGGCCCAGAACAGCTAGGGAATTGTCAGTTTCAAAATCCTTTGCCGAAAAAGATGTTTCCTCGTCCGAGAAGTGAGCTATCATTTCAGGAATGTTAGAGGCCCATTTTGTTAGCTGAAACCCTCCCCTTTTGAATAACTCCTTTGTTTGGGAATAAAATTGAAAAGCATCTTTTACCGAAGGCATGGAAGTGATAAGATCGTCCATGTATGTATCTTGCGGGATCCTAATTTTCGCTAAAGGAAAATTTTCACCTTCTTCTTCGACCAATTGCCGAACAGTCCTCAGCGCTAAGTAGGGCGAAGAGGTCATTCCAAACACGACACAATGCAATTCATAAATCTCTATCGGATCCTCGAGCGAAAACCTCCATAAAATTCGTTGGTACTTTCTATGCAATTGATCGATTAAAATTTGCCGGTACATTTGTTTGATATCCGCGGTCAAGGCTACAGAAAATAAGCGAAAATTTATCAACAAAACGAAAATATCCGTTTGTAATTTAGGGCCCACGTGCAAAATGTCATTTAATGATAAATTTGTATTTGTTTTCGCACTAGCATCGAAAACAATTCTTAGAGGCGTACTGGTACTTTTCGACTTGAATACACCGTGGTGGGGTATGTAATAACCGCCCTTTTCAATCGGTTTTGTTACTAACGACATATGTCCTTGCCGTAAATAATCTAGCATCACCTCGTGGTATAACAATCGGACTTCTGGACAACGATCTAATCGCTTTTCTAAATTTATAAATCTTCTCTTGGCTATCTCAAATGAATCCCCCAAATGATCGGGATTTTCCTGAAAGGGCAAGGTAACAATATACCTCCCTGATTCTAACCGACGAACCGATGATTTAAAAATTTCTTCACATTCCGTTTCCACGGGTGAAAGCAAAGTCTTTAAATTAGGAACCTCTTCACTCTCCCAAAATCTTTGCACCAGTCCTTCTAAAGAGGGATGACAAACGGGCATACAATTAATACTATTCGATGGTCGTTCTAACACCGGCGCGTTTCCCATTAGAATGAAACCCAACACGCTGTCCATAGCAACCACCTGGTCCGAGTTCCCTTTAAATTTATTTTCTTTCAATAAATGAGGCACCAACTCAGCCCCTATTATACCATCAATATATCCCGGTAAGTAAAATTTCTCATCTGCGAGTTTAAGATTCTTTAAATAAGACAGCTGAGATCTATCAATTTCACTAGCCGGCAATTTGTCTACAATCTTATCAACTACCAATGGTTCTATATCAAATGAAATATCTGGTTCCAATTTAGACAAGAACCTACAAACGGTCTTTCCTATAACAGGATTGACCCCTCCTCCGAAACCTACTACCGAGGATTTTACAGGTGAGATAGGTAATTTAAGTCTTCGGCATGTTTTTGCAGTTAGAAAATGGCACTGACTACCCGAATCAATCAAAAACCGCGCCTCGTGCAATTTTCCCCCACCACTCCGAATATTTACTACCGCGGTAGACAATAAAACCATAGAAGAACGCTTGACCGTATCACGATCTTTAAAGTTTGCCATCGAGCAGCAATTGATCGAAGTATTTTGCTGACCTTCCGCACTCGAAGTTACACGATCAGGATGGTTATTTGGAAATTCAAAATGTAGTAACGAATGGTGAGGTTTATTGCATTGCAAGCATGGGTTCGTCTTTTTACAGTTCCGCGATAAATGGTTAGAAGAAAAACATTTTAAACAACACGCCTTTTGTTTAATAAAACGAAATCTTTCCCATGGAGACATTTTTAAAAATATTCGACAATCAGCTAATTTATGTGATCCTTGATTACATTTCAAACATTTTTTACTTAAATTATTATAATTAGAATTCTCTCCCGACTGAGCCACGAATACTTTAGATTTTAAATTTTCTTTTATAAAATTTTCCGATCTGTTCGTAGAAGTTTTGTTTTCCCAAGGTAATGTTTTAATCTGTTTCTCGACGAACGCTACAAAATCGCGATAGTTAGGTATGTCCTTATCTCGAACGGCAGCTTCAAACGCCCGCCGGGTTACTGGGTCTAAAATTTTTAAACCACGATTTAAAAATATTAAATCCGCCAAATCACCGGCATTTAGTCTTTTAAGAGCTGTTATTGGCCCACAAAATTTATCCAGTACTGTGGTTAAATTTACCCTTGATTCAGCCTTTAATGGTTTGAATTCAAAAATTTGCTCTAAATAGGCATCCGCTTGGGCGCGAGGATCATTATAACGTTTTTGTAAAGCGTCCCACATCACTGGATAATTTGCCGCAACAGGTGGTAAATGTTTACAAATATTCGATGCTTCCCCCGAAAGTTTTGAAACCAAATATTGAACTCTCTGCTGATCGGTCAAAGATTCATTTTCGTGTACCAATGATTTAAATATTTCATAAAAAACTGACCATTGAGTTTGATCCCCTTTAAAACAAGGCAATTCTATCTTCGGAAGGTGTAATTCCGTTTTATACGTCGGCGGGATTTGTGAAGACGCTCCAGGCCCCGATATAGCCGCGAGTGCTTTTTTATTAATCCCAAGTCTCTCTGCCGCCGCTTCAATGTACTCGATCATTTCTATATGCGAATCGTTAAAGGTTGGATTATAATCAGAATTTAATTCCATCTCTAATTCATTAATTTTAAACTCTATCTCATCAAATTCGGTTAAAGTTTTGGGAATTAAACGGTAAGTAGTTTCAAACTGCCCTAAAACTTTTTTATCTCCAGTGTCTTTCGATAAATCATAAATTCTCTGAATACGCTGGAATAGCTGAGCCTGTTTTGCCCTACAAATTTTTAAAGTTGACTCAATTTTCTCGCTCATGTTAATAAATGATAAACAAAATTCAAAATAAAATAACTCTTTAATATTTTTTCAATTTGATCTATATTTAGTTAATAAAATTAGTACCTGAACAAATTTTATTAAATTACTATAAAATTTACCTAGAAGAAAATAAAACACATATAATAAAAAAAACATATATAATAAATATAATTAGAAAAATAAACAGATATCCATAAATCTAGTAATAAAATAAACACACTTAAAAATTTTGTTAGTTTAAACAGTAATGTGAAAATTTAAAACAAACACAAATTTAATATTTGAAAGGTATAAAATTGTTATTTACAATGTTAGCTAGGTAACGGTATAGCCTTATCAGCTGAACCTTAAACCTAAACCTATAAACAAGTACATGAACAATTGTTAATTTATAACAAAAAAAAAATAATATTTCTTTTAAATTAATTACTCCGTTTAAATCAATAAATCTCACAATCATAAGGAAACCTAAATAAAATTATAAATGTAATTTCGACGATAATTATTACAAATAAAAGAAAAACTTCATCCGCTCATAATATAATTCTAATAAACGAAAACTAAGAAAAATTATTAATTAAAGAATTATTAATTGATACTAATATTCAATAAAAAATTAAAAGGAATTCAAACGAACAAACAAAGAGAAAAAAAAAAAAAATATATATATTTTTCCCAATCGATTCCATCCCGGTTTGGAGGGCCAAATGTTCTAGCAGTGGACTGTAAATTTTTATTTGAATGAACATATGTAAATTCTTAATTATAGAAATAAATCTAAACTCACCTGGAGAGAGAGTCACTTCTTTATGGTTCAGTTCCTAGGGAGATTAGGGAAAATGGGTGAGGATTTGGATCAGATTTTCTAGGATTAATTCGAACCTTTTAAAGACGATCGTGACATTCGATGTCCGCTTCTCCAGGCGAAAATCCGAGACTGTCCCCAGCTTCATCGAGCAATTCAAAGAATTAGAAGTCAGGTTTTACTATCGCTTCACGAACGATCGAAGCCAAGTCACTTCCTAGACTGAACTTTAAAATGTGGCGGATAAAATAAGTCCAAGTGTCCCGCGAGAGAGCAGCACCTCCCGGACTATCTATATACTGAATTTAAATTTATAATTTCCGCGCGAACAAAGACAGTATTTGTATGTATTTAACATTACCTTCCAAATCGATGCAGCGGACAAGAGAGGCAACATAAGCGGTTATTCTGAAACAAAAATATTTAATATTAATTATTTATATTTTATATTTTACACAATTCCATTTATTTTACAAAAGTATTTCTTCTTATTCTTATGGATTATCTCGCTGATACGGATTGATCAAATGAGTTGGGGGACAATTCCAACCCCTTTAAGTTATCTATTCTTCATAAACTTTTTTTTAAATGTTCAAAAATTTGCGGACAATCATTGCCGTGTCCAGGAGAGTCGATTGTTGAGCCACTCTCAGTAAAACAAGAGGCAAAAATACAATTATTCATAAACATAAAATCAATGCTTGATATAGGTTGTTGTCTAATCAATAAAGTTTCTTAAACAGAACTAAATCTTTAATAAGAAATTACAAATTAGAGTAATAAAAAAGGAAGGAGACTGGTAAAAATATTCTTTAAGTAATCATTAGGGCATTAAGTACAAATAAGATATCTCATTGTTTCTTACGAACCTGGATGAAACAAAAAAAAATAAAACTTAAGGTTTAATCTAAAAAGATTAAACACAACTAAAATGACCCCCTGATATCACTTAGAAATATAGATTATAGTTCAAGAGGCACTTTTTTTCGTTTTGAATAACTACCTGCTTAATCATTAATTTCTAGACTTTTATTTTTGCATCCAAAGTAGAGATGTTTTGTACTCAATAAGGAGTTTAAAAAGTTTGGTGTTTTTAGAATTTGCCTAAAATTTTAAGTTTTCTGCGCCAACTACCGTGGACTTGGGAATCAGTTCGTTTGAATATATTAGATTTGGCACCACCATCACATTTTCCAGGTGTTTGCTTCTGCTCCATCGCCAATTCCTGATATTTTCGGAGTTTCTCACTGACTGTAGAGCTGATATTGTTATTATAGGGGATCGCTACATGGATAAGTCCTGCTTTCTTCTCAGCCAAATCTAAAAAGATTTTAAAAAGCCGCAATTTGTGGCTGGTAATGATAGATTCATCCCAATCCAGCTTTGTTTGTTTTAACGTCACTTTATGCTACTAAGGCTAATCGGACGATGCTACAGTGGGAGTCCTAAATTTAGCCTATCCAGGTATAATTAGTAGAAGGATCTTTAACGAGTACCTGGCATAGTACAGGCTCGGGACCCCCATTTTACGTCCTATCTGGCATAGACAACAGGGCCACCTCGGGATGCGAACTCGCGACCTTTAGTATTGTAGGTTTCCTATGCTAACCACTACACCACAGGTGACCCCCAACACAGCTTTAAGGGACATCTTAGGAGAAGCCTATTGGGGATGTACAATTTTATATATAAATTGTATATATGTTAAGGATATATCATATCCTTATACATATTATATATAAGTATATTATAGTATAATATAGTATAAATATATTATAGTATAATATAGTATAAATATATTATACTTTACTGAACAGGAAAGAACATCACGTATTTCTTTTGACAGTCCATTTTGCCAATGGGATCTTAACGGATGTAACGGTACAAAAATATGATCGTAAATAAAACCTCAAATCTGTTATTAAAATTTTGTATTATTCGTATATATAAATCTTTTGTATACCCGAAAAGTAAAATTCTTTTATTTTCTTTCTTATTAATTTTAACAATAAATTTTATGTAGACATAATTCATATTTTCGTGTATACCTATTAAATCGAGGTAACGAATCGATAAATCGATATATAGAATCAGACATATACACAGATAGATATATATAGTAACACGAAGAAGCCCAGCTAGTGAGAGTTGCTCCCACTTTCTCTCGCACTCTGCCCACTCCTACCTAACTCGCTCTTATTCACTAATACATATTATAGTAACTTCGACTGTATCATATATTTACATAATATGATTAATAATATAACATAGTAAATGTGGGTAACTAACACTTCGATAATATCAAAATATGTTTTCATTCGCCCAGTTTCAAAATTTAATACAAGAGAAAAACGTTCTAAATACATATTTAACCAGCTGTCTTCCAATAATAATATTGTCATATTATTTTAGCTTTTATTTGTTAGAAAAATATTTTCTGTTTTCTCAATCAATTTTCGTCCTCTTAGTTATATCATACTTCCAATAAAATCAATGTTACATCATCATTATAAATCCATAAAAATTAAATAAAAACGAAAAAGCACTTAGGGTAAATGTACCATTAGTTGACAGTGCTCTAATAGTTGACATTTTGTACAAAAAGTGTGAATAATAAGATTCAGGGTTGATTATTTTGGTTCGAAATTTGGCGGTAATTTGTCAAGTTATACTAGTTAGCTGTGCTGCTATCGACATTAGTTTGATGAATACTCAAGCTTATTTGTGAGAGGTTATAATGGCGAATTTCTAGTGGCCTGAAAACTTGGTTTCTGCTACCCAGTTTCAGTCCAGTTAAATAAGCTTTTTAGTTGGTTTATTTGAGTTCAATTATGTTTTAATTACTTTTATGGTATTCATTAAGTTCATGAGAATCATTTGATATCCATTTTAATATATTTATAGAATGTTTTAGGGCTTGAATGTAGATGTCAACTATTAGAACAGAAATGAATCCCTAATTTCAATAGTTTACATCGATGTCAACTACCGCCAGAATTAGCACATAAAAGTGTTCCATCTGGGGGTGGTTTATGGAAGTCAGAGTCTGGCTGGATTACAGGTGTCATATTTTATGAATTTATAGCTAGTGTGCTCTATGCATAAATCATCGAGAGCAAAATTTCATTGCCAATAATCCTATTCCTGAATGGACAAGCGTCTCATCTGACTCTCGCCACTTCCTAATTCTGCAAAGAACATGTGATACTTGCTGTTAGTCGCACTCTTTCAAAATGCTACACACTTCATCTAACCAATGACTTTGGCCATCTTTAATTTTCTAAAAGAGCACTGGAAGAGTGAAGTCCATCATTGGAGTCTAAAATTGTGCAACCCAACACTACAATCTCATTTTTCGTTTAAATATGTTTGATTGTTGTTTTTCTTGCCTCATTTAAGCTTTTTGTGTATAAAATAATTAAATTGTGGAAATTTTATTTTGTTTCTATTGTGAATTTACTAGTTTATAAATAAAACAATATTAAATTTTATTGCAGTCCTGATTACCAATTAAAAATCATAGAAAATTAATGCATGTGTCAACTTTAAAACCATACATGTTAACTTTCCAAACCTTCATATTTTG
The DNA here is from genome assembly GCA_911387785.2 of Aelia acuminata. Classification (NCBI taxonomy): domain Eukaryota; kingdom Metazoa; phylum Arthropoda; class Insecta; order Hemiptera; family Pentatomidae; genus Aelia; species Aelia acuminata. The sequence continues at coordinate 13,796,845 of OU426979.1, forward strand.
ATGTGTCAACTATTGGTTAATTTTAGAAGTTTCTAAGAAATAATTTTTTATAAAAACCGTAAATGTAGACCAGAGGATATTGTATTCCTAGTTTTCTAGAGGGATTGGCCTAATTATATTCAATAAAGATTATCCTAACATCAATATATTGGTAAACAGTGTCAATAATATATTTTTTTTTTCTTAAACTGTCAACTATTGGTACAGTTACCCTATATAACTTTTACGAATTTCGTATTTCTCAAAAAGTCGTGATTAATAAATAAATATAAACTGAATAACGAAGTTTAAAGAATATTATTTCTACAATTATAATAGGTATTACTACTGTTACAATTAACATGGTTACGGTTCACTAACGATAGCTTTGTGCTGCACTTTCTCCAGTTCTGTTTTAGCCACGTCATGCTGATAGCGTTTGTGTCCTGTTACTAAATACCTTAAGTAATTACAGTGTATACTTAAAGGGGATTTGAAAAAGAAAAAAAAAATACACGAATGTACATATAAATATTGTTCACTGAAGATATTATGTAATTTCGGATATGTTTTCTTGACTCTTGATATTAAATGTTATACCTAATAGGGCTCTTGAGGTTCAATCAGTAACAAACAACTATATTATGGCGACGTTTCCAGACTGTATTGTTCTTGTAATCATGCCAATGTTGCTGATGGATATTCCTATATAAACCACATAGTCCGAGAGCTAAGGGCCAAAAAGGTGCCTGGTATGAAGACAATTTTTGATCATATAGGCTTAAAGTACTCATTTCTTAGACAACAAATGTGAACGTCTGCCACCTCAGATCGGTTGCCATCAAATTTTAAAGTCCAACAAATTGGACATTTTCGAACTTTTTTCAATTTTTCGCTAACAACTCGAAAACGATTTATCGCAGAAGAAATTGTGTTCTTTCTAAAATAAAAAAAACATTAAATTTCGCGTCGACTGAGGTCCTCACAGTTAAAATCGGGTAAGTCTTTTCGACAAAACCAATTGTCAATTTAGCCACTTTAGCGGAAAAATGAATTACGCTCATGTTCCAAAGCCTGCAATTTAAAGAGGTATACTCTAAATAAAAAATGTTACGTATGATAGTTGTAGAATACCGAATTTTGTGTAAAACGATCTCATTGATTTTAAAATTAGACCACCCGTCCTCTGGAGAAAAAGTAATTAAAACGTGTATTTAGCGCCTTGTGGTCTATAATCCGTTAAAATTTTGGGATTTTTTTCAGTTTCTTGCGTATAATTCGGCTAATACAGATCACAAAGTATTGCTTTCTTCTGACTATAAGAGGCTAAATTATTGCAAATAGAATGATATATTTGAAGTTTAAATCGGTTTAATGGTTTAGCCAGGTTCGGTACATCAAAAATCTGTATTTTTTACGATTTTGGTGGGATACCTTGTTCCAACGCCTCTAACTCAAAAACACCTAGTTTAAATGAAAAATGTTTTAGATAAAAGTTGCGGAGCATCAAATTAAGCGTGTTACAAGCTTACACACAACATTAGCTAACTCCTGTGTGAATATAGAAATGAAAACGTGAAATTATTCGTAGTGGGTACTTCCTGCTAAGACTTCGGTTTTTGAAGTACCAGTGGATTAGATAAAATATTCATAAAATAACTACATAGACAGGTAGGTATTTGGAAAAATATTATTTTAACACATGGATGGTGGTTGTTTAATTAGTTGAAAATGATTAATATTTCAAAAATCAAAGACTTAACAGGAAGTAAGCACTACGAATAATTTCACGTTTTGATTTATATTTCTCCCAGGAGTTAGCTAATGTTGTAGGTACGGAGCTTATTTTCTGCTAAATTCGATGCTAAGCAACTTTTATCTAAAACATTTTTCACTTAAAGTAGGAGTTTTTGAAGGCGTTGGAACATGGTTTCCACCAAAATCGTAAAAGTAGCAGATTTTTGATTTGCCGAACCCGGTAAATGTTAATAATCATCACCCGTTAATGATCTCAAGATTGATAAAGAAAACGTAACCCTGTTAACGGGTCCATTCTTATCGCCTATGGCGGTGCTATCCACGATTGCAACACTTTCTCTTTATATTTCATATTTAGGTAAGTGAAAGTAAAAAAATACCTATAACACTCCTAAAACACCTAAAACACTATGTCTCTATAACACATCTGTCACAGGTCAAAACAAAGTTTACTTCATGTTTTGAAGCCCTTGGATAATGTCACTATTGATCATGTTATGCGATTTCACATAGTACCGATCGACATAAAAAAATAACTTAGCACGTTCCTTTTTACTTCACATTCCGTGAAGCCAGTTAAGTAATAAACGTGTCTAATACGTATGTTGCGAGTATCTCTATTTTCCAAATTCTTCAAACACGTTTTCATATCTCACGATTTCACGTGTTATTACAGCGTGGCCGCTGAATATAAGCCTTAAATCGCAGCTTTCTCTAACTAAAACCTCCCTAATCCGTGTTTAATCGGTAATAGACATGAATTTTATTCCAAAAGGAATGTTTACACGGATATTCCTAGATTTTGCCTATCCAGGTATAATCGGAGGAATCTTTGACGAGTACCAGAAATCGCACAGAATTGTGGCCTACATTCTACGTTAACTCAATTTTGAGCAAACGTTTGCTGTCATATCATGGGGTATACCTACCTCAAATATCTAATTTCATTTTCTTGCTTTCTAGTAAGTACATACATGTACCCACACACAGACTATTTCGTGACTCTTTATTTCATTTATAGATAAGTAAAGGTAAAAATATTATCAGTATTAATATAACCAGAGTTGGGCACTATCCGAGTAAAAAAGTACTAGTTTCGGATACTAGATACTTAGTTACAGATACTTTTGTACTCGGATACTGTACTCGAATCCCTCCAAAATTTTCAAATGTATCCGAGTACTTCACGTATCTGTCAGATTCGGATACAGTGACTACTCGTATCTGTCCGGACAGATACCCGAGTATCTGTGAGTACTTCGGCATTTAGTTATTTTTTTCCGGATACTATTTCGGATATTTCTACTTCTGGGGCTGGGTTGTTTACAATTCCATTATTATTCTAATATTCTATTAAAATTATAAACAAATTATTAGTATTAAGCCGTCAACATTTTATCGCTTCGAAATAAGGGTGCAATTTCCAAAGCGTTAATTTTGACAAAAAGTAATAATTTAAAAAAAAAAAAAGATAGGAATATAAAATTATTTTCTTTTTTTATTTTTTCAGATTTTTAAAATTGTAAACTACTGTGATGATAATAGTGGCTTATAATTGGAAAATACTACCGATTTTAAAATTCGATGCTGGTGGGGGGGACATTTTATTAACTTTCCGTTTTCTTCGAGATGAGTCTTTATGGTAACGGCAGATTTTGAAAATAGTAACATTTTTAAAATTTGGTTGGGGAGGGCGTTACTACGATTTTTTTTTTAACTTCTGATTAATTTGTTCCTTCCTTTTGTTAATTTGGGTATTCCTCATTCCACAACTTTAAATTCACGGAATATTTTGAAATGTGGGAATATTCTTCATGTTTACCTAAGCATATTATATCATGACCAGGTAACCATTAACATTAATATTTATTTTAAAGTTCGAGTGGGGAGGGGCCTATAATATTGAAAACGGTAACATTTTCGAATTTCTTTTAAACGGGTGTCCATTACTATGTTATGGACGGTATTTTTGAAAAAAATATTCATTTTGTTTTTTAATAGGGGTGGAGAGGGGGGGAGGGCGCACTATAAAGAAGTTAGATTTTCGGAGTTCTTTCACACAGAGGTCCAATATTATGTATATAAAAAATGAAAAAAAGTATGTAAAAAAGAAGTGATATAATAATATAGAGCTACATCGATAGTAGCGGATACCTATGAAATCAAAACTAGGATTTGAGGACGCGGAAGATGTTAGAGTAAGTAGATGAAATTATCCCTTTATCTAGGTCATAGATTACAGTATCATTTTCCCCTGATGGATAAATATGGATTTTGAGAGGAGTCGTTTATCATGATTAGGTACAGTAGCTAATACGGAGGGGTTCTCAAAATGAAAATAATGGTTATAGTACAGGAGCCAGATGCAACAAATCTCACCCATAGAACATACGCCTAAAAATTTCAGCATTTTTAGAAACCACAGAGTCAAGTGCGAAACCGACAGTCTGGCAGCGATAAAATTCTTACTAATGCCTTAAAAATTAATTTGAATAATTAATTTTTTTCATAAAAATTCACCCATAAAACATACGGATGAAATATGGCTTAATCGTTAGGTTTTTATTTCTGTAGAAAGGGAAAATCCTCTGGCAGCGATAAAACTCTTACTAGTACCTACCAGACGCGCGCGAGAATCACAAAAACTCACCCATAAAACATACGATTCATTCTTGTGCCAATTTATTCAAAAAGGTTCCTAAACACGAAATTCGGTCGTCTGGCTGGTTAAAAATTCTTACTAATACCCGCCAGACGCGTTTATAAGTTAAAAAATCGTTCCGATCCAGGTGAACATTTGCCTTATTTTTCCATTTAATTTTTATTTATGAGCATTTCTAAATGTTCTAAGAAATCATTTTTAGGGGCTTAACATTCACATTTAGCAAAAATAATTATTACTATCGATGCTAATTATTTATATCAGACTTAAAAAGCATACTACCAAGCATTATTTCTTGGGACGAAGAGGACTTATTGTCCAGTCCATGTATTTTTGTTGCACCAAAATAACTTCCTGTATGATCATTGATTAGTGTGAAAACATAAATGTAATGTTTTAAGCAAATTCTTTGTAGTATTGAAGTCACCTTTTAAAAGTTATTTTTTTATTGATTCGCCAGATTTTTCTAGAATTTACGTTTAAAATGTTTAATTAATTATAAGTACTTCTTTGAGTAGATTTAATGTACAAATCTTCATTCTGTCATAAAAAGAAATATTGTTCTAAAAATATTAAAAAACAAAAACAAACTATTTTATTATGAAATGTGAAAAACCGGAATCATATAAATAATGCCGAGGTCTGCTTGTGTGTACTCTCAGTTTTATCTAATTATTGAGTCCAGATATGAACATTTTGTATACTGTACCATCTATTGTATATTGCTAGTTTTACAATTCCTTATCTTAAGTTTATACCTGATCGTTGTGTACCCTTTCACTTCAAAAGGGTTGGGTTTCCCCGCAGTAAACCCTTTGAAGTCGGCTAATTAACCTGTCCTACCTCTACCCTTAAAATTTTGCCCTAGTCTCTGCAACACTCTTTACTCAGAAATGAAAACAGGAGTTTTTTTATCATTGAAATATTCATTTTTAATTTCACTATCTTTTACATGATTATCTTTGTAAAGTACCCATGTCAATGCTAACACACCATCAGTTTGATGAGGTTTCCATTATTTTGTTACTTCTTGTTGTTACCAGCCTATGCGACAATGACAAAGATTCCTTAGTCATTTTTAAGTTAAAAAGATAAAAAGTTGAATAAATTATTAAAATGTAAGATAGTATAAATGTTTTTCCATATAATTTAATTGATTTGTAAAAAAATTGAAATAGTTTGTGAATTGCATTTTATTATCTCAAATAAACTGTTCCTGATTCTTTTTGATTTATAGCGTCTCCATTTTAGATAGGAATGTTTCAATTCATATCTACTCTTATTGTGTGTTTCTTTATATTTTGATTATAATAAAGCGTACTATAATAAAATTTATGTGCAACTAATATAGACCCTCACAACGAAATAATTAGAAGTTAAAAAAAATTGCGTAGTAGCCCCGCACCAAATTTTAAAATTGTAAATATTTTCGAAATCTGCTCCCCCAATATCTTAAACGCTCATCCCGACGAAATCCTCCCTCGCTGCATCGAATTTTAAAATTGATTCCATTCACCAAATCCATACCCGTATGAGCCCTCATTTAGTGTATATTAACAAAAATATAAATTCTATTCGTATTAATTTTAGAAGTTACAATTTTCTCTTAAAGGTGGACCCCCCGCAATATAGTAAATTTAAAATTATTTCTATTTTCAAAAGTTAAGCCATCCTAAACATAATTATGCTTCTTTATTGAGAAGAAATAGAAACAAAAATTTTCCGTTTGAATATTATTAATTTTAAATAATTACAATTTTAAAAGTATGATTATTTTTAAAATTTTCGATAGGATCCTTATTTCGAAAACATAAAATGTTGACAGCCTAATAATAATAAAAAAGTTTGATAACAACATTTTAAAAATTCCTAACCTCAGAAGTAGATGTATCCGTAAAACATTAATACTTTTTCAAAATCTACGGACGCGTAAACATAGATAAAGACAGACAATCATAACAAATTAATCAGAAGTTAAAAAAAAAATCGTAGAAACGCTCTCCCCAACCAAATTTTAAAAATGTTACTATTTTCAAAATCTGCCGTTACCATAAAGACTCTTCTCGAAGAAAACGGAAAGTTAATAAAATGTCCCCCCCCCCCCCCACCAGCATCGAATTTTAAAATCGGTAGTATTTTCCAATTATAAGCCACTATTATCATCACAGTAGTTTACAATTTTAAAAATCTGAAAAAATAAAAAAAGAAAATAATTTTATATTCCTATCTTTTTTTTTTTTTTAAATTATTACTTTTTGTCAAAATTAACGCTTTGGATATTGCACCCTTATTTCGAAGCGATAAAATGTTGACGGCTTAATACTAATAATTTGTTTATAATTTTAATAGAATATTAGAATAATAATGGAATTGTAAACAACCCAGCCCCAGAAGTAGAAATATCCGAAATAGTATCCGGAAAAAAATAACTAAATACCGAAGTACTCACAGATACTCGGGTATCTGTCCTGACAGATACGAGTAGTCACTGTATCCGAAGCTGACAGATACGAGAAGTACTCGGATCCTTCGGAATCCGTCCGTACGGATACGGATACTATCTGTATCTGCTCTCATGAGAACTGGTTTGTTCCAACTGGTCACCTTTGGTATAGTGGTTGGCATGGCAACCTACAATACTAAAGGTCGCAGGCTTGCGCTCAGCGGTGGCCCAAGGATTTTTAATGGGAGTAAATAATCCTTAGCCATACCGGCCCTCGAATAGGACGTAAAATGGATGTCCCGATCCTGTACGATGTCAGGGACTCGTTAAAGATCCCTTTCCAAATTTTACCTGGATAGGCAAAAATTTAGGACTCCCACTGTATCATCGTCCGATTAGCCTTTGTGGCAAAAAGTGACGTTAAGACCACGACTGCTTGTTGGAACAAACCTAATATCAGCATATAAGGTTGAAAAAACATATTACTTTCAACTTATTATTTATTATTATAGGTACTTACTCGTAAGCAAGCTATAAGAGCAAAAGCGTTCTTGAACTTCTCACAATATCAAAATTACAGTTCGGTCTCTTAATTTGTGTTTGCGTTTTCCGTTTCCGAAGGACCTGTCTTTTACGTTAACTCGATTTTTACGAAACATTTGCTTAAATTGTAAACAATTGGTTTGTTCTAACAAGCACTCGTGGACGTGATAATTTCAGTGTTGTGCTTTCCAGGCTATTCTGTTTATATAGATACCCATACACAGACCATTTCGCGAGACTTCATTTCATTTAAAGATAAATGAAAGTAAAAATAATTAATTAAGTTGTAAGCATAAGCAATTGGTTTGTTCCAACAAGCAGTCGTGGTCTATTTGCTTTTGTTTAAAACCTACCAATCAAAAGAGTAGGACATTTCCAGTCAAAAAACATGACAGTCAGCGACTTCTTTTTGGAACAAAGCTGGTATCAGTAAAATACAAGATTGAAGGTCATGTTGAAAGAAACATATTTTCAACTTATTATTTGTTCCGCAAGATACTCGTGAGAAAGCTATAAGAACAAAAGCGTTCTAAAATTGGCGTACAGATTATCGATTTATTATATTTAAAAATTACAGTTCAGTCTCTTAATTTACGTTTCCGTTTTCCTTTCGTGAACGGGCGTCGTGATAATGGCCAAGATCCGGCCAATCTTCGCAAGTCGCATAAATCAGAACTGCCAGCAAACGGAATGGCTTTCTACCCGGAGCTCCCGCTCTTCAGGAGGATGTTGTTCTACTTCTTGGACACCGCACCCTTTCCAGGGAAACTCTTCGGCGAAAGGATGCTAGAAGGAGTTGTTTCCTCGAAGAATCGTGGGAGTCGTTGAAGACGGGGGAATACCGGTCTACTTGTAAGCATCAGAGAAACAAGATCTACAATCGAGTGCCGATCTCCTAAACCTGAAGTACTGATTTTCTCTGAGTTAAAATCACAAATGGTCGGTGTAAGCCCCAAACTCCATATTTTGAACTCTCCATTTTGAACTCCAACTTTCATTTACCACCCTTATTTTTTTAATAAAAAAAAGACAAATTTTTGAAAATGGTATACTTAACTGCTACCAGAGAGGTAACAATAACAATTATTTCTCAAAGAAAGTTTTTTCTTTTATATTAATTTAATCATTATTGTGGATAACCACCCTTGTTTTTAAATTATTTTAAATAATTTATTTTTGAAGAGAAAAGATTTGGTTCCGCCGGGAATCGAACCCGGGTCTTCCGCGTGACATGCGGGTTTGCTAACCATTGCGCCACGGAGTCGGAATAGGATCTTCGATATTACCAATCGATTTTAATATCGGGACCTACTCCAGGCTGTTTGCTTATAAATCGATAGTTGAAGAGGGATCAATATGGACAAAGAGGTCAGATTACGAAGAGTTAGCAAAGAGGTGACGGCATAGTATTGTAGTATTGGTGCCCGGTCAGCACAGCACTCGCATACGATCTTGTGTACGACGTCTAGTCAATGTCGTCTGTATTGGTCAACTTGTCCAAGAAGTAGGATAATTGGTCAATTAACCTCTTTAGATTGTGAAGCAACCTCTTTGTTCTCGATTGTACACATAGTGGCTAAAAAGAAGCATGGAGGCATGGTTTCTTGGTAGTAAAATACGCATATGAGTCAAGCGTTGATTTGAAATGTTGTTATAATCATTTACTGTTTGTTTGTTTAACGTCCATTTTTATGCTACTAAGGCTAATCGAACGATGCTACAGTGGGAGTCCTAAATTTTGCCTATCCAGGTATAATTAGGATAGCGATCTTTAACGAGTACCTGACATCGTACAGGCTCAGGACCTCCATTTTACGTCTATCCGAGGGACGGCAAAGCTAAGGATTTTTTACTCCCATTAAAAAAACCTAGGGCCACCGCTGGAATTGAACCCGCGATCTTTAGTATTGTAGGTTGCCATGCTAACCACAACACCACAGGTGACCCCGTATAATCATTTGCGTTAAATCTGTTGTAATCTATAGGTAAACAATTATTCAAATCTAATAACTCATTACTGATAATATCAATTCATTAGGTTTAATTTCCATTATTATTATGCAATATTTTCGTATTTTTACGAAATTTTAACGCTTGATATATAAAACCTGATATTATAACAATATTCTTTTAAATTTGAAAGTCGTGCCCTGAAAAGTAAGGAAATATGATTTAATTATAAATTTAATTATATGATGATGACGGGATTAATATATATAAAGTTTAAAGTAAAAAAAAAATTAATTTTGCGCACGTGTCACTTAATGATATTTCAACTTTAAAGAAATCATTAATTTTAATCTGCTTTATCATTATATATTTTTTTTTTTTTTTGTAAGAATTGTAGATTTATTTAGACAAGTAATATATTCGACTCAAGTCTCTGTTTAATTACCTTGAATCCCAAGTAAATGATGTAACAGTAGACATTAAAAGCATGTTCCCGGCATGCAATATATGGCTTTTCGAATTAAAAAGAATATTATCCAATCGCTTCCGTGGAAAACAAAAGTACCGCTTTACAAAACAATATACCGACTTATATAGAAATAATAGAGAATTATGCATGCATTGCCAAATCATAACAAGTAAAACATATATTTAAAAATAAAAAAATTAGTGGGGTCACTTGTGGTGTTATGGTTAGCATAGAAACTTACAATACTGAAGGTCACGGGTTCACATACCGAGGTGGGTGGCAATAGGATTTTTTAATGGGAGTAAAAAATTCTTGTCTATGCCGTCCCTCGGATAGGACGTAAAATGGAGGTATGGAGGTAAAAATTCTCCTGCCAAAGAACCACCTACGGCGTTCATGCAACATAAAAATTTGCAGTTTGCATAAAAATCCGGGCCCAGCTGATAACAAACGTATGTTGCCCATGGTAACCGGATTAGAGAGTAGGTTGCACTGACTCTCAAAACATCACAAGCACATTTCATTTAATGGTTTCATTTTCAGAAGAAACAAAATGTTTTTTTTTTATTTCTTTTTCTTTTAATGATAATTATATCGCACGCCGAATGTAGATGAGGAGAAATTGGCGGTTTTAGAAATTGGCGATAGGGAAAGGGCATAGTACCGACACTAACCGGCGGTGGTCAATAAAATGTTTTCACTTCACTCTGCCACTGCCTCCTCCATCGAAAGGTCTCCTGTCCATTAAAGGCACTTGCCTACAAAACTACCGACTTTCCCTCACGAAGCAAAAAGTCCCGTCCCCCGACTTCTTTATTCCACCTCTTTCCAGATGGAAGATCTATTAAATAATCTAAGAGGCAGTTTATGGAATGGCTTATGATTTTCGATTAGATGCATTTCTCTGTCTCGAATAGCAGTAAAAGTATAAAAACGACCAAAAATTCACATTTTTATCAATAATAAAAATTAATTGGCGATCAGAAAACGTAGGAGATAGTTTGACATATAATTTCGTTGTGATAATGAACGAATAAAATAAAATAATAGAAGAAAACATGCAGTATTACGTATTGAACTTGTAAGTAGTTACATAAGCATTGCGCCCATCTTCCTAGTGAAATAGGTCAATATTTATTCGCACTCTTTTGTTGACTTGAAAACAGTTTCAGATATCTTCGCAAGTCTAAATTTAATTCGAAGAAAAAAAGAACATCACAATAAGGTTTCAATATACCTAGCGATATTATCTTTGAATTCAGTTTTGCGATTAACCCATTAGTGCTCAGAACTAAAAGTATAAGCTGCCTGCTAACTTAAGTTGCCACTGAGCACTAATGGGTTAAACAGAACTAAGTATATAAGCTGCCTGGCAACTTAAGTTGCCACTGAGCACTAATGGGTTAAACAGAACTAAGTATATAAGCTGCCTGGCAACTTAAGTTGCCACTGAGCACTAATGGGTTAAAGGAGTGATTGTAATTTCAAAAACAAATTCAAGATTTCACATGACTTGAGTTTAATCAAACGATCTGTAGGTTATCAATTGTAGTATATAATCTAAACCAAGTCTTCAAAGCCAACAAAATCTTAAATCATACCAATATAAGGGAATATGTTAAGATATTAGAAGATAGAAACGTTTGTTTAGTAATATTATGGTAATATGATAGTGATGAAATCTTTGGAGTTTTTTTATTTATTTTTTTATTCATGTTAAAAATAAAAAATTGGCCATTGTAAAATCTTGATGTAATATGATGTTTCAGTTGTAAGCCGACGATTTTTGTTGATTCTCGTTTTGTGATGCTTTTACTATGGCAACCGACAGCTGGAGGAACTGTAATAATTTGGCACGTGTTATGAACAATACTTTTCATCATACTGCTCATACTTGAGTACATTAAAACACTTTTATATTTCATTAATAACTTACGGATAGAATATAGGAATTTTTTTTTTTTTAAACATCTGTTTATTAACCTATAGTAGAAGAAAAGTACTTACATATTTACATTCATATTTATAGTACAATTCTGATTATTCAATATAATAAAACTTTTGTTTGGCATTGCCTTTTGAAACACCGATAACTTTTAATTAAAGGAATCATTTTCAACTACTGGCTCATCTCTAAAAAGGTCGTGAACAGTCCAAAACCCGAACATTTCTTTTTTCTAACAATAACGAAATCTGTTCTATTCGCTTTTATATAAAGCGCGGGATTAAGCTGGAAGTAGTTCGTTTAAAGCTTCTTTGGCTTCATCTAAAACAACTTCTGGTAGGTATATCCATGTTATTTTGCATTTCAAACATACTACTTATATTAGAATGAAGCCCAGTATGGCTGCAAGTAACCTCCTTCAAACACATGTTATTAATATATATTAGTAGCAGGGAAGGTTAGCGCACCAAAAAGATTTTTCACCATACTACGATGTAATCACCTGTTTTACACACCTAATTTGCGGTCCGAAATCTACACTTCGCCGCCCTAGGGCCGAAAATGAATATTTCGCCCTAGGGCCGCAAAATCAGCTGTTTATTATTTTAATTCATTCATTTCATTATATATATTACATAAGTTTGTTTTGCTCGTATTATTGTTTAGTTATTTAGTAATTATAGCTAATAATATATCAGAATCTATAAATAGAAGAGCAAAAGAAATCATAGCAGATTTGTTACCAGCAAAATCAAAAGATAGGTATGACGAAGAGTATACAAAGTTTTTGAACTGGTTAAAAATGGAAAATGTAAAACCTGTAGATGTGAATGATGAAGTTTTACTCGTATATCTCTCGGTCCTATCAAAGCAAAACAAACCCAGTACTTTATGGAGTAAGTACTCCATTATAAAAAGTTGTTTAAAAGTAAAAGAAAATATTCAACTCACCCAATTTCCAAAAGATAACCAGAAGATAACCTTCTAACAAAGAGGTACACTTAACCAAAAGAAAATCTTGTTTTTGATTAATGTTATATCGTATTAATATTTATTGTAGTATGGTGAAAAATAGCGTTCGTGCCTCGGGCCAAAGTGCTTGTGCAGGCCCTCGAACTTTTCATGACCTCGACTACGTCTCGGTCAAAAAATATCTCGGGCCGGCAAACGCCCACTTTCGGCCCTTGGTACGAAATATACTATTTCAAGCCTAGACCCGAAAAGTACTACTTTACGGACTCAAACTAAGTATTGAAAACTCATGTTTTTGATGCAGTATGTTTAAAAAAATATTTATTTATGTTATCGCGTGTTTTTTAATTTTTTGAATAAAAAAGGGAGATATATTTTCATTAAAAACCTCCAGATTTTACAATTAAAATTTTAAAACAGGCTTGAATATGTACAAACGATGTGTTATTACATATTGGTATTGGTTACCCATTAATAAATGACATTTATTTATTATATTTCGACGTCTCTTATAAACTTTTCCACGTCAAATGTAACCTTGTCCAAGTCAGTGGTAACCTTTTTCAGGCTTGAATAAATCCCCAAATATTTCGTTTATTAATGTTTTATTTAACAATAATTATTCTAATTTCTATTAGGCCTTCTAAAATAATTTCGCCATAATCCTTATAGATTTTTTTCGTTTTCAGATACCTGATATGAAGACAAAGGATTTAAAAATAAAATAAAAAATATTTTTAAATGTATATCGTTACTCAGCCAACTTCGTCCGATTCTTACTTTGGAGCATCTTTTTTGCGATTCTCTCATCCATTATTTTCAAAACTTGCTTCAGACATTCAATCCAGGGAGATTTTATAGAACTCTCTTGGGTTTCGTTAAATATTATTTGTTCCAATCTTCTTAATGACTATTAATACATGTGTAGCTGTAGTCGTGTAAGCGTCCACATTTCAGAGACATGTGAGAGAATAGAATTTTTTACATCCTTACTTTCCATTTTTGTTATAGTAATGATGATCTAATAACCTCAAAATAAAAAAAAAATAAAATATTGCAAACGCTGTTAAATTTGTCCTCCCAAATATTCTGAACCCTGTAACTGTGTGAGTATAGATTAGATGATAAATGTTGCAACTGCGAGAAAACGACAACGTACCTATCTACCATATACGACCTTCAGAAGCCCACAAACATTTTCAATTTAATGTGTGTAAAGTGTCCTGGATAACAGTTCTTTTTTTTTTCTCTCTCTCTCTCTCTATCGTGGTATCTTTCCCCGTCCTTGAACCAAGGTGATGCGAAAAAACAAAACTACTCTTCGAATGGTAAAAGGAATGTGAAATCGGGAGACGAAGTGCCATATCACTACCAAAATCTTTCCGCAGAAAGTTAGGTGAAAGTAAAGGTAAATAATGGGATACACTTCGTCGAGTAAAATGCAAGATCACACAAGTATGCAAGTACTCAAGTTCACAAGGTACATAATGGTCACCAATTAATGTACACAATAAAGTCAGGTGGTGATAACATAATAGAAAGTAAGGTTTCTTTGAAACAAGTTGAATCTTTTGACAGAAGTAACCCAACATTCAGAATAGATTCGAGCTAAATTAAGTATTAATATGACTCAATATTTCCATGATGCTTGGAGTGCATAAACTGTGTTAATCTTATTAGCAGTACATGGGTTATACATTATGCAATAGGCGATTATATAAGAAGTAATAATAATGTTTAGGACACATAATAATTTTCACCGACCGTCACTTTATGCCACTAAGGCTAATCGGACGATGCTAAAGAGGGCGTCCTAAATTTTGCCTACCCTGGAATAATTAGGATAGGGATCTTTAACGAGTACCTGACATCGTACAGGCTCGGGACCTCCATTTTACGTCCTACCCGTGGGACGGAGTAGACATGGATTTTTTACTCCCATTCCTAAAAAAAAACCTAGGACCACCTCGGGACGCGAACTCGCGACCTTTAGTTTTGTAGGTTTCTATACTAACCACACCACAGGTGACCCCCAAACCCCAAAAAATTTAGGACTGTAGCATCGTCCGATTAGCCTTAGTAGCATGAAGGGATGTTAAACAAACAAAGAATAAAATTTGTTAAATAAACATAAAAAAAAATGAATGGCTGCTGTCAGCTTTAGTCATAATTTACATTTAACAGTGTTCCAGAAGTGATCTTGAAACCAGCGGCTAGCATTGAGTAGGTATTCGAAACTATTATTAGAAACAATGCCACATTTTCGTCTTTGTACAAAATTAAGCAGTCGAAACTTTAATAATTTTTAGCACAATCACTTGCTGAACTAAAGTTTAGTCCCAATTGTAACATGAACATTCACCAACGAGTAGTTCGTTGATCTAGTTCCGTTCTCCGCGACCTCTGAGCATTTCAAAAGTTTCCACGGCGATTTCCTGTGTTGATATTGTGTCCTGATGCACTTGTGCCAATGCCTGCGGAAAAGACGATTATCCAAACTGTGACTGACAAAATATAAACAGTTACCACATATGTGTTATACAACAACACAGGCAGTCGATGTGAAGCAGGTTACGGTTTCTGTTCGGACAGAGAGAAAATCGATTATATACCCCTCGATAACGGAATAGTACCGATTTTCTTCATAGAGGCAGTTCGCTACTGCTAACTGTATCGCACTGCAGCCGCATGGCGGCGATTGCATAGCTTGTCATGTTTCCATGCATTATATTGTAATTTTCTCTGTCACAACACAAAGGTGTTGTGTTGTAGCGAATGTTTAAATAGGTACAATTTATCATCAGGATAGCGTACCTCATGGCAGGCGCACGCTGCTCGGCATTATTAGCAAAGATTTCGAAGGCTGTGGTTTTATTGATATTCAGGTGGCATTGGGATCTTCGTGCTGAATACAGAATGCAATGGATGTCCTTTCTCAATCACCATCTGAAGCAATTGATATCTTGAACTTTTTATTGAAATTACAATACAATCTTAATCGCAAAATTGAACTTGACGATAATATTAATTAGTAGATTGAAATCTTATTGCTATATTCTTTTTTTCAAATCAAATTTCAAATTTCCAAGATACCTGACCGTGTTTTTAAACAAACAAAAGATGAATATACCTGACCGTGTTCGAGAGGCATAAATTTTTCTACCTTTTTTAAGTAAACAAAAGATGAATAAAGATTTACCGATTTCCATAGGAAGATGTGCAGAACACTTATCGGTCATCCACGTCAATTCAACACAGGCTTGAGCCTCACCATTTCAGATTTTCTTCCAATTTTGTATATGTGTACTAATTGTATTTATTATAACATTTGTGAAATATTACTGAGATATGTCTACCCGTTTGTGAATTATTGGTATCTAAAGCCCTCAAAAATAGGTCCAGAAACAGAAAAAATCATGATTAAAAATAGCTGTAGATGTTTTCCGAATTAGACTAGGACTATGAGATTGGTGTCGTTTAATAGACAGCGAATTCCATGCCGTTTCATATGATATACAACAATGTATAGGTTGGTACTAAAGAAATTTTCTTAAAACTAAAGGCAAAATATTAATTTCAATTTTCTCAAAAAGGGCATTTTTAAAAAAATAATTTTTTTTATTAATAGTTAGTGTAGTAGTGTAGTGTAGTAACAAAATATAAAGTGGGATGAAAATTTCTTCATTACTAAAAAAATTAAAAAGTAGTGATAAAATTTCATAAATCTAACATTTATGATTAAAAATAGCTGTAGATGTTTTCCAAATTTGACTAGGACTATGAGATTGGTGTCTTTTAACAGCGCATTCCATGCCATTTCGTATTATACACGGCACGGAATGCGCTGTTAAACGACACCATTCTCATAGTCCTAGTCAAATTTGGAAAACATCTACACCTATTTTTAATCATGATTTTTTCTGTTTCTGTACCTATTTTTGAGGGCTTTAGAGACCAATTTTTCAAAAACGGGGAGACATATCACAGTAATATTTCACAATTGTTCTAGTAAATACAAGTAATACATATATAAAATCTGAAATGGTGAGGTTCAAAATGATAAATATTTGTGTTGATTTCACGTGGAATTGCCCTTATATAACATATGTACAAGTTCAATACGTAATACACTAGATTGCTGCTAATACTGCAAAGGTTCTTCTATCTATTTATTTTATTTTTGCATTATCAAACGAAATTACTTACATGTCGAACTATCTATAACGTTATCTGATAGCCAACGACTTTTTGTAATTAAAATAAATTGTTAATTTTTCGGTGTTTTTATATTTTTTCTGCTATTTGGAACAGAGACGGATCCAACAAATTGAAAATAAATAAAAAATTGGTCCAGCTGTTCTTGGGTTATAAATAGTGTAAGTAGCGTGACTTTTATTATATTGTCACGTGGAACAAAACTCAAAACATATGGTTTAGAATAGTTCTAGAACTTCTGTTTGATCGAACTTTCAAAGTACATGTTTGTGATTACGATGTTCGAGTGCCATCTACGCTGGCCTAGAACATTTCAGGCTGTTCTTCTTACGACTAAATATAATAAGCGATGGACTGGAGAGTTAGTCTAATCCAGAAGCTCGAGTCATATGGTTATTTTTGTGTTACAAAAGTGATAATTTTTGTAACCGGATTAACTATTTGTGTTTTCATTGGTTGTGTGGCATTGTAAATTATTATTTTTGTTTAATAAAATTTTTTTAACCCACATGAGTGTACATTTTTTAAGTAAAAAAATACAAATTATTTTTTTACAAATTATTGCAGTTCCACCAGCTGCTGGTTGCCATAGTAACAGCATCACAACACGAGTTCTTCTCTGAATCAACCCAAATCGTTTGCTTAGAAGTGAAACAATATTTACATAGTTCATTTATTCTTATTGTTACTTTTATTGTTAATTGAACATAATCACTGATGGGATATACGCATTAATATTTCTTTTTTAATTTGATTGATTCTCTATCATCCAACCTTAAATCACTTTGAAATCTCTAATGAATACTTCATATTTATTAGTTCATAAACGAAATTTTATGTTCCTTTCAAGTAGCTTTCTTGTATGAAACTTGATTTGTTTAGGAATGGTTTATTTTTATTTTCATTTCATAGCAGAAAAGTATAATAATGACTTTATTTAAAAAAAATCTGGTGCGTGCGCGCAACACACCACTTTCACTTACCAACTTACTTAGATTAGAAATTGACGTGTTTTGCTAAATATCATTTCCCAAAGTCACACATTTATCTACATTCATAACTTATTTTTGTTAATCGTTAAAGCCGTTTTTGAGTAAATAAAAAAAACCCGTGAAAATGATACAAAATTTATTAAGTAAAGTCCCCCCTCCCGTAGATCAATTTTGATGAAATTTTTACAGTCATATCTCGGGCATATAAATACATCAAATACCAAGTTTGATCAAAATCGTTAAAACCGTTTTTGAGTAAATAAAAAAACACGTGAAAATGATACAAAATTTATTAAGTAAAGTCCCCCCTCTGGTTAATCAATTGTGATGAAATGTTGGTTATCACATCTTTGGCATATAAATACATCAAATACCAAGTTTGATCAAAATCATTAAAACCGTTTTTGAATAAATAAAAAAACACGTGAAAATTATACAAAATTTATTAAGTAAAGTCCCCCCTCCGGTTGATCAATTGTGATGAAATGTTGGTTATCACATCTTTGGTATATTAATACATCAAATACCAAGTTTGATCAAAATCGTTAAAACCGTTTTTGAGAAAATAATAAAAACACGTGAAAATGATACAAAATTTATTAAGTAAAGTCCCCCCTCCGGTTGATCAATTGTGATGAAATGTTGGTTATCACATCTTTGGCATATAAATACATCAAATACCAAGTTTGATCAAAATCGCTAAAACTGTTTTTGAGTAAATTAAAAAAACATGTGAAAATGATACAAAGTTTATTAAGTAAAGTCCCCCCTCCGGTTGATCAATTTTGATGAAATTTTTACAGTCATATTTCAGGCATATAAATAAATCAAATACTCAGTTTAATCAAAATCGTTAGAGCCGTTTTTGAGAAAATCAAAAAAAACTTAAAAAGTTATTAAATAAAGTACCCCCTCCCTTTGAGCAAATTTGATGAAATTTTTGCTGTCACATCGCGGGCTTATACATACTCTAAATACCCAATTTCAGGTTCGCACGGTTTATAGTTTTTGAGCTAGTCTGTTCACACACAGACACACAGACACACAGACACACACACAGACCATTTCGCGGGACTTGGTTATTTTGACTCAGGGGACCCCAAAACGTGTATTTCCGTTGAAAACCGGAAGTCGAAAATTTTCACGATCGCAATACTTCCACTTACTATATATTTCATATATAGGTAAGTGAAAGTAAAAAAAATATTTAAAGTGTGATCTAGGTGAAAAAATCGTTTGAAAACTGGTGAAATAAAAAAAAATCGAATGGATCAAAGATAACCTTATGAATAAACTATAACATAGCGCTATCTGGAAGCTGGGCATTGAAATTATATTTATCATTTATTATAAATATTTTATTAGCCCTGTAAATAGTTTTATTAGCCATCAGTCATGCACAGGTGGGCTAATAAACATTGCTTGAGAGAAAAACTTCCAGCACTTATTTAAGCCTTCATTTAAACTTGAACCTTTTTCGTGACCGGGAGTATAGGCCTACAAAACCATAAAACTTTCTTGATCGTATCTGGTCTCGGTTTTTAGTTTCAGCGGCTCGCACATTATACACTTTTTTTTTTATTATGTCTATTGATTGATTATTGACGGATAGCATTCAAACTATATCTTTATATATAAAAAAATCTCGTGTCCCGATATTTGTCGAAGGTCAAATCAGAAACTACTCACCCGATCTTTATAAAATTTGTCTCCTCGTATGTAGTTTTGTCCAACAAAAGATAGGATAGTTTTTATCCCGATTATTGGCCTCAATATTTCTTTTATTACAAATTAAGTGCATATTTTATTACAATTGAGTGTGATTTTTTGTAAGTTCTACAAATTTCCAACAGATGGCGGTGTAAGTTGATTTATTGACACTTCATTTTCTTTCGATATTTAGGGTGGGTAAGCATTCAGTAGCCATGTCTATTTTTTTCGGCTTGGACTCGGAAAATCCGTGTTTTTCCCTTGGGCAATTATGTGTCGCCTTTTCACACGTGGGAAAAATATATCTTTTAGCAAAAGGCAGGTTGACCAAAACCATTGTGCACCTATTAGGACTACAACGCATTGAAAGTGTGAATTTTTATAATAAAAAATATGAATATAAAAATTATATAAATATAAAAAATATATAAATATAATATAAAACATAAATATAAATATAAATATCTCATCCATAAAATTAAATTTTTATGTTTTGATAAGTATTACTGCAACAACAAGCAGCATGGTTTGAGTTTCCTTCCTTTCATAACCTGTTTCTGGTAGAACCTACTGATACGATATCTCAAATCATCATATGTTACATTCTGAATTTAATTAATATGTATTATGGCTAAAGATTAATTTGGTAAATTTTTGCTAACTGTCTGTTGTGATTGTACTAAACCCAATTCCAATTATATTCTTATTAGTTACTTTTACATGTGTTATTTATACTTAATCTCGCCTCTGCTAAAAGAATCCATTAAGTGCTAAATGAATGGTCTAAGCTAAATGACTAGATCATTAATACATACTATATGAGATGTAAAAAATTAAAACTTTAACCCTTCTAAATTCTTTACCAAACAATTTTGAATTTGGCGTAAAGTTCTGTTTTAAGTCCCGTTGATTTCTAGATTAGCTTTATTGGTGAATTTTGATTTGACTGTATTAAAAAGAACAGGGTATAATTAATTAAACGCAAAATAGAACTTTACGCCAAATTTAAAATTGTTTGGTACAGGATTTAGAAGTGTTTAAGTTTTTATTTTTTACATCTCATTATTGACTATAGAAAATATTGATGATCCATTCATTTAGCACTTACTGGATTATTTCAGCAGAGGCAAGATTAAATATAAATAACACACCAGGCAAAAGGAACTAATAAAGAATATAGTTGGAATAGGGTTTAGTACAATTATAAAAGACGGTTATCAAAAATGTACCAATTCAATCTTTTGCCATAATATAAGTTAATTAAATTCAGAATATAACACATGATGATATGAGATAACCTGAAAAAGTTTATGAAAAGCGAGCAACCTCAAACCATGCAACTTATCAAAACATAAAAATTTAATTTTATGAATGAGATAGATAACATTAATTTATAACTTTTTATAATAATAATTTAAAAAAAAATTATTATTAGGATTCACAATTTCTATTGATTGTAGTGCCAATAGGTGTACAATAATTTTGGTTAACCTGTCCTTTGCTAAAACAAATAGATTCGATGTTTTTCCCACACGTGAAAAGGCAACACATAATTGACCCTGGGAAAAACACGGATTTTCCAATTCCAAGCCGGAAAAAATAAATTTGGCTACTCGATGCTTACCACCCTAAATATCGAAAAAAATAAAGTATTGTGTCGATAAATCAACATACACCTTTTTCATTTGTTGGAAATTTATAGAACTTACAGTTAATAATAAGTATTTAATTTGCAATAAAAGAAATATTGAGGCCAATCATCGAGATAAAAACTATCCTATCTTTTAAGTTGGACTCAACTACACACCATGAGATAAATTTTATTAAGATTGGTTGAGTAGTTTCTGATTTTACCTCCGACAAACATCGGGACACGAGATTTTCATTATATAAAGATAGATATTTAATATCACCACGGTTCCAGAAAAAAAATTCGGGGGGGGGGGGATTTGTCGGTAGGAAAAAAAAAACAGCGTAAAAATAGCACACTTTATTTCCTTAGGCTTATACATTAAGTTCATATACAAAATTATGTATAAACAATTCTATTCAAAATTAAACTAAACTTCCGTAGAAAACTCGTAAAAGTTAGATGCGTAATTAATTTTTTTAACTCATCCCACTAATTTTTTTTTCGTCGAAATTACGGGGGGGGGGATTGATCCCCTATATCCCCCCCTAGGACCGCCACTGCACCACGGGTACCATAATCGCACAATAAATTGCATTAACAATGGTGGGATAAGAAATTTATCTACCCTGATTACGTATTCAGCGAGTACAAGCCGGATTCTCGTTAAGGCATCAAGGTGAATAAGCGTCCGTTGGAGAAAAGTGCATGCGTCATTACGGTTCCATGTAACGCCAATCTTTGAGGTTATTAAATAACGCTCTTGGCTTTGTTACGAGTAATCGGTTGAGGTTAGAGTAACCGCTTTAGGGACAGGGTTAATGGATCATGTCGGTTCAGATATTTTTACTTTACAAAAATCTTATAAATAAAGTTGAAATTCTGTTTGTTTGTTCTTTATAGAAATCCATACCGTTTGTCCTAAATTCTCCAAATTTCGCTTAGTGGTTCTTTGATACCAGGTGCGAACACCTGTCCATATTAAAATTGCATAACTTCAGCCAATCTCATGGTATATTCTTTATTGTTAAAAAAATCGTCATGATCTCGCTTTACAATGGGTTTTTTTTACGAAATCGACCGTTTGAGTCGAAAAACAGCCTAAAATATCATTTTATACATTTTGAAGAGGCCAACAAGGCCCGGTAAGACCGTCCCTTGGTAGGCGTCGAGTTCTGAGATTTTTAAACCATATGTTTTTTTTTTTTTTTTTTTAAATTACAATACGTTTATTTACATGTATGGTGAATTTATTTTTTATAAATGCCTCCTAAGAAGCGAGCTTCAATAGGAGTAGTGAGCTCAAAAGCTAAAAACAACGTCAAATACGAGCAGCTGAAACTTTCGACGAACATCAAATTAGGATTGAACAACAGAGGCTTAGACAGGCAGAATCGCGGGAAACTGAGTCTGCCCAGGAATACGAGGCCCGCTTTGCGCCACAAAGGCTTAGGCAAGCCGATTTGCGAGAAGCTGAAACTGCAGGCCAATATTTCTGTTTGTTTGTTTGTTTTTTATAGAAATCCATACCGTTTATCCTAAATTCTCCAGATTTCGCCAGTAGTTCTTTCATACCAGGTGCGAACACCTGTCCATATTAAAATTGCATAACTTCAGCCGATCTTCAGCTGATAGTCTTTATTGTTATAGAAATCGTAATGAACTCACTTTACAATGTTTTTTTACGAAATCAACCGTTTCATTAGAAAAATGAAATTCCCCGATCAAACCGGGTTATACAGCTCAAGGATGAATTTCTGTTAGTTTGTTTTTTCTTAATAAAACTCCATACCGTTTGTCCTAAATTCCCCAAATTTCGCTCAGTGGATCTTTCTTACTAGGTGCGAACACCTGTCCATATTAAAATTTCATAACTTCAGCCAGTCTCTGGGTATATTCTTTATTGTTATAAAAATCGTTATGATTTCACTTTAAATTTGTTCACGTTTATTAGAAAAATGAAATTCCCCGGGTGAAACCGGGATATACAGCTAGTATATAAATATTTCTAAGATGCATGCATGCACAAATATCTACGAAGATGTGCCTTTCTCCAACTGATATAACAAAATGTAAAACATAAAGGTTGCATTACATAAATGTTCTAGGTTAAGAACAATGACCTGGATTCAACATTTATGAGAAAAAGATCATGCCATCTAAATCTGCGTATTTTATTTACCCAAAAATTCCCCCACATATTTTCATATACAGTACATTCATATACACCCCATTAAATTTTTTTAAGTTTGCCCAGGACATCAAAGGAAATGAAGAAGACATTTTGTATATTATTTTCTTTTAAACTGTAACTTTGAAAGAAATAAAATTCACTACCAAAAGAAAAATAAATATAACATTAAAGATAAGGTAAAGATAATTGCTAATAGAACTCCTGAACCATTACAAACCAAGTCTGTGTACATTTATTATAAACTCCTTCAAATACTGTACAATAATAAACAAACGTTTACAATATAAAGAAAAAGCTCTATTTTAGTCAGTTAAGTCTTTATAGTGGCCGTTTTTCTGTTACTTTGCTAAAAATGGAAATTTTTGTAGACAATTATTAGACAATTTATTATTAATTTAAGAAATGAGGGAAAATCTTTGAGAGAAATCGCAGAAATAATTAAGAAACGTCACTCTTCAGTTAAAAGAATAATTTAGCATTACCAAGAAACCAGTTATCTTCAAAGTAAACCTAGACTGTGGGTACACAGACTTTTTACTTTCACTTACCTATATATGAAATATATAGTAAGTGGAAGTATTGCGATCGTGAAAATTTTCGACTTCCGGTTTTCAACGGAAATACACGTTTTGGGACCCCCTGAGTCGAAATAACCAAGTCCCGCGAAATGGTCTGTGTGTGTGTGTGTGTGTGTGTGTGTATGTGAACAGACTAGCTCAAAAACTATAAACCGTGGGAACCTGAAATTGGGTATTTAGTGTAGGTATATGCCCGCGATGTGACAGCAAAAATTTCATCAAAATTGCTCAAAGGGAGGGGGTACTTTATTTAATAACTTTTTACGTTTTTTTCGATTTTCTCAAAAACGGCTCTAACGATTTTGATTAAACTGAGTATTTGATCGATTTATATGCCCCAAATATGACTGTAAAAATTTCATCAAAATTGATTAACCGGAGGGGGGACTTTACTTAATAAATTTTGTATCATTTTCACGTTTTTTTTTTATTTACCCAAAAACGGTTTTAACGATTTTGATCAAACTTGGTATTTGATGTATTTATGTGCCCGAGATGTGACTGTAAAAAATTCATCAAAATTGATCAACGGGAGGGGGGACTTTACTTAATAAATTTTGTACCATTTTCACATGTTTTTTTTATTTACTCAAAAACGGTTTTAACGATTTTGATCAAACTTGGTATTTGATGTATTCATATGCCCGAGATATGACTGTAAAAATTTCATCAAAATTGATCTACGGGAGGGGTGACTTTACTTAATAAATTTTGTATCATTTTCACGGGGTTTTTTATTTACTCAAAAACGGCTTTAACGATTAACAAAAATAAGATATGAATGTAGAAAAATGTGTGACTTTGGGAAATGATAATTAGCAAAACACGTCAATTTCTAATCTAAGTAAGTTGGTAAGTGAAAGTTGTGTGTTGCGCGCACGCACCAGATTTTTTTTATTTTGTATAAATAATTTTTATAAATGTCTTAAGACGTTGTTTATGAAAATGTTTAAAAATGATCAAGTATTAAGCGTTAATTTATAAAGAAAAAATTAAAAGAATAGTCTGTTATTTTTCCTTCTTTTCCTTGGCTAAAATTTTATTTTTGGCATGGTGTGCATTGACTTTTTTTGCTAACTGTACACAGGGATCGCCGATCGGAAAAACAGATTAAAAAATAAAATAAATAAATAAATATAAATTAGCCCTACTTCAACAAAATTTGATATCGCCGTAATTTTTTTCAGATGACAAAGAATTATTTTTCCGTAAATCACCTTTATTGATTCCTGTTCAAGATATATCGTCGGTCTTAAACTTTACTATTCAGTAGCGTACATTTTGACTCAGACCGAATTTATTTCTCAAATCTACTAAAACTCAGCTAAACAATATTTATATATATAGAAACCTTTAAAAAATTTGTTTATTTATTTATTGTCAAAATAAGGACGGTGCAGAGTGAAAACAGCAGTAAGGTCAGTTAACATATTTTTACTTTCACTTACCTATATTTTTTTTTATTCGGTACCCCTTCCTGGCCATGTGTGGCATACGGGGGGTTACTCTCCAGGTGTAACCAACCTATCCTAACCATGGTGGGTAGGCCGAGATTTTATTCCGTGGGGCCTCCACGAAATAAAAGTCAACCATCCCAGGGCGGATTCGAACCGCCACCGTTCGGCTCGAGCGTGTTCCAGCGCGCTCCAACACGCTCGGCTATCCCCGTCCCACACTTACCTATATATGAAATATATAGTAAGGGGAAGTATTGCGATCGTGAAAAAATTCGAATTTCGGCTTTCAACGGAAATACACGTTTTGGGATCCCCTAAGACCAAATAATCAAGTCCCGCGAAATGGTATGTGTGTGTGTGTGTGTGTGTGTGAACAGACTAGCCCAAAAACTATAAACCGGGCGAACCTGAAATTAGGTATTTAGTGAATGTATATGCCCGCAATATGACAGCGAAAATTTCATCAAAATTGCTAAAAGGCAGGGTGTACTTTATTTAATAACTTTTTAAGTTTTTTTCGATTTTCTCAAAAATGGCTCTAACGATTTTGATTAAACTGAGTATTTAATGCGTTAATATGCCCGAGATATGACTGTAAAAATTTCATCATAATTGATCAACCGGAGAGGGGACTTTACTTAATAAATTTTGTATCCTTTTCACGTATTTTTTTTATTTATTCGAAAACGGCTTCAACGATTTCAATCAAACTGGGTATTTGATGTATGTACATGCCAAAGATGTGATAGCCAACATTTCATCAAAATTGATCTTTTGTGATTTTTTTATTTACTCAAAAACGGCTTTAACGATTTTGATCAAACTGGGTATTTGACGTATGTATATGCCAAAGTTGTGATAGCCAACATTTCATCAACATTAGTCAAACGGAGGGGGTTCTTTATTTCATAACTTTTTTTTCCAATTTTTACCTTTTTTCGATTATCTCAAAAACTGCTTTAATGATTTTTATCATATTCGTCATGTTTAATGAAAAATTAGGTATTCTTTAATATCAGGTAAGCCTTTATCATTATTAAAATGTTATGAGGGGGCTTAAATGGGGTAGGGGACTTTTTTGTTTGTTTGTTGTTTTGTTTCGTATAAAGTACCTTTGTTTTTGTTTATACGGAGAAATTAACTGTCTCTAGTTACGCCTAAAAATAAGAAATGACCTAATATGAGACATGATGAAAATCAAATAAACATATAGGAGAGAAAAAACGAAAAATATTCAGTCAACTCATTAAAACACGTTGAGCCCACGCATGCGGAGTACGCCTTTAATGACAGACCATTGTTCATAATTAAAGCCGTTCTGTTGATTTAATGGAAATTATTTGTTTCATGGTAACTAAATGAAATTTCAACAAGTATATAGAGAATTGCAAAATCAGACGACTTGTAGTGTACTAATACAGTTAAATCTTTTATTTAACAATAAAAGAAATTAGTGTTTTTTATAGAGCAAATGAAAACAAAACTAAGGAATAAATGTGGAATAATGTGTAATTTTGAGAAGTGTCAATTAACAAATCGCATTAATTTCTAATCTAAATAAATTGGTAAGTGAAAGTTGTTTGTTGCGCGTAAGCACCAGATTTTTAGTAATAATAATAATAATAATAATAATAATAAAGGCTTAACGAACCCGAAGGTTCGATGCCGACACCACCAATCGCTCCCTGCACACCTCCATCCATCGACCGTCTTCCAGACCTAACTTCGATAGATCCGCCCTAACGCAATCCTCCCATCTCCGCCTTAGCCTGCCCCTTGGACGTTTCTCATTCGGCACCGCGCTTATTAATCTTTTCGGAATACGTTCACAGCCAAGTTTTGGAATTTTACACGCCCATTTTATTCGTCTTGCTGCAATCACGTCAATTATATTTACTGGGTAAAGTTCACTCAGTTCGGCGTTGTGTAAGCGTCTAAATTCTCCGGTTATTTCATCCCTCTTCGGTCCAAATATTCTACGCAGTACTTTATTTTCAAAAACTCTAAGCTGTTGCTCATCCCTCAATGTCAGCGGCCAAGTTTCGCATCCGTAAACGACCGTTGGAAGAATAATAGTTTTGTAAATCCTAATTTTTAAGTTTTGGGACAGAAGGCGGGAGCTAAGCAATTTCGCGACTGAAAAGTAGCAAGCATTACCGGCTTTTAATCTAGCCTTAATTTCCTCATTTCGTTTTTTCTAGTTACCATCGCCCCTAAATATCTAAATTTCTCTACCTGTTCAAACGTATTCCCCCCTACATTGATATCCGCGAAATCCTCACCACTTCTACGACTAACCATATATTTTGTCTTATCCGTATTCATTTCTAGACCAAGTTCTTGTCCGGCTTTCATCAACGTTTTTGTGTTCATTTCTATGGTTTCTACGTCCTCCCCAAGCAATACCAAATCATCGGCATATCCGAGCACGGGTATATTCCCTCCCAAATTCAAACCCTTTCCGGTACGTGTCACCTCCCTAATGGCATATTCCAGCGCTAAATTAAATAAAACAGGTGAGAGAGAATCTCCTTGTTTCAAACCAGAGCGAACCTCGAACTTCTCAGAAAAATAATTACCGATTCTAACTATATTGAACGTTTCAGTCATACACTAAGTTTACTAATTTTTTCGGTATTCCCTGCTCGACCAGGATTTTTAGTAATAGTAATAGTTTTTCAAATACTTTTAAAATGAAACTTATTTAGAAATGTAAATGACTCTTTCGACCCCTGATTAATACTGATTCGATCAATTGTATTATTATTAATATTATGTTTGTATATTTTAGTAAAAATAATCACATCAGCTGTTTACACCACCATGTTATTCTACTTTCACCATGTACTCGTATGCTTCTTCCGCCATCTCACTGTTCTGACAGGACTACGATTACTGGTACCATATGTGCCCAAATACAGTACATATATTAGGACAACATTTCATTGTAACAAGGAATACCGCCAGCGTGATATAATTTTATTTCAACAGCGCAGATGCCTTTCGGAACAATGGGATATTTTCGGATTGAACAATGGGATGACACAGGCGAGCGACTTTCGTTTCAAGTACAGATACGGAAGTCGAAAGAGTTATTCTTTTGTTTGACCCTGCTTCAAATAAAAAATGGTATTTTAAATCGAGAGAAAATATTCTTTCAGAACCATCCGAGTTGTGTTATGTAATGTTTCTAACGCAATATTTCTAGTCTCAGTTTTGTTGGACAGTGTGTTTCTGTTAAAGGACTCAGAGGTGGATCAAGAAAATTTACGACAGGGGTTTTTACCTTTAATTTTTTTTTTTTTTTTTTTTTTTTTTTTTTGTTGCTTTGGAAGCATTAAGTTAAAAACACCCAATAGTGAAAATTATTTGTAGTGTATCATGAATCATGGAACATCTGATCCAACAAATAAAATTACTGGCACATTGTCTATATGATGGAAAGGAGTATAGCAGAAAAAGCTAAGGATTTTAAACTAATAAAATTATATGTTGATTAAAAGTTTTTACCAAGTTATGATCCTATGAAATTTTGGCTCCAATTTTTTTTCAACTAAAAGTTTGTAAAACTTAAAACTAACTATTATGCACTTAATATCATTTCTATCTAACTAAACAGATAGTTTATCCTAAAATATTATACTCTTTTACTGGCAAAGCATATACATATTTTAATTAGAAATATATAAGGAACTTAAAAAAAACAAAACAACAATGTGGGGTCACCTGTGGTGTAGTTTCTATATTATTATATACTAGCATTCCCCGTCGCGGCTTTGCCCGCGAGCCTTTACAATCAATTCTGTGATCATTATCTTGGTATTGATTTAATATAATATGTTAACAGATGTTAAGGAGATTTAGTTGAATCGGAGCTTCCGGTAGGTGGAATGTTGGAGGGGGGAAGCTGCCGGCTCGGTAGAAGAGAGGGTGACGCGCAATGGAGAGAGTAACGCTTCTTTTTTCGGCTTTAAAACTTGGTTTTCGATTTCCCACAGGGGCTTTCGAGTTAAACTCGTCGTATCAAGATCTTTAAAATGAGTCCAAATTAGATATTTTTTATTTATTCTCGAAGTGCAAAAATAGGTGTCCGTTAGAGTTAAACGACAATGTCGCCATTTAAACCCCCTAGGGGCTACATTTTTTAAATTCATTTCCTAGTGGTTACCTACATCGCGTTTAGAATCTAAATTACGAATTTCAAGTTTCTATCATTAGTAGTTTTTGCTCTGCGTTGATTCTGTCAGTCAGGACAAAGCCTCTTATATATAGAGAGAGATTCTATATACTATATATTCTATATATTCTATATATCTATATATATATATATATATATATATATATATATATATATATATATATATAGCCAATAAATATATATATATAGAAATTGTTTTACTGGTATACATACATATGCTTATATACATATATATGTTTTACTTACTATATATATATATATAGTAACTCTTTTACTGGCTAAGCATATACATATTTCAATTAGAAATATATAAAAAAACAAAACAACAATATATGGGGTCATCTGTGGTGTAGTTTCTATATTATTATATATTCTATATACTATATATTCTATATACTATATATTCTATATACTATGTATTCTATATATCTATATATATGTGTGTATATATATATATATATATATATATATATATATATATATATATATATATATATATATATATATATAAAATGAGACTGAGAAGCTTCTTAAGTTAAGTAAAGAGAGAGCTAGTAGGGGCTTCAAGGTTTTTGAGAATAGCGTATTGCGTAAAATATTCGGGTGGATGGATGAGGCGTCCGTTGAATTTAGGCAGTTGCTACACAATGGAGTATTGCGTGTCGTAGTAAATCCAATTGACGTCGGCCCGTCACGGACTGAAATACCGAAATAGGATTAGGATTTCAAAGGCGAGTCGGTAAAAGGGTGCAAAAGCATTTACGTTACATTAACATTAGCGTTGTCTCGCCATCAGAAAATATTTTGCGAATGCACCCAACAAATTGATATTCTGATAAGAGAGAATGATTGTAGTTGTCAGTAATGTTGACTGGAAAATTAGTGCGAATATTACTAAATGAGGTCTAACTATGAACCCCAAGATGAAACCCTAGACCCACCAATGTGATGTATAGATTATTGTATGGTACGTAACTAACTACAGCTCGCATAGACAAAGTCGGTCGTGGTAGTCAAGGGAGGGGGGCGAAACTCCTCCCCCACCACTATACCATCTAATAAAGACTTTTTGAATATTTACCTTTGCGAGAGGTAATTAGCTAGGGAAAAAAACCATAGTAATTAGTTAATGAAAATTTAAGTGTGCGAGAGCTAACTACACCTTTTCTAACTTTATTCGAGAAGTAAGAAAGTTAATTTGAGAAAATGTCATTTGTATATGAGAATAGTCAAATGTATTTGAGAAGTAGTCAAATGTAGTTCAGAATAGTCAGTTGTATTTGAGAAGGCATCAAATGAATTTGAATCTAGTAAATTGTATTTGAGAAGTTGTAAATTGTATTTGAGAAGTAGTCAAATGTATTTGAGAAAACGTCAATTAAACTATTTTTAAATGTTAAGTACTTGTGAACACAGAAAAAAATGTACAGTATTGCATGTAAACACATTATTTATTGAATTAAAAGAACATTACAAAAATTTATAACAAAACATAAAACTCTACATACATAAAACAAATGTAATGTGGTGCAATAAAAACATAACACAAACTGCAGAAAAAAACTATGTACTGCAGTAATATTAACTGGCTTCCTGCTTTTCACCTCCCTACTTCCATGTCTTCCATTGCTAATGCTGCTGGATGGAAACTTGTGGTGTGCTGAACTGCACGGGCGCAATCTCCACCGGCGATAGTGTATTTTGCTTGGTCAATCACATTTTCTAGGTAGATCAGTCTTTGTTCTCCAACACCAGGAGGTTGAACAACTGGAAATCTTAAATTTGCTTTCACGAATGCCTTAACTTTAGACCAGATTGTTTCAACAGGATTAAGCATTGGTGAATAAGGAGCCAACCGCAGGAGTGTTGCTGGTGGTCCATCGATAACGTTTTCTAAACGGCTGTGGCATGGGGCATTATCAGCAACGATGACAAGATCCTCAAGGCGATTACCAGTTTCTTGCCACCTTTGTAAAATTGTTCCTTCCCATGCGTTTACTGATTCATTTTTAAACGATCCTCTTCTTCGATCCACAGATAACATGCCAGCGGCCGATAAAGCACAAATTATTGCACATTTGGACCTTTGCTTGCAGGTAACTTTTGCACTGCTCTTTCTCCAATTTTGGCGCGTCCTTTTCTACGCCTACAAAAAAGATTGAAGTTGGTCTCGTCAAACCACACGATTTGTTTTCCTTGCTGTATAAGTCGGTTTATAGTTTGAACATATTCGGCTCGCCTAACCTTGTTTTCAATGGAGTTCATTGTTACAGGTTCATGATAGACTTGGTTGACCCTATATACTCTTCCCTCTAGGCAGTTTCCGATTGTTGATGTAGAAACAGTTTTTTGGAGAGTGGTAAAAGTCCTATTTCTAATCTGTTTTAGTGTAGGATCAGTATCTTCCTCTATCCAAGATATAATTATTTAATTTCTTCTTCTGTTAGAGCTTTTGGCTTCTTGCCCCCTTTGGGTAGAGGTACATCATCGCCGGACCTGATCCAGCGATATGCGGTTTTGTAAGGAACATTTAATTGGGTACTTAATGCTACCCAATCTTCCCCTCTGTTAGCAGCCGTTACAATCCTTTGCCTATCTTGGATGGAGTGCTTCTGATATGATTTCCTCTCGATATTCTCTTCTGATTCGACAAATAGGGCATAGCTGAGTATTAACATTTTTTAAACGACGCTGATTTTCAACACAAGTATTGTGAAGCAAATGTGTACATGGCAACATTCGTATTACTTGTCTCCTCAGCATAGAAGATCTACAAATTCCACACTTGTCTTTTAACTCCATTTCAATTATAAATAAAAAAGAAGAATACCAAAATCTTTTAAAATGTAGCACAAATAGCAAAAATCACTTAACACTTACAGTAAAATAACTTGAATATTCACAAAGTAGCCTACATGAACAAAAACATAACAGTCTGTGTTATTTATTTTCAAGTAAACAACGGAACAGCTGATTTTATTGTCTGATACAATTATACAGCAGATTTCTCAAATACATTGACAACTTCTCAAATTCGAATAACACATTCTCAAATAAAATTAATGAATTTCAAAATTAAAGTAATACTTTCTCAAATAAAATTGACTATTCTCAACTACATTTCATGTTTTCTCAAATTAAACTGACTATGATCATATACATTTGGCGTCTTCTCAAATACAATTGACATCTTCTCGAATAAAATTGGAAAAGGTGTAGAGCGCGAGGGCAGCGAGTTGGCGATAGTTGTGGTTCCTGGTGGAGCGGAGAAAAATTTAGGTGTATGGGCAAAATTTAGGACTCCCACTGTAGCTTCTTTCAATCAAAAAACCATTTAGCAATAAAGTGACGTCAAATAAATGAACAAAGAGATTTGTAGTTTTGGAGTTCTGTAGTCACAAAGTAGATAGATGGTTTACAAATTGAACTTTATTTTATTTTATTTTTTCAATGCTTATATGCTATTATTTGAATCTAAGGTTTAAATATGCTTAGTTTAGAAACTATTGAACCAATTTGAAAGATTTTAACGTTAGAAAATGGAGATGATAAAGCTTTTAGGACACAAAGCGGGAAGAATGATGATTTTGTAAATCCTAATGTTTAAGTTTTGGTAAATAAGGCATTATCTAAGCAATACCATCGCCCCTAAATATCTAAATTTCTCTATGTGCTCAAACGTATTCCCATCTATATTAATATCAGCTAAATCGTCACCACTTCTACGTCCAACCATGTATTTTGTCTTGTCCGTATTTATTCCCAGCCTAAGTTCATGACTGTCTTTCATCAACTTTTTTGTATTTACATGTGTAGTTTCCGCTTCCTCTTCACAATCATCGGCATATCCGAGCAAGTATATATTTCTTCCCAGATTCAAACTATTTCCGGTACGTTTCACCTCACTAATGACATATTCCAGTGCTAAATAAATAGATATAGAATCACCTTGTTTCAAACCTGAAAGAACCCCGAGCTTCTCACAAAAATAACTATCGATTTTAAATAATTTATTTTTGAAGAGAAAAGATTTGGCTCCGCTGGGAATCGAACCCGGGTCTTCCGCGTGACATGCGCGGTATGCTATCCATTACACCACGAAGTCGCTTCCAAACGGTGCCAAATCCTTCCTCTTCACTGACACCTCTCCCACGATCTCTCTAGTTTTTGCGAGTATTAACGGGAGATGGACAATTTTTGTCCAATTTTGGGCATCTTCTTAACTTGCGAGATCGTGGGAGAGGTGTAAGTGAAGAGGAAGGATTTGGCACCGTTTGGAAGCGACTCCGTGGTGTAATGGATAGCATACCGCGCATGTCACGCGGAAGACCCGGGTTCGATTCCCGGCGGAGCCAAATATTTTCTCTTCAAAAATAAATTATTTAAAATAATTTAAAAAATAGGTGATCATCCACAATGATGTATTAACGGGAGATGGACAATTTTTGTCTAATTTTGGGCATCTTCTTAACTTGCGAGATCGTGGGAGAGGTGTCAGTGAAGAGGAAGGATTTGGCACCATTTGGAAGCGACTTCGTGGTGTAATGGATAGCATACCGCGCATGTCACGCGGAAGACCCGGGTTCGATTCCCGGCGGAGCCAAATCTTTTCTCTTCAAAAATAAATTATTTGAAATAATTTAAAAAATAGGTGGTCATCCACAATGATGGTTAAATTAATATCGATTTTAATTTTATTGAACGTTTCGTTCATAGATATGTAGAAATCATATATTGATGTTAAAACTTTATCTTGATGGCCAAACAGAATACTTGAATATCATCTTCGATTGGCTAATTAGGAGTGATCGGCCTTCAAGAGAAGAAAGTGGTGCCGTGCATGGAGAACAATGGCCGAGTCGTTAGCGAGCGAATCCATGTCGTGGAACCAATCTCTTCGCCACTTCCCAAACAGAGGTCAGTGAGGCTCGGGGTGAAGGTTGTTTTGTCTGCGAGTGGAAAGTGGATGAAAGTGGCATTCCACCGCTCTTTCCCACCTCCCACTGAGTCGTCAGCTGAGTTCAGTAATACACTCACACTTATGGCTGTTTGAATGGTATAGTATGGTTAATATTTTAACGGTTGATTATCGTTAATATTTAATTCATGCTTAAGTAATAATAGATACATCAGTTTACATGCTTAGTGGCAAACTTATTTCTTTATATTTTAACCAAGAGAATTACAAAACTCTAAGAGAATTGCAATGCAGAAAAAAGATAAATGTTTTACTTTCTACAGTTTTAAATTCATCAGTAAAAGTTAGTGTTGACTTAAAATATTTTGCTGAATGGACTACCGCAAATACAAGTGGACCGTAATAGTATATTTTTAAATTACATAAATAATTTAAATAATCAGAATAATAGAATAACTAGAAGCACTTTCAATATATAAACATTCATATACGCATGATAAAACTAAACTTTATAAATGTTTTGAAAATTAGTTTTGATCACATATAAATAAAAAATAGATACGATTACAAAAATAATTAATAGTAATAATAAAATAAAATATGATGAAATAAATAAAATTAGGCCAATTTTCACCATGTCACAAATTTATTCAGCTAGGCATAGTTTTGGCTCCTAGAGCCATTTTAAAGGCTATTAGCATTTTTTTTTTAGAAAGTTTCTGAAATAAATGCTTACAGGATTAAAGAAAATTTCTGAAGAAACTGCTTGCACGCTTGAAAATGGCTCTAGGAGCGGAAACGTTACCTAGCTAAATAAACTTATTTTTATAATTCTATCTATTTTTATTTAAATGTAATAAAAAACTAATTTTCTAATATTAGTTTAATCTATATACATAAAGTTGAAATTCTGTTTGTTTGTTTGTTTATTTGTTCTCTATAGAAATCCATACCGTTTGTCCTAAATTCTCCAAATTTCGCTTAGTGGTTCTTTGATAACAGGTGCGAACACCTGTCCATATTAAAATTGCATAACTTCAGCCGATCTTCAGCAGATATTCTTTATTCTCCAAATTTCGCTCAGTGGTTCTTTCAGACCAGGTGTGAACACCTGTTCATATTAAAATTGCATATCTTCAGCCGATATTCAGCTGATATTCTTTATTGTTATAAAAATCATAATAATCTCACTTTACAATGTTTTTTTTACGAAATCGACCGTTTCTTTATATACAGCTATTATCTCTATGTATTTAAAGATGAAATTCTGTTTGTTCTTTATAGAAATCCATACCGTTTGCCCTTAATTCTCCAAATTTCGCTCAGTGGTTCTTTCAGACCAGGTGCGAACAACTGTCCATATTGAAATTGCATAACTTCAGCCGATCTCTTGATATATTCTTTATTGTTATAATAATCCTTTTGATCTCGCTTTACATTGGTTTTTACGAAATCGACTGTTTGAGTCGATAAAAGTCTCACTTAATAGATTTTTAAAATGAAATTCTCCGGGTGAAACCGGTGTATACAGCTAGTATAAGATAAAAACTAAAATTTATAAAGTTTAGTTATATCATATGGATGTTTATGTATTGTAAGTACTATTATTTAATATAGATAACAATAGGATCATCTATGGTGTAATGGTTAGCCTGGCAACCTACAATACTAAAGGTCACGGGTTCGCGTCCCGCGGTAGCCCTAGGATTTTTTAATGGGAGTAAAAAATCCTTAGCTATGCGGTCCCTCGGGTAGGACGTGAAATGGAAGTCCCGAGTCCGTACGATGACAGGTACTCGTTAAAGATCCGTATCTTAATTATATCTGTATACGCAAAATTTAGGACTCCCACTGTAGCATCGTCCGATTAGTTAGCCTCAGTAGCATTAATGGACGTTAAACAAACAAAACAATATAGATAGCAAAAATGTAGATAATTTGTGGACTTAGTAGGCCAACTTAAACAAATATCTTATAACTCGTTAAACTTAAAATAATCTTCCCAAAGCATACATTCTGTATCTGTTTGGACTGACCTCGTGGAGTTGTAATTGGACAACGTGAATTGGATGGAGGTAACTAAGGAACGATTAGTGTTATTAAAGATTGGTTATAAGCATTTAAGTAGAATAGAATATTTTTCAATTTTTAGAATTAATTCCAATACAACAATAAACTAAAAGTTAAATTACATACAGAATATAAAAGATTCGACCACGGCCGGGAATAATAGTTTAGTTTAATCTTTTAGTTATCTACAATAGTTTAAAAATTATAAATTAATTATCTAACGATAACTAATTAATACATAACAACATACAATGTATATCTTTGACGTATGTCAACTAGATCCCGTCTGTCTGGACAATTGTTCAACCCCCCGGTACTTCGCTACATTGTGGCGAGACCTGGAGGGAGGGATTACAGAAGAGAAAGATTCGTTCACGATCGAGACGGACCCACGGTTAGCTCAGTGGTAAGAGCGCTGCGACGTAGATGCAGAGGACCTGGGTTAGATTCCCGACCGTCGTTGAATCTTTTATCTTCTAATAATGTAGTTTAAAAATTATAAATTAATTATCTAACGAAAAATAATTAATACTTAACTACATACAGAATAAGTTTCATTTTGCTGTAAGTTAGCCAGGAGCATGCGCAAAGGTATTGTTGGTTGAACTTCCACGATGAAATTCGCCTTCTCGTTCAATAAGATCAGTGTTTAAAACAGCACAATGCACTGTTATGTCCGCAAAACTATCCAGGTTATAACTTTCCGTTTGACTTCATATTGTTTTCTTATAACCTAGACGTTTGTGGAACTGACCGAGTTTTTTTTTTACTAGTCACGTATCGGAATGCGTTATTAATCGTATTTTTTTCGAGAGAAAAAGAGATAATCTTAGCATTGCAAAGAGGACGGATTCACCCAAAGGAATAGATGTCTTAAATAGTTTCGTGATAAAAGTGAATCTATCCGTGTTTGTCTCTAAACTAATCGAAATTACTATTTCTTCGGTGTTATGTAAACAAGTGAAATGCAACAAACAAGATGTTTTCGAGTTTCTCGTTCGGACTCATGACATGAATAATAATGAAATAAATAGAAACAAAGAACACCTGAAATCATTAATTTTCTTATTTTAATATATTTCCCATCAAACAACAGGGACGAAAACAAAATCACTTCCTGAAATGTTAAAAAAATATATTGTGTCACATGAAAAAAAAAAAAAAAAAAATCATATGGTTTAAAAAAGTTCCAGAATTGTTGTTGGAATAAACTGTTATTGTACATGTTCGTGACTATTCGAGAATAATCTACGCTTGTCTGGACCTTTCTGGACTGTCCTAATTCAGACTAAATATAATTAGCAACGGACTGGAGAGTTGGTCTTCCTCTGAAGCTGGAATCATAAGGTTATTTTTGTGTAACTGTATCGCTACAACTAGATACTTTTTGTAAGGTTGTTGATTATTTCAGTTTTTTTGTTTTTATATAATGTTTGTGATTCGTATCATTGTAAATAATTATTTTTTTTAATACAAAAATTATTTTAACCCATAGAAGTGGTACACTATAAAGATTACAAATATTGGCCATAAAAAAAAAATCAGTTAGCACGTGGAGGTTATGAATATTAAAATACAATTGCCCTAATATGTGTGACCTCTGTGATAAGCCTTTCAATCGATAACCATAATTCCATCGCAAAAAAAAATTCCTTCTTTAATTCATATTGTTATTTAAATTTGCGAGGGCAAATAATATGAATGAATAAGAAATAAAGAAAAGTACTGATAATACTTTATCAGCGCTGTTGTATAAATAAAATCATAACGATCCATCAGGAAGTGTTATTTTCTTCTAATAAAAACATATTTAAACCCTCATAAGAGTAACAATAACTTCAATTATATTTAATGGAAAAGTAATCTATATAAATAAAGTTGAAATTCTGTTAGTTTGTTTGTTTGTTTATTTGTTCTTTATAGAAATCCATACCGTTTGTCCCAAATTCTCAAAATTTCGCTCAGTGGTTCTTTCAGACCAGGTGCGAACACCTGATCATATTAAAATTGCATAACTTCAGCCGATCTTCAGCTGATATTCTTTAATGTTATACAAATAATAATGATCTCACTTTACAATGTTTTTTTTTTTTTACGATATCGACCATTTGAGTCGATAAAAGTCTCAGTTTATGGATTTAAAAAATGAAATTCTCCGGGTGAAACCGGGATACACAGCTAGTCTTCTACATAAATAAAGTTGAAATTCTGTTTGTTTTTTTGTTTGTTTGTTTGTTCTTTATAGAAATCCGTACCGTTTGTCCTAAATTCTCCAAATTTCGCCCAGTGGTTCTTTGATACCAGGTGCGAACACCTCTCCATATTAAAATTGCATAACTTCAGCCGATCTTCAGCTGATATTCTTTATTTAAAGGTGATTTTTCTCAACATTCCGTCATAATGTAAAAAATAAATATTATAAAATATTTTCTTAATATTTTCTCTCAACAAATCACATTATTTCACTTAAGAAAGTCAATCTATATAAATTATGATGAAATTCTGTTTGTTTGTTCTTTATAGAAATCCATACCGTTTGTCCTAATTTTTCCAAATTTCGCTCAGTGGTTCATTGATACCAGGTGCGAACACCTGTCCGTATTAAAATTGCATAACTTCAGCCGATCTCTGGGTATTCTTTATTGTTATAATAATCGTTTTGATTTTGCTTTACAGTGGTTTTTACAAAATCAACCGTTTGAGTCGATAAAAGTCTCAGTTTATAGATTTTATAGATTAAAAAAAATGAAATTCTCCGGGTGAATCCGGTATATAGAGCTAGTTAATTATAATTCTAGAAAACTAAACTTGGAAACATCATATTGTTATGGCCTGTTGACACGGATAACTTTTTGGAAAGAATTTTAGGCCAAATTGTAATTAGTTGTTTGAAATTGAGTAAAACGTTATTTAGAACGTTTTTCTTTTTCCGAAAAATATGCAGATCAAAATGGCTTTGGAACTTGGATGGCTCGTCAATTTTCAAATGATATAGAGAACATTAAAATTATTGAAATGCGCTTCAGGTTTTATTTTACCAGGTGTGAAAAAAAAAAAAACAGAAAAAACTTTCGAATAAAGTCCAATGAATGGTTAAGAGATGGACGCAAAATTTCACTTTTTAGAAATCGACCGGATCTGAGTTTATTACAACTAGTTATAGCAACTAAGCTGGGAGTCTATTAATTAAAGTTATAATTGCTTACGACTTAATTGTGTTAGAAATCGATTAAAAATTATTGTGATCTAGGGCTCACTGATATTAACTCACTTTCTCGCTATCTCATCTGAATTAAATAATCCCACCATTTCACTTTTCAATTTATGTTCTTCATCTTCTAGCTGTGCTTGTAACCTACTTTACTTAGATATTTCTTATAATTCTTAATAAATTATTGCACTATTTTATCACAAAATCGATTCATGTTTTTTTTATTTCAAAATGACTGTAACAAGATACGAACTTACGTACACATGTAGGATTCACCAATTTCTAAAAAAAAACCTGTTTCATGGTGATATAAGATAGAAAAATGTCTGGCAAGTTCAGTCCTAAACTGTGACATTTTTATTGGGGGGGGGGAGTGTATTTATGG
Organism: Aelia acuminata; assembly: GCA_911387785.2. Classification (NCBI taxonomy): domain Eukaryota; kingdom Metazoa; phylum Arthropoda; class Insecta; order Hemiptera; family Pentatomidae; genus Aelia; species Aelia acuminata. The sequence goes on from OU426979.1 coordinate 13,837,124, forward strand.
CTTTTTATTTTATTTGTAGATTTTTGTTTGTTCTTTTATCTTAAAAAGACGGTACAAGTACTGAAGTGCGGCTTATGCGCCTTCACTAAGGTGCCCTTCAAAGTAAGGCCCGATCTCCACTGAAAAGGACCCTTTTGGGGGTTTATTTATCTCTGAAGAGCGAGCGCGGCGAGCGGGAGTCGAAAGCTAGAATCTATTAAAGCCAATCAAGGCACTTTTTAACTGAAATAAAGGCGACAGGAGTTCGATAACATGACGGTCACATAACCTCTCAAAACAGGCCACGCTCATCAGCCGCTCTTCAGTACCTTTACCAAAAAGACTAATCGGACAATTCTTCAGGGGAAGCCCTAAATTTTGCCTTTCCAGGTATAATTAGATCTATAGAGATCTTTAGCGAGTACCTCACACCGCAGAGGTTCAGGATCTCCATTTTACGTCCCATCCGAAGGACGGCATTGCCAAGGATTTTTTACTCCAGTTAAAAAATCCTAGGATCACCTGACGGGATGCGAACTCCTAACCATTAGTATTTTAAGCTGTAGTATTTTAAGCCTCTATGCTAACTGAAATGGACCAGTGACCATTCGTTGTTTACTGCCTATATTCTCGGATCACGGCTTATTGAACCGAAATCATTATATATCGAGATTGTCTATCGCCTTTAAAAATTTACTAGATTTATTATGTTTTAATTCAGTGTTAAATATCTAGATATGCAATGTAAGAATAAACTATGCTAGATAGAGTATACAGGAAAGAAAGATAAGTAATATTAGAAGAAGAGATCTCTTTCTTTAAAGATAAAAGAAATGAGAAAAATCTTTTAAAAAAAAAACAAAATAAAATATGATTATTTTTTTACATATTTTTTAAGTAAAATGGAATTTATACAATGTATATTGGCCGTATAAGATTTGGTGAGAGAACTCGAGGGTAGAATTGGGCGAAAGTCGATAGTTTAGCACCATCGATAGACTGATACCATCGGTTAAACACTATCGATAGTTTTTCGCTTCTTTTTTTTCCAGACCTATTTAATTAAGATTTTCAACTTTTGAATTTAATTAAATCCATTTACCTACCTATTTGAAACTTGCAGGATTGTATTATAGAAATAAACGAAAGAAGAATTTATTTGAATTTTAGAGTATTTGCATCTTTAAAATAAAAATCAACCAATAAATTCTTTAGAAAAAAAAATAACGAAAAAGTTAACTTTATGACCCATTCGATAAACAATTTCTCAATTCAATTCAATTACTTAATAATTATTTGAACTTAATGGGTTATAAACTTTGAGGTTATATTGTAAAGATAACTGAGAAACGAATTTATTTAATTTTAAAGAAGTACATGTTTAAAATAAAAAATACCTAATAAATAAATAACACATGTAAATATTTGCTGTTACTATTTATATAAAAAGATATCTTTAATTATGGCGGTGGTCATACACATGTCTGTTTATAATATAATTTTAGGATTTTTGTTTTTACACATTTCTCCTTTTTTGTTACATATTTTTGTAAATATAATTACATGTTTACAATGTATGTACATATTTATTTTACATGAAATCTTGGACTTAGTAATTCGTAATTTCGAGGAAGTAAATAATGACTGGTTGTAAGAAGAATATTTTTTTGTTTTTTCTCATGTTTATACAATATGTTATTCATGTTTCTGAGAGATATTTTACATGAAAGGTAACGAATTATCCGTTATAAAACGAATTAAAGTTGGTGTTTCTCAATACAGTGTACTGGGACCTTTGCTTTTCAATGCCTTTACGTCAGATTTACTCGAGCATGAAGCAGATGACCACACTTCATTACTTTACCTGAAGACTTTTGTGTATAATAATTTTAAGCTTTAATATTCATGTTTCGATTTTATTTTTATATTACTGCTGGTAAATGTAAATTGAATAGTTTATTTGAATCTTTCAACTGTCATTTTTATTAAATTTGTTGACAAAGTCTTTATATCTACCTTGACTCAGAAGCCCTGATGAAGATCCAAACAAGTTGGATCGAAACGTTGGCTTTCGAAAATATAATTTTTTTCAAACTGAAAATCCTGATCATCATTTAACCTATCAATAACATTCATTTTAATAGTTACATTAAAAATATTATTAAAAAACTTTGCCGAATGATCGTAAGTAAAAACTTATATAATAATTAATAATTAAAAAAAGGTTGTACTAAAAAGAAAATACAAAAAAAATAAGTAAATGATGATGGGAAATGTAGGTATGATTTTAAGAAATTGCTTTTAACAAAACATGTCAATTTCTAATCAAAGTAAAATGGTAAGTGAAAGTTGTGTGTTGCGCGCATCGCACCAGATTTTTACTTTCACTTACCTATATATGAAATATATAGTAAGTGGAAGTATTGCGATCGTGAAAAATTTCGACTTCCGGTTTTCAATGGAAATACACGTTTTGGGGTCCCCTGATTCCAAATAACCAAGTCCCGCGAAATGGTGTGTGTGTGTGTGTGTGTGTGTGTGTGTGTGTGAACAGACTAACTCAAAAACTATAAACCGAGCGAACCTGAAATTAGGTATTTAGTGTATGCCCGCGATGTGACAGCAAAAATTTCATCTAAATTGCTAAAAGGGAGGGGGTACTTTATTTAATAACTGTTTACGTTTTTTTTTCGATTTACTCAAAAACGGCTTTCACGATTTTGATTAAACTGCGTATTTGATATATTTATACGCCCGAGATATGACCGTAAAAATTTCATCAAAATTGATCAACCGGAGGGGGACTTTACTTTATAAATTTTGTATAATTTTCACGTGTTTTTTTTATTTACTCAAAAACGGCTTTCACGATTTTTATCAAACTGGGTATTTGATGTATGTATATGCCAAAGATATGATAGCCAACATTTCATCAAAATTGATCAACCGGAGGGGGGACTTTACTTATTATATTTTGTATCATTTTCACGCGTTTTTTTGATTTAGTCAAAAACGGCTTTCACGATTTTGATCAAACTGGGTATTTGATGTAAATATATGCCAAAGATGTGATTGCCAACATTTCATCAAAATTGATCAACCCGAGGGGGGACTTTACTTAATAAATTTTGTATCATTTTCACGTGTTTTTTTTTTTTTATTTACTCAAAAACGGCTCTCACGATTTTGACCAAACTGGGTGTTTGATGTATGTATATGCCAAACATATGATAGCCAACATTTCATCAAAATTGATCAACCGGAGGAGGCACTTTATTTCATTACTTTTTTTCCAAATTTTCGATTATCTCAAAAAAGGCCTTTAACGATTTTCATCATATTCGTCATGTTTAATGAAAATTAATATCGGGTTATGTTATTTAATATCAGGTAAGCGCTATCATTATTCAAATGAAAACAAAAATAAGAAATGAATGTGGAAAAATGAGTAACTTTGAGAAGTGGCATTAACAAAACGCATTAATTTCTTATCTAAGTAAGTTGCTAAGTGAAAGTTGTGTGTTGCGCGCACGCACCAGATTTTTTTGTTAAGGAGACGTACGTTTCCAAACTTCAATAAGGTGGAAAAAATTCTTTGAGATTTATAGAAACAGCATATTTTTCCTTCGACTCCAGTAATTATCCAGCTACAAGAACTCCTAGTTTTCTCCCGAGGACACGGACTTGGAAAGTACCCCGCCTACATCGGACATGGTGAAGTGTACTGCAAGGTGCTGCCGGGCACTATCCTGGCTTAGAAAGTCTGCGACACGCACTTTCTCAACATCAGCTGTTCTTCGGATTACAGCTGTTCGTTCCTCCCATTCGGGTGTACCATCTTCTTGAAAGAGGATCTCTCCTGTCTTCCGCTACAATGGTCCTGTCTACCAAAAATGTTTTCGACAACTTTCATAAACTTGGAATAAAGCTATTGATACAGTTTGTATGAAATAGATATCACGTCGAGATTTCACCTAACCATAGTGCACCGTATTATTTGATGTAACTCACTATCAATGGTGCATTTTATTATACGTGTATGAAAAGCCACCTTTTGTAAAAACGAATATCCACGCAATATTTCTCTTGAACTATAGAGTAAAGTAATAAACAAACGATTAATAACTATAATACATAGATAGATATAATAACTGAATTCAGCAATTTGATTTAATGTTAAAAAAGCTAAAGTTCAATGTTTAGAGAATGTTATTTAAATTTGAAGATTAAACACATTGTAATGTTCATACATTATTAAAAAAAATCAATAATGTAATTACTTTATTTTAAATGTCCATCCCGCTGGGAACTTAATCTTCCTCTTCGCTCAGTCTTCTAAAATAATGTCTGCAAATGTGCACAATACACAACTGAACATCCTGGGTGTACGAGAATCTCATAAAATGTTTTTAATGAATGTTTAAGCGTGAGGAGTAATGCGTACTCGGCTGGCGAGAATCAACAGCTGACTCACTTGGTGAAGCGTCTTTTGTTTGTCTCAGAGCGTCTTCGACCAATCAAAAACGCCCACGCACATAACACTAACTAATGTTGATTGGATTCTTAATAGCGATTGGTATGATATTCAATGTTAAATTTGATTAATAAATTAACGACAATATATTAATTACTAAATTTACAACTTAGAATTAGTTTAAAAATGATGAAGTAAAATTAAACTAAACAAATATATAAAACAACAAATGGGTTCCCTGAACACCGATTATGAATATATCAATGATCAATCATTATTATTATTATATTATACATTATATATATATTATACATATATTATATATATTATACATTATATATATGATTGACTAAGATTATTTTCTAACAAGATCCTAATGGAATGGATCCGAAAGATCTTCAAATATTATACAAACATTTTCCTAATAAACTAATGAAAAATTAGAAGATTTTCTTAAGCAAAATACTCAATGAAGTAATACTTATAAATGTTCCTTATGAAATAATATTCAAATAAAGCCATTTATCTTTTTCTTTTTTTCGGGAAGATAAAAGAGAATCCTTTTTGTGAGGACGAAATATTTCTGATAAGAGTATCCTTGTTGTTAAAATGTTGATACATTTGTATGAAATAGATACCACGTCGAGATTTCACCTAACCATAGTGCACAGGATTATTGGATGTAATTCAATATCAATGGGGCATTTTATAATAAGTGTATGAAAAGCCACCTTTTGTAAAAACGAATATCCACGCAATATTTCTTTTCTCTCCGAAATCTCAAAAAATCTCTATAAATCTTAAATTATAGTTGTATAGTGAAATGATAAAACCACTTCGGTGTATTCGAAAGATGGTAAAGGGTCATTATCTGAAGATGCGTAGATTTCACTTCCTAAAATTTCATTATTGAAATATCATAATTTCGGGCTGAAAAAATTCATACGTACTCAGTGGCATATAACCTTCACATCTTAAATAGTAACCAGACAGGAGAACCTTTAGTTTTCATTTTAAAAAATTATGAAAACTATTTTAAAGTGAGGGAGTGAAGGGTGAGTGAGGTAGTGAAAAAAGTGTTGAGGTAGTAGTAAACTTTGAGAAGTGAAAGCAAAAACGCATATATTTTAAAGAAATACAATCTTAAAAACAATAAAAAAACAATTTCAAATTCAAAAATAGGAAATTCCAAACGCGTATTGCCAAAAGTAAGCTTGATTTTAGAGTTAAGTTAGGTTACAGTTACATACTTCTGGTCATAGTTTACGAATCGTCACCCTTCTCAAATTCTTTTGAGAATACAAAGAATGTAGTTATTCACTCCCTCATTTAAGAAATTTTTGGAAAAAGTGAGGGAGTGAAGAATGAGGGATTGAAATTTTCAAAGTCTTTATTATTTTGTAATCACTGTAAGTAGGTTAAAATTGAAAAAGACTGCAGAATCGAAAACTATGACCATTTTATATCGAAAAACAATAGTTGAGTGAAAAAATTGCTTGGAAACTCATCAGTTATTTTGAAGTGAGGGAGTGAAGTAGCTATTGACCACAGCGTAGATTTCCCGTAATAACCTAAATTTGACAGCGGAGGCAAGCCATCGCAGCCCCTGGTCGGCAGTCAAAACGATCCGAGGGTCTTCCCTAACCGATTCTTTCCACCCCGGGCTTTGAGCCATGTTCCCCTCAAGGCTCAGACCATCCAACATTTCATGTGAGGGAGTGAAGGAAAAACGTCTGGACATACCTATTTTATTGTATTTATTGTTGTTGGTAACAATAAATGAAACCTCTTATTTTTTCAAGGAATTTTGAAGTAAAAACTGACTTAACCGATTAATCAATTTAATCAAACACTCAATTGTTGAAAGGATACGAATTTTTAAAGTGGCTTGCCTGGGATTCAGACAAGGTGAAGGAGTGAAAAAACAATTACTTCTAATTTTTTTTAACCAATTATAAATTTAATGATGTTATTTATTTATGGTCTTTGGTTTAATATTTTTTAAATTATTTTATGAGAAGATAAAAGATTCGACCACGGCCGGGAATCGAACCCAGGTCCTCCGCATCCCTCCCGGCCGTGCTCGAATCTTATATCTTTCAATAAAATAATTATAAACTTAGTTTGGAGCTAAAACATAGCCTCCATAGAACAAAAAATGGAGTGAAATAGTTCCTATTTTTTTCTAGTAACTAGCTCTCATTTTAGCGGTTGAAAATAGACCGGACGTACGATTTACACATTTGCAGATAACGACCCTAAAACATTTTAATTATTTTTATTAAGTAGATGTATGTGTTCAATCTCCAGCATAGCGCATTATGTGCTTGGTGGCTCATGTGGCAAGGCCAATCGTTTCTCTTCTTATAATTATATATTTTTCCTCCCCATCCTCGCCTTCTAAACTATACGGGGGTTTCCCGGACCAGGAGAGAGGGTGGGGATGTACGCCGAGCATGTTTCATATTCCTGGCTCCGGGTTTTGAACTCGCTTTCGCGTATTTACCGCTGCCGCGTTCACCCACTCGGCCATGAGCCACCCTTAAAACATATATTTCATGATTAAAAAATTATTTAATTTGTTGTTTTTGTTTCTCATATTTTCTTGGGAGTGCAGCTCTCTCCCCCCTTCCCCCTTCCCGCTGCGGACGCCAGTGGCCATCAAAAAGGGAATTGTTATCTGCTGCAAGGCCCTGAAAGGATAGTGCAGCAATAGCACCTCTAAGGATCTCTTCCTTTCCCAACAATCCTGAGAAAAGCCATTTTAACAACAAGGATACTCTTATCAGAAATATTTCGTCCTCACAAAAAGGATTCTCTTTTATCTTCCCGAAAAAAATAAAAAGATAAAAGGCTTTATTTGAATATTATTTCATAAGGAACATTTATAAGTATTACTTCATTGAGTATTTTGCTTAAGAAAATCTTCTAATTTTTCATTAGTTTATTAGGAAAACGTTTATATAATATTTGAAGATCTTTCGGATACATTCCATTAGGATCTTGTTAGAAAATAATCTTAGTCAATCAATTATGATTGATCATTGATATATTCATAATCGGTGTTCAGGGAACCCATTTGTTGTTTTATATAATTGTTTAGTTTAATTTTAGTTCATCATTTTTAAACTAATTCTAATTAATAAGTTGTAAATTCAGTAATTAATATATTGTCGTTAATTTATTAATCAAATTTAACATTGAACATCATACCAATCGCTATTAAGAATCCAATCAACATTAGTTAGTGTTATGAAGTAGCGGATCCAGGGGAGGGGCGCGGGGGGCGCCCCCCCCCCTGAGAGGTGAGGGCACTCATAAAGTATTACTGTTTCTATATAAAATCAGCTATATTTAGTCATTTTTTAAGTTCATTAATTGAAAATGAATTGTATTTAAACATTTACATTAATTTAAAACGTCATTGTGTAATAATATGTATTTTAAATTAGGGCCTTCATTACTCATGAAATGTAAAAAAAAAGTGCGCCCCCCCCTCAGAAAATTTCTGGATCCGCCACTGGTATTATGTACGTGGGGGTTTTTGATTGGTCGAAGACGCTCTGAGACAAACTAAAGACGCTTCAAGTCAGTCAGCTGTTGATTCACGCCAGCCGAGTACGCATTACTCCTCACGCTTCAACATTCATTAAAAACACCTTATGACATTCTCGTACACCCAGGGTGTTCAGTTGTGTATTGTGCACATTTGCAGACATTATTTTGGAAGACCGAGCGAAGAGGAAGATTGAGTTCCCAGCGGGATGGACATTTAAAGTAAAATAATTTCATTATTGTTTTTTTTAATAATGTAAGAACATTACAATGTGTTTAATCTTCAAATTTAAATAACGTTCTCTAAACATTGAACTTTAGCTTTTAACATTAAATCAAATTGCTGAATTCAGTTATTATATCTATCTATGTATTATAGTTATTAATCGTTTGTTTATTACTTTACTCTATTGTTCATCAATTGCCATTCGATTAAAGCATATTTTTGCCTATTATAGTTAATAAGTTGTATTTCATTTTCATTCAATCATTTAAGTTTCATTCTTATTTATTAAATTATTTGTATTTAATAAATTATTGTTTAAGCTTTAAATATCAGAGAATTTTCTTTATTTCCTTCCACTTATATTATTTTTTTCATCTTATGAATTATGCTAATATTTTCTAAGTTTCAATGTAAACTTTATGTAAAATATCTTTTATGTCATTCTTTTATCATTTAAAACTTTTTATTACATTAACCAACAAAACTACGAGCATTGAGCTAACTTGCCTGAACAATCGGACTGTATTTAACAGAAGTCAACTAAAAAGCAATCTATCCAAAATTGAGTTATGATTGTAAACAGGATCAACAGGACTTCACTATTTTGGCTGAAAGGAAAAAAGTTTTAGTTCATGCATTGCAACGCACTTCCGGCGAATTTAGGTAATAGTTTTCACATTTACATGCCAAACTTAAGATAAATTGAATCCTCTGTATATCTCATCACCTTGCTAAATAAATCGATATTTAGAACCATGCATAGAGGTTCATTCTCTCATTTTCCACAGAGCTAATATTGTCTACAATACCGTTTTATAGCGGGAAGGTAGAAAACAGAAGTTCAGTTAGACCTTGACACCAACCGCAATGTTTCGAAACTTTTGCCGGTTGGAATTCTTTCACATCTTCTCCTTCCTTTAGATGTTTCAGCAGTTTTTTTATATTTTTTTAGAACCTTTATTATACATAATAAAAATTTTTGTTTTATGCCCAAACAAACATTTTTAACCAGGCTTAAAATAAAGGTTAAATCATGGAATGCTTCATGATAACATTTTGTCACTTTATTTAACATTTTAAAAATAAATTGAACCAGGCCTTAGAAGTAAGCCACGGCTAAGTGACCACCATTTTGTTTTAAATGTTATTATCAAATATTATGAGGAATTTAGGGGTTCATCGTGGAGTGAACTCTGATGGCTTTGTGTTATCTAAACATATTCGCAACTACAGCTGACTAGTGATTTTCTAAATTTTATGTTTCTTTAAATGTAAGGCATGAAATTTACAGAGGGTGGGGTTAAAATTTTGTATTTTCTTGTTTGAGAAGATCATTTATAAACAAGTACTGGTAAATTATAGAATAGTGATGCTAATATGTTATTGTTAACATCTGTTGCTGCAGCGAAAAGAGTGTCACAGTTCAAACTAAAAATTTTTTTTTAAATTTATATGCACATGATTTGTTGGTTTGCATATAACACTTTGCATTTGAATTGTATAACACTTTGCAGATTTTTACAGGGGCGGATAAAGCAGTAAACTTGGGGGGTTCATTTTTGTATGAGAACATAACCTTGTATTGAGGAGTGCGATTCGTTTGCATTATTCGTTTAAAAATACAAAAAAATTCTGAAAAGCCAAAATATTTGGGGCAGGTCATGACCCCTCCCCCCCTCTTTGATCCGCCTATTGATTTATAACACTTTGTAGGCGTTATCTTGATGAATAAATTTAAACATTCAGGAGTTTGCTAACCGCGTAAAGTAACTAATAAAGTATATGAACTAATAAATGTGTTATAAATCTGCAAAGCCATGTGCTTACGAATTAAAATATTATTTTTTTTATTTGGACTTAACACTCTGCAGCCACAGATATTTAAAATAGTTTTCTAACAAAGTTCAATGCATTTTTTCATTAACCAGAACAGTAATACCTATTTACTCAAACAAACAAAGTAACCATGAGGTTTATTTCTTCATGAACCGAATAGTTTAAAAAATAAAAAGAATTATAATGTTATGTATTTGTTGTTGGCTATTAGCATTACGAAAGCACTGCAGTTGCACTATCATAATGGCTGCGGTTAGAATTGGCAGATGTAAGTAGAACGCTCGTTTATGAAGGTTCCATTCACGTCTGAGTCACGGGTGACTCCAGTTAGCGATTATCGTCGGGTTCGACTGCTGTGAAAATCGATTTTGAAAGTGAATAAAATGCCGACTTATAAAAAAAAAAAAAAAAAAAAAAAAAAAAAACCACAACTCCTTGTTTCCTAGTTAGACAAAAATATTACACAGATTTAGGCAACCGTTACGAATCAATCAGCAAATGTCGATATATATAATTTAAGCTTAGTACTGACTGGGCAACAAAGGATTGCTCTTTCTCAAGACAACTTCACGGGAACTCCAGAAGCGAACTCACGGCGCCCGCCCGAGATACGAGGACTACTTATCCTTGTGTCGATGTTACGTCACGCTAGGCGCTCAATCGACCGTAACTAAACGCGTAAACGAGCAAAAAAAAAAAAAAATACTGACAAATCTTATTCGTTATTATTTGGATTAGAGATAACAACCATTTATTGGATCGTTATACGCAAAAAGAATAAGAAAAGAAAAAAAGAAACAGCGATGAACATAAGTGGCTTCTCGCTGGGAAACCCGCTTTCTCCTGCATTATTTAATTCGATTAACTCGCGCCTGTTTCAGAAAACTTTAGAAATGAAATCGTTGTCGATTACTGTAAAACGTCCAGCACTAAAACACTGCATTAAGTTTTTATCACAAAAATGCCGTAGATTTCACTTTAAATCTCTTTGATGTCTGAGTGGTAATAGTCCATGCTACCACTAAAAAAAAAATATATATATAAAAACTTTTATTTTCGTTTCCGATGTATCCATCTTAGACCTTAATTTTTGGAACGAAGTTTAAAACAAAAAGTCCTTTTTACCATGGGCGTCACCAGCACCAAATTATTGGGGGGGGCTCAATATTCTCCTCGATAGGGTAGGTAGAAAGTTGAAATAATAACACCTAAAAAAAAACTGTTGGGGCATTTAATTCACCCTCCAACGATGTATTCTAAAAGTGTTTACAAGCCCGTAGAACATAGGAAGTTACAAAGGTCTCATGTCGAAGGTTGTGGGCCGAAATTTCTTGATTGAATAAACCTACTTGGTGAGACAGGTTGTAGTAACCTCCAGTGTTTAAAATACTCTTCTTACACGGTTTATGTCCACTTATGGTTTTATTTCTCTTTGTACCTGTCTATTAAATATTGACAATCAGAAAATAAACTGTTAATCGTATGATATTGAAGATCTCTTATGCAGCGCTTTTTAATCTCTTTTCATTCCGTGGTTTGTAAGCCGAATCTCTTTGTAAACTGTTTGTTGGTCTTTTTAAGTGAATCTATAACCAAAAATTTCTTTAAGAGCCATTCATTGTGTTAGTCAATTGTTTGAGGTGAGTTTTTTAGATTTTTTTTCACGCATCAATGTCTTTTTTGTTATGATTGCAAGGTTTGACGTTTTTTTATTGAATCATTTTGACTTATTAATTAAAATTAAACTATAGAAGTTAACTGTGTTAAACTCTTCGCAAACTATTAATCTCTCTATATATAAGAGGCTTTGTCCTGACTGAAAGAATCAACGCAGAGCAAAAACTAATAATGGTAGAAACTTGAAGTTCGTTATTTAGATTTTAAACGCGCTGTAGGTAACCACTAAGAAAGGAATTTCAAAAATGTAACCCCTTAGGGGTTTAAATGGCGAAATTGTCGTTTAACTCTAACGGACACCTATTTTTGCACTTCGAGAAAAAATATCTGATTTGGGCTCATTTTAAAGATCTTGATACGACAAGTTTAACTCGAAAGCCCCTACGGGACTTCGAAAACCATGTTTTAAAGCCGAAAAATGAAGCGTTCACGACGAGTAAGCAATTTTTTGTTTCGGCGGTTTTAGTGAACTCTCTCCATTGCGCGTCACCCTCTCTTCTACCGAGCCGGCAGCTTCCCCCTCCAACATTCCACCTACCGGAAGCTCCGATCCCTGTTATGTTGTTAATACAAAACATATATTAAATCAATAACAAGATAATGATCACCGAATTGATTTTAAAGGCTCGCGGGCAAAGCCGCGACGGGGAATGCTAGTATTGTTTATTCAGAATGCCTTTTTGGAGAATTCATATATTGAAGGAGGATTGAAAATCAAACACAAGCAGGTTCCATTTTGATATCTAACTTTACTAAACGATTTGGCTCACATTTAAGGCCAACGACAAGTGTACAAGTCATAATCGACCTTGCTTCGATTCTCGATATATCGAACAGGTTCCGCTAATGTCTTCCATCAGTGTCAGCTACTTTCTCTTATCGGTTGATTAATTTTTTTTTTTGGCGAATTTTATGTTGATCTATTTATTTATACTTATCATTTTACAGCAATGAATGTATTAATAACTTCAATAATGTAATTTTAATTTTTATGTTCTAAATGTATCACTTTTACAACAACCTAAACATAAGAAAACCTAATTACCTAATCGTATAATTACGAAACAGCATGCGTTAATAAAATGTATAACAAATTTTAAAACGTGAAACGTTTTCCAACCATTGTTCATCCAATGTTTTATTTTTTTTGTTAGTTACATTTTTGTAGAAATATAACTGCAAAAAGAATTTCTTACATTGAAATCCATTCTATTATTATTTTAATAACCTACGAAGTGATTCAAGTAAAATTGAGGTCTAAGGAATTCCTAAAAGGTCAAAAACCTCACATCTATCAGGTTGAACGATCATTAATGAAGGAACATCTTTGAGGAATCTGGTTCCATTAAGAAGCTTACTCAAAGTCTTCTCACATATCAGATAATTAATCGATTCATTTTCAAATTAATACATAAAAAACATCGATTCCTCAAATGTTTGGATTCTTTTAATTAATGAAGGTATATTTTTATGACCGCAATATCTGAATTAAGGTTTATAGCACATGGTCAGCGTCTGCGAGAGATTTATAAGGCCTTGAAAGTCCAGAAGTTGTGTATTGAAAACTTTCATTTTGTTTGCAATAATTTTATGAGGTATAATTTTATCATTTCTGTTTCATATCTTGGTCCGGGTCTGTTTGCGAAGACCATATCCAGTTACTTTCACGACGCGACGTCCAGTTACTTTTAGTAAACAGTTACTTTCAACAATGTGTAGTGGTTATAAACAGTGATAACTTTAATTTGTAATTTCAACATTGGCGGATCTAGGGGGGGGGGGGGACTGTGGGGGCTGCAGCCCCTCCCTTTGGAAAATTGTTCGTCATTTAAAGGTAGAATTTGACTTTCCTTAATGTAAGGAAGCAAGTTAAAGAACAAGTAATATATAGTACATTAGAATTTTAGTTGTGGGAAAGGAACATAAAGGTAAAAAAGCTGATTAGCAGATCCAAATGAAGGGCTGTGGGGCTGCAGCCCCCCCTTTTAGGATTGCAGCCCCCCCTCCTTTACGATCGGCTGGATCCGCCCATGAATTTCAATGTTAGTAAAAATGGGTCTTTTGAAATTAGCTCAAGAAATTTCTGACAAAAACAAGGCATTTCAGTTTTTGCAAGTAAATGAAATATTACATAGAACAAGGGTGTGTTCTATTATAAATAAATATTCATAGCTGAAATATATTCTTGTTATTCTCACCTAGGCCATTATTTGCAAATACGGGTTAGGGACTTTTTACTTTACTCCCCCTATGATTACTTATATGGAACAGTTACCTTGGAGGTTTCTTTCAAATTACAACACATGATCAATAAATATGAATTCATTGTTAAAAAGAAGGTTAAGTGCATATGTTTCTCATTTATTGTTTAAAAGTTAATAATGAACGGATTTACACTTTATACTTTACACAGTAAATCATTCTAAAAACTTTGTAGACCCAGTGACAGGAGAGCATACACAAACTGTCGAATCATTATGGGCTGCTGAAAATAAAGAAGAAACAAGAGAGAATGTGGAACTCGTAGGAGTTTATTCGATTCTTATTTATGTGAATTCGTATGGAGAAGAAAGCATGAAGAAGAGGATTTATTCAATGTTTTGTTAAAAAATATTAATTTTATACTATTTAATTCATTTGACAAGTGTTTAAAATTTGTATTTGGTTATGTATTCATAAAATAATTTAAATATGCATTTGTTTGTTTATGTAAGGTTAATTAAAAAGTAACAAATATAGAAAGTAATCATAGGAGGAGTAAAGTATTGTAGAAAAGACCCACGGATTATTTACAGGTTATAAATATTGTTATCAAAATAAGGGTAAAGGTACTGAAGAGCGGCTGATGGGCGTGGCCTTTTTTGAGAGGTTATGTGACCGTCATGTTATCGAACTCCCATCGCCTTTATTTCCGTTAAAAAGTGCCTTCATTGGCTTTAATAGATTCTAGCTTTCGACTCCCGCTCGCTGCGCTCACTCTTCAGAGATAAGTGAACTCCCAAAATGGTCTTTTTCAGTTGAGATGGTCCTAGTGGAAAATGGTCCTTTTCGGGCCTTAATTTGAAGCCGCACTTCAGTACTAGTGCTAGAATAAGTGTTTAAAAGAAGTAACTGTTTACTAAAAGTAACTGGATGCCGCGTCATGAAAGTAACTGGATATTTTATGAAGCTAGGTCAAAACCTGTGCTACGTCGGCTTAGTAGTGAAACTAATGAAGCAACTTTAATATCTTCATCCCAGCCCTCTTCCAACAAGCGATTATATAAATCATCTTTCAATACGACAAATTATGATCATTCGAAAAAAAAAGTGAACAAACAACTGACAAAAAATATTATTAAAATAAACGCGTATGTTTAAATTTCCAAGAGGAGCGGGTTAGGTTATGCAAACGGCGGGGATGCGGTAACTTCCTTGGGCCGGCTATTTCCGTCTCATTGCGTGTTCCTCCACCATCCCTGCCTTCTTCGTATCGAGTATCGATACCTGCATCGATGCGCGCAAAGAAATCGATTAGATGAAAAGTGATATTTATATCCATTAGCTATAAATATCCAATTGAGTTAAAAAGAAATTTATATGACCTTATAAATATCATATACTTATAAGGAGGAGCTTATAAGGAAATATTCCTTTCTTCGTAGCTATGTAATATATATTGATTCAGACAAAATATTTCAAAGTAATAAAATTTCCCCTTCATTATATCTACGGCCAACTATCTTCAACCATCATTTCAGAAATAGGTAGGTCAGTGAAAGTAAAAAATCACTTTTAAAAAAACGAGAAGAACACACTTAAGCCCAAAGCGAAATTGAAACTGAAACAATGTAATTTGTAGGAAATTAGGGGGAAGGTATTTCAACGTAAACTAATTGTTTCGAATTTTGGAGTTTGTGGAATAGTAATTACTCCAAAAGTTGAATGTGTTCACTAAAAGCTAGTCTTTTATAGCACGTTATTCCTGTCTTACTTAAAAAAAGAAGATTTTTAAGGCTGCATGTTTATGGAAATATATAAAACCACTAAATATGTAGATAAAACTAGACCCTCATAACAACGAAACACTTCTTAAAAAATTTACAATTAATTTTTACGAAATATTCTTATATACTTTTGGCAGGGAATATACTAGTGCTCGGATATGCCGACGATTTGGTATTGATTGGTAAGGACGTGGAAACCATAGAAGTAAACAAAAAAACGTTGATGAAAGCCGGACAAGAACATGGACTGGAAATGAATACGGATAAAACTAAATATATGGTTAGTCGTAAAAGTGGTGATGATTTTGATAAAATCAACGTAGAAGGTATTACGTTTGAACACGTAGAGAAATTTAGATATTTAGTGGCGATGGTAACTAGAAAAAACGAAATCGATGAGGAAAATTAAGGCTAGATTAAAAGCCGTTAATGCTTGCTACTTTTCAGTCGCGAAATCGCTTAGTTTGCGCCTTCTGTCCCGAAAGTTAACCCTCCGTCGGGCGCGTCAAGAATGTTACGCTGTCGGGCGCGTTTATCTCCGAGATCTTCTGACCATAATCATCATAAAACATTATTCCATTTTATCTAAACTTAAACGTTTTGTGTTTCATTCGAATCCTTAAGAATGGAAAGCGTTAGTTTAAAAAAAAAAAATATAAAATAGTCTTGTATTCCATTACGAAAAGTAGAAAAAAAACGACACCGGACGCGTGTATCTCTCAGATAATAGGCTTTACAGTAATTCAGATATGACATTAAGTAAGAAAAATATATATGTATATTTTAATTGTTACCTAGAGACACTAAATCAAAAAATAAAAAAGAGAAATATGGAATTGAAAAAAATTATGTCAACGGGCGCCTTGTATCAAGCACATTAAAAAAAATGGCAAGTAAATCACAGAACACTCTCCAATGCAATTGCACTACTGAACTTTACAGAAGGACCTGTGGAACACATAACTGGGAGCACAACACCACCACCCTCAAGAAGGCAGGTTGGTGAATATTTTTCTTTAAAAAGTGTATCACACAGATAACGCGCCCGACGCAGGGTTAAACATTAGTATTTACAAAACTATTATTCTTCCAACGATCCTTCAGGAATGCGTAACGTGGCCGCTGACATTGAGGGATGAACAACGGCTTAGAGTTTTTTGAAAATAAAGTACAGGGTGTCCAAAAAGAGTATTCGGGGTTTGAAAGTTGAATGAAATCTCAAATATAGAAAATCAAGTAGGATGTTTACGGTTTATTTAAACACAATGAACTGGAAATTTATTTAGAAAAAAAACAATATTGTCTAGGTGTCCACCATAACGCTTCTGGCACTCCTCGAATCTCAAACGCAGATTTCTAAAAACGCGTTGACACATTGTTCCTGCTGTCAATTCTGTCCTGATATTTTGCTTCAATTGCGTTAGATTCGTCGGTTTCTTTTCGTATATCCTACTTTTAAGGTATCCCCACAGAAAGAAGTCAAGAGGACTGAGATCGGGACTCCTGGGAGGCCAGCTAATGGTGCCTCTACGACAAATCACTTTGGAATAATTCGTTTGCCGTAGCAATTGATAAGTCTGAAACCATGTTCATAGAGTTATATCCTCACCCCGCCCTCTTACATCTCAAAACAAAAACGCGAATACTCTTTCTGGACACCCTATAATACGTAGAATATTTGGACCGAAGAGGGATGGACTAACCGGAGAATTTAGACGCTTACACAACGCCGAACTGAGTGAACTTTACCCAGTAAATATAATTGACGTGATAGCAGCAAGACAAATAAAATGGGCGTGTAAAATTGCGAAACTTGGCTGTGAACGAATCCCGAAAAGATTAAGAAGTGCTGTGCCGAATGTGAAGCGTCCGGGGGGCAGGCCGAGACGGAGGTGGGAGGATTGCGTCTGGAAGACGGATAGAGGTGTGGTGTCGGCATCGAACCTTAGGGTTCGTTAAGCCTTCATTATTGTTATGATTATGGATTTATTTCTCATTGTATTTGGACCATTTCAAAGACCCCAAACAACAATAGCTGATCGTGATGACACATAAAAACAAAAGTAAATGTTTTCATCTATTGCTAACGTTTCGGCATCAATGTAGGCCATCTTAAACGATAGAGAGCGATGTGCAACAATGCAAGTAATAATACCTTAATTGAGCTTTAAAATGATTGGCTCATAAATATTTTTTTTTTTTAATAAACTAGCTAGGGTGCCCGGCTTCGCTCCGGTAGTTGTGTGGTAGTTTTAATACCAGAAAAACTTTAAAATTAAAGGAAATATATGAAACTTGTATAATCTGGTATCTCAGTCTATTTGATCCAGAAGTATAGAAACTACCGAAAATTAATAGAAACTTTTTTTAAAGACCTTTCTTTCATTCCAACCTCCCTTTTGATATCCCCCCCGTAATTTGAAAGGTTTCTGCTTATCTCGAATCTTACGACTGTTACAAAGTGAAAACCAAAATTTCTTGAAGGCACAATTTTTTCATCATATTTCTTTTTATCATAAACTACGGGGGATGATAAAATCTTGAATGCTGTTATTGGAGTTAGTCGTTTTGTCAACTGGAATGCTCACCATACGTAGTAACCAAACCAACTTCTTTTTCATAAATATAATAAGAACTCTTCAAACTTTTTATTTTCGATTTATATTCAGTCAATTCATCTCTTTCTTTATGTAAGATTTTATTCGCTCAATGTACTTCTAAGAAGTGTTCACTCATATTGCAAGTATATATTATATATAGATTAAATGTAATGTGCTGAACATATATTAGCCTTCTTATGAGAAAACTAATTTTTTAAGGAATCCAATTGGTTTTCTAATTAATTCTAATTAGATTGCAGAAATGTAAAATCATTATTTTATTTTTAAACCAAAGGAGAAACTAATTATTTTCGCTTAATTTTTAATGTTCAATGTTTGTAATTTAAAAAGAACCGCTGAAAAAATATATAACCTTTACAAACTGAACTGGACGAAAGAACAATAAACATTGAGTGAAACGCACCCTTGCGCTTCCTGGTAGCCTGGAGCTTGAACTAAATTTTTCATTCATAAACTCGTATCTCAATCTCAGAGAGGCTAATTAAATGGTGCGAGAGGCTTAAAATTCCAATCCTTTTCTCTTCAATTTCACACCCTTAAGATAAAAACAGAAACCTTCTTCTCCGTTAGGGGTTATATGGCTAAACGACGACATAACTTCCTTAATCCAACGTGGAGTCGTTTTTTAGCCTTTTCGGCACGCACATTGTATACTTTGCTTCATAATATATATTTATACTATAGTATATTAACAATGCTAGCAACAAAACCCACTCGTTTCTGATTCCACTAATGACGCTGAAGTACACTGTTACATCGACTTGCACAATGGAGGCGGCGATTACTTATCAATGTTCTTGAGAAACGGTCAGTAGCCTCCACAATAGCAACCGTTGCAGCTATTGTGGAGGCATTGGATCTCTCCAGGCAACTCAACCATTATATACACCTTAAGTATTCTAATAACGCATGATAAACTCTCGAATCCTATAGCAAGTTATTTAGCAAACTAAAGCCTAACAAAAAAGAGATACAATTATACAATAAAGTGTGGCAGGAACATTTGAAACAAATAGTCTTTCTAACTCAGGTAAACAAACTTACCAGGCGAAAAGAAAAACTCTAAATCACAGATGTCCAAAATAAACATTGACATATTTCTAATTTTATAATAGTTCACAGCAAAAGATCGTTACTCCATGACAACCAAATAGTTGTTGAAGGTAAAAGGGATCACCTGTGGTGCAGTGGCTAGAAGAGCTCTAGAATTTTTGTCGGAACAATCACGAACCGTTTTAGTACATGTTCGTGAATCTTCTATGCTTTTCTGGAACCTTCGAGAATGTTCTGATTCATAATTAATAAGTATAATAAGCGATGGATTGGAGAGTTAGTCTTGCTCTGAAGATGGATTCATATACTCACTTTTGTGTTACTGTGTCGTTACATGTTGCCACGAGCGTCACCGCTGGGGGGGAAAAGGGGGACGCCCCCCCCCCCCCCCCAATATTTTGGCAGGAGAGGACCCAATGTAAAAAATTTAATAATAATGCGATTTTACGAATTTATCTGACTTTAACCTATAAAATATAAATATAAAATATTAGTCAATATCAGCACACTCCATTGTTAAAAGCTAGTCAGGCGTATTGTATATTTGATGAATTATATATTTTTTAATCCAGCTCGAACTGTTTTGTTTTATTACTCTACATTTATTTTTTAAACCAAGCAGCTTGGTCCTACTTTCCATCAATTGATGAAGCTTATAGAAGTTAATGAAACGCAATGAAATTAGTGGGATCAGAATCAGAAGAAAAACTTTGATAAAATTCAATCAAGAAATTTTGGCCCACATCCTTCAACATTAAGCCTTATCAACTCCCTATTTTATAACTGAGGCATAAATTGACAAATTTTAAAATACTATAAATAACTTTAAAATACAGTGTTGGAGGATGAATTTAAATGCCCCAACAGTTGTTTTTAGGGGTTATTATTTCAACTTTTAGCCCCTCGAATTTCTACCTACCCTATCTAGGAAAATATTGGGCCGTCCCCCCCCCAATAACTTGGTGCTGGTGACGCCCATGCATGTTGCTAACCATATGAGTTTTTATTGTTAACCTGAATTTTCTTTAAATAAAAATTATATAAAGCCAGAATAGTATTAATTTTCAAAATATCGATACTCGATATTATCCCACAAAAGGTGGCCATTATTGACTGTATCTATAATTTACAATCCACCCTGCGACGCGTTGATCAATACCTTTAATGCCTTGAATTAATTATATCCTATTATTTTTAATACAGTTAAATCAAAATTTACTGATAAAGATTAAAACGTTTCAGCTAATCTAAAAACTAACGGGATTTAAAATACAAACTTTACGCCAAATTTAAAATTGTTTAGTAAAGAAGTTAGATGGGTTAAAGTTTTTACTTTTTACATGTCATATTTGGGCTGCAGTGAGTATTAATGATCCATTCATTTAGCACTTACTGTATTATTTACTAATTAAAGCTAAATAACACAAATTTAAGAGGAAGTTATAAAGAATATAATCGGAATACGGTTTAGTACAATAACAATAGACAGTTAGCAGAAAGGTTCCAAATTAATCTTTTGCCATAACACATATTAATTATATTCTGAATATAACACGTGATGATATGAGATATCGTATAGAAGGTCCTACTTGAAACAGGTTATGTTCTTACAGTATTACTTATCAAAACATAAAAGTTTAATTTTATGAATGAGATATAACCCTTATTTATAACAGTATATATTTTGTTTAATATTATAATTCACAATTTCTATTCATTGTGGTGCTAATAGGTGCATTATGATTTTGTTTGACCTGCCTTTTACTAAAACCATGGGAAAAACGCGTTTTTTCCTAGTCCAAGCCGGAAAAAATTAACCACCCTGAATATCGAAAGAAAATGAAATGTTGAGACAATAAATAAACTTAGACCGCCATCTGTTGGAAATTTATATGACTTCAAATAATCACATTCAACTGTAGTATAACCTGTCTTTTGCTAAAAGAATAGATAAAATGTTTTTCCCACACGTGAAAAGGCGAGACACAATTGCCCATGGGAAAAACGCGGATTTTCCTAGTCCAAGCCGGAAAAAATAGATTTGGCTAAAGGATGCTTACCCACCCTAAATATCGAAACAAATGAAGTGTTGTGACAATAAATCAACCTACACCGCCATCTGTTAGACAGTTATAGAATTTACAACTAATCACACTAAATTGTAGTATAACAATCATTTAATTTGCTATAAAAGAAATATAGAGGCCAATAATCGAGATAAAAACTATCTTATCTTTTAAGTTGGGCAAAACTACACACAATGGCCAAAATTTCATCAAAATCGGTAGGGTAGTTTCTGAATTTGCCTCCGACAAACATCGGGACTAGAGATTTTTATATACATATATAAAGATAGATTAGTCAATGTAAAACATACTCTCTCCCCTCCACTTTCCCACATTTGAAATATTTATATATTAGCTTATTTTTACATTTATATTTAAGCTTAATGGATATTCTTTTATTATTATTGTACAACAATTATTACATCAGCAACAATGGTCAATCCAGTGTTAAACAATAAAAAGTCGTGAGAAACGCGTACCTTCCGGAAATTCATATCTACAAGTCCCTAACCTTTACTTGGAGTGAAATGTAGCTGACACCATTTCCTTACAATGCATTAACAAGGAAATATATTAACATTAATCGTAGATATTCAGTTCATATTATTATAATATTTTTATTAGCGTTTTCCTCTTTGAGATAATTATTCCATACCTAATTACAATAATAAAAAATGAACTTTCTTTTCATATGGTAATATATAACTGAAACCAATTTAAAAATCGATTCCAAACTTTCTCAAAATAATAATGTACAAATATAATCTAGGTTAAATGATGATCAGGATTTTCAGTTTGAAAAGATTTTTTTATTTTCGAAAGCCAAAGTTTCGATCAAACTAGGGGATCTTCATCAGGGCTAAAAGAAAACAAATATATGAGTATCTATGCTAGAGGATGACAATAAATGAATATATTATGTTATTTGTTCATGGTCGTTGGTTATACAATTAAGATATAATTTTTAAACTATTTAATTAGAAGATAAAAGATTCGACCCCGGCCGGGAATCGAACCCAGGTCCTCCGCATCTACGTTGCGGCGCTCTAACCACTGAGCTAACCGTGAGTCCGTTCCGATCGTGATCGAATCTTTCTCTTCTGTGATCCCACCTTTGTTCTTTCTCTGGACAATTGTTCAGCCCCCCGGTATTTCGCTACAATGTGGCGAGACCTGGTGGGTGGGATCACAGAAGAGAAAGATTCGATCACGATCGGAACGGACTCACGGTTAGCTCAGTGGTAAGAGCGCCGCAACGTAGATGCGGAGGACCTGGGTTCGATTCCCGGCCGTGGTCGAATCTTGTATCTTCTAATTAAATAGTTTAAAAATTATATCTTAATTGTATAACCAACGACCATGAATAAATAACATCATTAAATAATATATTTGACGTAAGTCAATCAGATCCCGTTTGTCTGGACAATTGTTCAGCCCCCCGGTGCTTCGCTACAATGCGGCGAGACCTGGTGGGTGGGATCACAGAAGAGAAAGATTCGATCACGATCGGAACGGACTCACGGTTAGCTCAGTGGTAAGAGCGCCGCAACGTAGATGCGGAGGACCTGGGTTCGATTCCCGGCCGTGGTCGAATCTTTTATCTTCTAATTAAATAGTTTATAAATGAATATATTACAGAACTGATAAAAACATAAAAGATGGTAAGCATTATACATGAATATTTAATTAGGTAGTTGGTTAGCAAGATAAAATAGAATCTGATGTTTACCTACTGAGTCAAGGTAGATACAAAGACTGAAAATAGATAGTATAAGGAAAGAGGTAGTGGTAGGGGATAGTTTGCCGATTTCAAAGGTTTATGACTGGGAAACCCAACGCTTTTGAAGTGAAAGGCTACATGACAACAGAGTGAAAATAAAATATTAAAACTAACAAAATAGATGGTACTGTATATAAATTGTTATGTATGGACTCAATAATAACACAAAATTGAGATAATAAATAGGGTAACAAAGCATAAAAAATTGAAAAATATACTAAAGATAATAATAATACAAGAGGTACATCGATAATTGCGGATACCTATGAAATCAAAACTAGGATTTGAGGATGCTGAAGATATTTGAATAAGTGGATGAAATTATCTCTTCATCTGTTTTATGATTTACAGGGTTATTTTTTTCCAGATGGATGAAATCTTTTCAAACTGAAAATCCTGACTATCGTTTAACCTATCGTATTGATTAACAGTTGACTATCTCTCACCTCTACAAATATAATCGTTTTGTATTGTATTTAATATGAAAATAATAAAAAATACATTCAATTTTATTTTGCCTTTGTGTGGAGGTATTAGATATAATTTTGTTTGTTATTTTTTTTTTTTGGTCAGTTATTAACATTGTGCTTGCATGTGAAACCTTGTTGGTCAGTCAAGGACACACATGCAAGTAAAAAAATATGAATAACTGACCACGAAAAGTATAGTCATGATTCTAATTAAAAAAAAAAAACAAAAAAAAAACAGGATAAATTGAGCATTCTTACAATGATTATATCAGCTCTGATGATAGGGACAAAGTTACCCGAAACGATAACTAATGCCTTGATGAATAAAGAAATTATTAAATAATAGAAGATCTTTGCCAAATATCTATCATTTACATTTTTTTTTTTAATCTTTATTCACACCTGTTAATAAATTTCCTAAGGTTCTATATCAAGTTTGTCCCAACAAGCAGGATGTTAAAAGTTATTAAATAACTACTGCGCATGTCCTTCCCCCCACTCTTTTTATTCTAAGTTAGCTTTTTTTAACGTCACTTAATGCCACTAAGTCAAATCGGACGATGCTAAAGTCGGAGTCCTAAATTTCGCCTATCCAGGTATAATTAGGATAGGGATCTTAAACGAGTACCTGATCGTACAGGCTCGGAACCTCCATTTTACGTGCTATTCAAGGAACGGCATAGCCAAGGATTTTTTACTCCCTTTAAAAAATCCTAGGGCCACCGCGGGACGCGATCCCGCGACCTTTAGTATCGTAGGTTGCTATGCTAACCACTATTCACGTTTTACAGTTCAGTTGTTTTACAGACCCCTAAGCTTGTTTTACAGTTCAATTCATGGAGCATAAAATTTTTATTGATCATTGTTTATACTGTAACACTTATGTGGGTAACAAATATTTATTCAAAAAAATATACAGTTATCAATGACAATGAATTTAAAAAAACTTAAATACTTGAGTACAGCAGGTTACAAAAATGATAAAGTTATAACACACAATCATATGACTTGAGCTACACAGTCAAGACAGACTTATACTCAGACTAACTCGTTCAGTCTCTCGCACCTTATATATAATCGTAAAGGTCAGGTCTGGAATGTTCCAGAACAATGTGGACAGTTCTATGCCTTCGTGGACTAGGCCACGGAATGATCTAGACCCCAACAGTTCGTTCCAACCGCTTGTTTTGTTCCAACAAACGGTCTGGGAGTTTACGCCATATGTTTTTTGTTTTGTTTTTTATTTGCTTAACGATTTAACGTTACAATACAATCGATTATTCGAAATCTAACCAATTAAACATAAAATCATAAAAGCGGGTAAATGTTGACTATGCGTGAGGCTTGTTGGAACTAGGGGCGGGATTTAGGACTAGTTTGGGGGGAGGCACTACCCCCCCCCCCCCGATCATATAATCACGAGTTGCCTTTTATTTTCGAATTTTTCATGTGATAATTTCCTTGTATCAAGAATGAATATGATCTAAACAACCAAAAGTATTGTGTTTATGGCTGAGTACATTTGTAATAGCATTATTCCTTATATTTATTTATATTTATATTCCGAAAAAATATAAATAAAAAAATTATTTGGAAGGGGGTGGGGGTAATTTATGATCCATGTTATCCCCTCCTGGATGCGCCCCTTGATGGAACAAACCTAATCATTATTATTATTAAATCGATAAGAAATTGGATAACGATATCAAAACCCCCCAATGACAACCATTTCTATTAGAAATACGTTCAAGGTTCTTCACGGCCGACACTAACTCTACTTAAACAGTAATAGATAAAGATCATATACCTACATATCGATAAATTATTCATGCAAAATAATAAACTGCACCGAGTTAAATAGCTCTTTGGATTCAACATCACGGATAAATGGACTTGACCCGAAGATATATTAAGCTATCACCACCATATGTACTTGCTCGAATGATTTGCTGAATATTAAGTAGGTGTTGATTAAAAGCAATTTTTGTTTTTTTTACCAAGGGTTCAAGGATCAAAAATAATTTCGACAGTAGCTATAAACAACTTTCGACATCTAAGTTTATATTATTATGATTATATTATTGTTATGTTATATATATATATATATATATATATATATATATATATGCTTATATTATTACTTTCACTTACATACTATGTGAAACATATAGTAAGGAAAGTATTGCGATCTTGAAAAATTTCGACTTCCGGTTTTCAACGGAAATACACGTTTTGGTGTCCCCTGAGTCCAAATAACCAAGCCCCGGGAAATGGTCTGTGTGTGTGTCCATGTGTGTGTGTCTGTGTGAATAGACTAGCTCAAAAACTATAAACCGTACGAAACTGAAATTGGGTGTTTGGTGTATTTATGTACCCGCGGTGTGACAGCAAAAATTTCATCAAAATTGGTCAAACGGAAGGGGTACTTTATTTAATAAACATTTACTTATGTTCACGTGTTTTTTTTATTTACTCAACAACGGCTGTAATGATTTTGATCAGACTGGATATTTGGTGTATGTATATGCTCACGATGTGACAGCCAAAATTTCATCAAAATTGGTCAAACGCAGGAGGCTCTTTAATTCATAACTTTTTTTCCAATTTTTACATTTTTTTTCGAAAATCTCAAAAACAGCTTTAATGATTTTGATTAAATTAATCATTTTTAATCAATATCAAGTCATATTTTTTATATTATTCATAGAAATGGCAATCATAAAAACATAACATAAAAATAACATGTCAATTTTTAATCTAAGTAAGTTGGTAAGTGAAAGTTGTGTGTTGCGCGCATCGTACCAGATTTTTATGATTATATTATTGTTATTATAAACCTCTTAGATTTACAAGACGACCTTACCCGATTCTTCGGAGTTTTTCACGATCCAATTAGATTAGACATGCTTCCTTCACACTAGAAATACTAACATAAAAATAAATAAAAAATCTGGTCCGATGCGCGCAACTTCACACATTTTTCCACATTTAAGTATATACTTATATTTGTATATCTCCATAAGTTAAAGAGTATTATTATTAAATAAATGTTTTTCCTTGTGATACTCCGGCAATGCAAGCATAATACTCCAAGACTTGATTTTATAATTCTCTATGTAGTTGTTGAAAACTTCAATTAGTTACCATGAAACAAATAATTTCCATTAAATGAACAGAACAATAAATTTATTAAGAATGGCCTGTCATTAAAGGCGTACCCCGCTCAACGTGTTTTATGAGTTGACGGAATATTTTTCTTTTTTTCTCCTCTATATGTTTACTTGTTGTTGTTTTTTTCATATTTCATATTTAGCCATTTCTTATTTTTAGGCGTAACGAGAGACAGATAATTTCTCCATATAAACACAATCAAAGATACTTTATAGGAAAACAAAAAAGGACCCTTCCTCGTTTATGTCCCTCAGAAAATTATAATAATGATGAAGCTTACCTGATATTAAAGAATACTTGATTCCCATTGAACATGACGGGTTAAATCAAAATCACATTATAATTATATTATACATTATATTGTCGAAACTTCGCCATAATAAAGTTGTTTATTATTGACTGAACTTCAAGAACCCTAGTGTGTGTGTGTATGATGATTACTATAAATTTTATCAATGTGTGAACAATCTTAATTTTAATATAAGATGGAGCGTGCGAGACGAAGTAATTACATTCAATATGATATAATTAAAATGACTATCGCTTGAGCAGGGCCATGATTGCCCATGAAGTAAATAATGCTTTCTAAAGACAACAACAAAGGCATTTGAACTTGTCTTCAGAAAGTGAAAGCAACTGTTGTGGAATGTAGCAGTAAGCCCCATGGCCTACTCAATAATAATAATAATAATAATATAAATAAATATATATTGTTAATATACAGTACTATAGTTACCATCGGTCTACTGCCGGCCCATCACTGGTTCGATGCCCAGTATCGATGTTGCTCGCACTGTCGATCGCTACAAGATGCCACTACACACAGTTGGCTGCACTGGAAGAGAGCCGCGAGTCGACTGAAGGTAGAAAGCGGCCCCCCCACCTCGGGTCTTCACTAACTGACCCGCTCAATATCGACACGGTAACTCGATTAGCATGTTAGGAGTAACCGTGCTACTTGCGGTAACTGTCTAATGCGTTATCGTTGTAACGTATTGCTAAAAAATGAGAGTCAATGTTACCTCTATGTTAACTGATAAAGTGTTATTGGTTATAGTAACCGAGTGCGGAACCAGAAGGGGTCACGACCCCCCCGCAACATATTTTGCGTATTTCAGTTTTTTTGTGTTTTTAAACGAATAATGCAATTAGGAAGATTCTATGTCATAAAAAATAACATTTTTGGATGTTTTGATCGCACCTCCCCACTGCTTCTTAATCAGGGGTGGATTCAGCAAGAAATTTAGGAGGGAGGTGCTACGAGGTCCTTTTACGTCCTATCCGAGGGATAGAACCCGTGACCTTTATTATTGTGGACTGTTATGCTAACCACAATAATGCAGATACTATAGACCCCGTATGGAAGTTTGTATGGATGCGTTTGGAGGTGTCGGCATTGAGCCTTCGGGTTCGCTAAGCTTATTATTATTTTATTGATTGTAGTAATAGTAACAAGAGTGGAAAGTGAAATTTGTATGATGCGAGTACCGTACCAGATTTGTTACCGTAAAAACATTATCTTACTGTCTGGAGCGAATTTGTGGGGGGTCTCGACCCCCTATCTCATAATCAATTGCCTGACAGCACAATTTTTGTATGAGATTATTACCTTGTATTAAGGAGGAATGCGATCTAAACAAGCTAAAGTGTTATGTTTAGGGCATAGTAACTACCTAATTGCATTATTCGCTTAAAAATACAAACAAATTGAAAAGTATCCGCGGATACAGATATCGGATACTGTAACTGTGAAAAGTACTCATGAGAGCAGATACAGATAGTATCCGTTTCCGTCCAATAGTTACCAATGGATCCGAGTACTTCTCGTATCCGTCAGCTACGTATCCGTCAGCACGGATACCCGAGTATCCGTGAGTACTTTTGGTACTTAGTTACGTTTTACGGACACTTCAACCTCTGAGGTTAAAAATGTTTAAAATGTTGTTATTAAACTTTTTACTTTCACTTACCTATATATGAAATATATAATAAGTGGAAGTATTGCGATCGTGAAAAATTTCGACTTCCGGTTTTCAACGGAAATACACGTTTTGAGGTCCCCTGAGTCCAAATGACCAAGTCCCGCGAAATTGTCTGTGTGTGTGTGTGTGTGTGTTTGTGTGAACAGACTAGCTCAAAAACTATAAACCGTGCGAACCTGAAATTTGGTATTTAGTTTAGGTATATGCCCGCGATGTGACAGCAAAAATTTCATCAAAATTGCTCAAAGGGAGGGGGTACTGTATTTAATAACTTTTTATGTTTTTTTCGATTTTCTCAAAAACAGCTCTAACGATTTTGATTAAACTGAGTATTTGATGTACTAATATGCCAGAGATGTGACTGTAAAAATTTCATCAAAATTGATTAACCGGAGGGGGGACTTTACTTAAAAAATTTCCTTATCATTTTCACGTGTTTTTTTTATTTACTCAAAAACGGCTTTAACGATTTTGATTAAATTGGGTATTTGATGTATTTATGTGCCCGAAATATGACTGTAGAAATTTCATCAAAATTGATTAACCGGAGGGGGGACTTTACTTAAAAAATTTCGTATCATTTTCACGTGTTTTTTTTTTCATTTACTCAAAAACGGCTTTAACTATTTTGATCAAACTGGGTATTTGATGTATTTATATGCCCGAGATATGACTGTAAAAATTTCATCAAAATTGATTAACCGGAGGGGGGACTTTACTTAATAAATTTTGTATCATTTGCACGTGTTTTTTTAATTACTCAAAAACGGCTTTTTCATAATTAAAGCCGTTCTGTTCATTTAATGGAAATTATTTGTTTCATGATAACTAAATGAGATTTTCAACAAGTAGATAGAGAATAATAAAATCAGACGACTTGGAGTATTATGCTTGCATTGCCGAATTATTACAAGTAAAAACTTTTATTTAATAATAAAAAAAAGTTTTTTTTTATAGAGCAAATGAAAACGAAATGAATATGGAAAAATGTGTAACTTTGAGAAGTGGCATTAACAAAACGCATTATTTTCTAATCTAATTAAGTTGGTAAGTGAAAGTTGTGTGTTGCGCGCACGCACCAGATTTTTTATTATTATTAAGCCATCAATATTTTATGTTTTCGAAACAAGGTTCCATTATTATTTCTAAAATCGAAAATTTTAAAAATAGTCACCATTTTAAAATTAAAATTATTTCAAATTAATAATATTCTCAAACGGATTTTTTTTTCTATTTCTTCACAATAAATAAGCATAATTATGTTTAGGCTGGCCTAAATTTTGAATATAGTAATAACTTTAAAATTTCGATATTGTGGGGGGTCCACCTTAAAGAGAAAATTGTAACTTCTAAAATTAATTGGAATAGAATTTATATTTTTGTAAATATACACTATATGAGGGCTCATACGGGTATGGATTTGGTGAAAGGTATCAATTTAAAATTCGATGCTGCAAGGGAGGATTTCTTTGGGAAGAGCGTTTATGGATAACGAGGGAGCAGATTTCGAAAATAGTTACAATTTTAATTTGTATGGAAAAAGATTTATACTATCTTACATTTTAACTTAAGAAACTTTTTAACTTAAAGATGACTTTGGAATCATTGTCATTGTCGCATAGAAAATACGCAAGTAGGCTGGTAACAACAAGAAATAACAAAATAATGGAAACCAAATCAAACAGCCTTTTCAGGCTCATAATCAAACAGCCTGTCAGGCAATTGATTATGAGACAGGGGAGTCGAGACCCCCCACAAATTCGCTCCAGACAGTAAGATAATGTTTTACGGTAAAAAATCTGGTACGGTGTTCGCATCATACATATGTATATCACTTTCCACTCTTGTTACTATGACTACGATCAATAAAAAAAATAATAAGTTTAGCGAACCCGAAGGCTAGATGCCGAACCCAGCAATCGCTCCCTACAGACTTCCATCCGAGGTCACCTGTGGCATAGTCGTAGAATAATAAAGGTCGCGGGTTCACGTCCCGCGGTGGCTCTAGGATGTTTTAAAGGGAGCGAAAAATCCTTGGCTACGCTGTACCTCGGGTAGTACATAAAATTGAGGTTCTTACCGTATTTATGTCAGGTACTCGTTAAAGATCCCTATCCTAATTATACCTGGATAAGCAAAATTAAAGACTCCCACTATAGCATCGTCAGATTAGCCTTAGTGGCATATAGTGAAGTTAAACAAACTAACTTATAACTCTTCCATCCAACTACTACCATCCAAACCTTATTTTGACAGAGCTTCCTTAATGCAATCTTCACATCTCCGTCACGGCCTAACCCTTGGACGTTTTCCATTTGGCACCGCACTTATTAAATTTTTTACTTTCACTTACCTATATATGAAATATATATAGTAAGGTATATAGTATTGCGATCGTGAAAAATTTCGACTTCCGGTATTCAACGGAAAAACAGGTTTTGGGGTCCCCTGAGTCCAAATAACCAAGTACCGCGAAATGGTCTGTCTGTGTGTGTGTGTGTGTGTGTGTGTGTGTGTGTGTGTGTGTGTGTGAGAACAGAGTAACTCAAAAACTATAAACCGTACGAACCTGAAATTGGGTATTTATTGTATCCATATGCCCGCTATGTGACAGCGAAAATTTCATCAGTATTGGTCAAATGGAGGGGACACTTCATTTCATAACTTTTTACATTTTTCAATATTCATTCAATTTTCTCATAAACGGCTTTTTGATTCGATTTTGATCATACGGGTATTTGATGTAATAATATGCCCGCGATATGATAGCCAAAATTTCATCAAAATTGGTCAAACGGATGGGGTACTTTTCTTAATAAATTTTGTCTAAGTTTTAAGTTTTTTTTTTTCAATTTTCTCTAGAATGAATAAAACTATTTTGATTAAACTCGGTATTTGATGTATATATATATATGCCAGCGGTGTGACATTCACATGCGGAGTACGCCTTAAATGGCAGGCCATTG
This sequence comes from Aelia acuminata, assembly GCA_911387785.2. Lineage (NCBI taxonomy): Eukaryota > Metazoa > Arthropoda > Insecta > Hemiptera > Pentatomidae > Aelia > Aelia acuminata. The sequence continues at coordinate 13,868,966 of OU426979.1, forward strand.
TTCATAATTAAAGGTGTTTCTGTTCATTTAATGGAAATAATTGTTTCATGGTAACTAAATGAAGTTTTCAACAACTACACAGAGAATTATAAAATCAGACGACTTAGAGTATTATCATTGCCGAAGTATCACAAGTAAAAACTGTTATTTAATAATAATAAAAAAAATAGTGTATTTTAGAGAGTCAATAAAAAAAAAAATAAGAAATGAATGTGGAAAAATATGTGATATTGAGAAATGGCAATTAACAAAACACGTCAATCTCTAATCTAAGTAAGTTAGTGAGTGAAAGTTTTGTGCTGCGCGCACGCACCAGATTTTGTTATTAATCGTTCACTACTACATCGCTTATCTTTTTTTTTTTTTTTTTTTTTTTTTTTTTTTTTTTTTTTTTTTTGGCTTCAAGACTTGCCAATGCAAATCCTATTTTGCCAAAGTTAATCGTTATTATGATTAAAATAATTAGAAGCTATTGTGAATGAAAATCTTGTAATAAGTGAAAAATTAGGAATAAATGATAAAATTTTAGAATGTAGGTAACTAAATATAATTAAATGTTGATGTGTATATAGTGGGAATTTAATTCAGGTCAGCTGTCGCATCGACTATATTGATACATTTATTTCTTTCAGAAATTTGCTCAAATCTTGGGCCCTATCTTTATTAATAGCTGTTAAATATGCCGTCGTATCGTCTATAAAGGGTCTCCCCAAGATTTCGCGTCTCTGAAGCTCAAACCTCCTACAGTGAAAAGCGATGTGCCTTGGATCTTCGGGACATTGGCATGTTGGGCAGTTCGCGACCCTGGCTAGAGCCATTATATTTAGGAATTTCGCAGTGCAGCCATGGTTTATCCTTATCCTCGTCAGCTTTACTAAACTAGGGCGATCAAGATGGAAAGCGAGAGTCTCAAACCACGGGATTAAGTCCACCTTCTTATGTACCGCGTGATGGTCCCTACCTTTAGATGCAGATTCCCAATCATAAAAACATTGCCACTCTTCGATTACATTTTGCTTTATAACCCTTATTAGGTCCGATAATGGGGCTCTGGCATTTATCCGGTGCAGCTGGTTTTGATTGGCAGATCTATCCGCCATCTCTATGCCCGACAGTCCCACATGTCCCGGAACCCACTGAATGGAGTAATTGTTATTCGCTTTACTTAACAGTGCTATGATTTTGAAGGAAATATATGTTTTTGTGTTATTTAGATGTATTAATTCTAAGTGTTTGCATGCAGCTGCTGAGTCTGTGAGAATTACTATTTTTTGGCGAGCGTATGTTCTCTCGGAGTATATGATGGCGTTAAATATGGCATAGAGTTCGGCGCTAAAAATGCTGAATTTGTTTGGTAGTGAGAAGGAGAAAGTTTTATTCCTTTGGGGGTCGAAAACGGCTATAGAAGTGCGGTTATTTGTTTTTGATGCATCGGAATATCGCTTATCTTATTCTTCTCACTGCACTCGTGCACTCAGTTCGGCGCTATGCAATAGTCTTTGTACCCCAGTCGATTCGTCCCTCTCCGATTCAAAAAAATGAAAAATTTACATAAACACTAAACCGTTGCTCATTCCTCAATGTGAGCGAACAAGTTTCACTTCCGTAAAAAACTGAAGGAAAAATAATAGTATTTTAAATTCAACTTTTAAGTTTCATAAAGGAGGCGAGTTCTAAGCAATTTCGCTACTGAAAAGTAGCAAGCGTTACCGGCTTTTAATCTAGCCTTAATTTCCTCATCGATTTCGTTTTTTCTAGTTACCATCGCCCCTAAATAAATAAATTCCTCTACGTGTTAAAACGTATTCCCTTCTACATTAATATCGGCAAAATAGTCACCACTTCTCCGACTAACCATCGCTCTTTATAGGTAGATAATAAAATTTAGAATGCAGTTTAATGAATAAAAAGCTCATTAAACTGCATTCTAAATTTTATTATGGCTGTTATCTACGTTGTATTTCATTTTATAGTTTCTTTGTCTTTACCCACCAATCAGAAAAAGAAGTATTTTTTCTTTTTTAAAATACCAAAAGTACCACTGGAATGGGACACGCATAAATCTTTGTATCCACAATGACATTTTTTTCTATTTTCACTTACCTATCAGGTATAGGCGGGCGCAATCGACTATAGGGTGCGCTAGTAGTTTTGCAAAATGTCGGAAAGAACGGTGTTAGACTTAGTTGATGTGATAGAGATAATTGGTAATTTTAAAAGACCATTAATTGAAGGGCAGGCTATTCTTGATGCAAACCACATAATTACATTTGGAATAATATCTAAGTAAAAAAGTAAAAAAAAAACAGTTATTTTACAAGCCTTGTGCCTTCAAACTAGCAATCTTAACGGACTGCTTCCACTCAAATAAAAGTGAAACTTGAAATAATTAAGCACAACGGATGTAAGACAAAAATGGGGAAAATTAAAAAAGAAAAACAAATATAACACTATGGTCCCAATGTTATTTGCATAAAACTAACATTTTGGAATATTAAAATGTCAAATACTAATATTTACCTGGATAAATATAGTCACTTTCTTTAAAATGAAGACTACATATCGTCATATGTTTCGAAACAGGCTTATCTATGCTTAATTTTACAATCCACTCTTTAGGAAGCTTTTTATTTTTTGGAAATAAATGGAATGACGCGTCTTTTGATGTTCTAATTGAACACTGAGGGACCGAGCAATACCTACTAGACGTTTTTCGAATAATATTTTGCTCAATCGGGTTTTAATTATGGAAAAATAAATTAAAAACGCCAAAAAATCCTATGAATCCCAGGCACTGGCCCGGTTTCTATCCCCGTTTCTCTAGTTCATGAAAGAAGCAGCACCGTCGCTTGCGCCCGCCTATGCTTTATGATTATTAAAATGTTCTGAGGGGGCATAAATGGGAAAGGGGCCTTTTTTTATTTTCCTATAAAGTAGCTTTTATTTTGTTTAAATGGAAAAATTAACTGTCTCTCGTTACGTCTAAAAATAAAAACTAGCTAAATATGAAATATGAAAAAAATCAAGTAAACATATACAGGAGAAAAAAAATAAAAATATTCCGTCAATTCAAAAACATGCTGAGCCACGCATGCGCTGTACGCCTTTAATGACAGACCATTTTTTATAATCAATGACGTAAATAATGGGAATAATTTTTTTCATGGTACCTATAGCAAGTCTTCAACAACTACACAAAGATTATAAAATCAGACGCGATGGAGTATTATGCTTGCATTATCGCAAGTTAAAGGTTTTATTTAATAATAACGAAAAATAGTGTACAATAGGGAGCAAATACAAAAAAAAAAAAAATGTGTGACTTTGAAGAATGGCAATTAACAAAACATGCTAATTTCTAATATCAGATAGTTGGTAAGTGAAAGTTGTGTGTTGCGCGCATAGCACCAAATTTTTTTTAAAATATAACTTAGAGAGGTAAGGTCGATCACATCCATGCTGTCCCGAAACTTAAAAATTAGGATTTACAAAACTATTATTCCTCCAACGGTCCTTTACAGATGCGAAACGTGGCCGCTAACATTGAGGGATACTGAGGGGAAGTACTGCGTAGAATATTTGGACCGAAGAGGGATGAACTAACCGGAGGATTTCGACGCTTACACAACGCCGAACTGAGCGAATTTTACCCAGGTAAATATAATTGACGTGATTGCAGCAAGACGAACAAAATGGGCGTGTAAAATTGCGAAACTTGGCTGTGAACGAATTCCGAAAAGATTAATAAGCGCGGAGCCGAATGGGAAACTTCCGAGGGGCAGACCGAGACGGAGGTGGGAGGATTGCGTTAGGGCGGATCTATCGAAGTTGGGTCTGGAATACGGTCGATAGATGGAGGTGTGCAGGTTAGGCAGGTAAGGCAGAGGTAAGGTAAGGTAAGGCAGAAACGCAGGTTGGCGACATTTCAAAGAATGGCTCTGCTGCGGATTACGAAATCATATCGGACTGTGTCTCATGAGGCGGTGCAGGTCCTAGCAGGAGGGGTTCCTCTCGACCTCATCCTGCGGGAAGACAATTTAAATCGGAAGTTCAAAACTGAAGGCTCAGCTGGTCTTCCGGAAAACATCCGGGTAAGGGTAGAAGAGGACCCTAGGAAATGGAAGAAGATCATCCGGGAGAACACTACCACAGAGTGGAACCAGCGGTGGGTTGCAACCACGAAAGTTTCTACCTTGAAAAAATACTTCCCTACGGTGTGGGCACGAATGGAAGCAAAGTGGGTCCTCCCGGACTATTGGATTTCTCAATTCCTTACCGGGCATGGGGCCTATCGTGCTAAACTCCATAGTTTTGGAAAGGATATCGATCCCCTGTGCCCAGCATGCGGAGTACCGGAGACGGCTGAGCATGTCGTCTTGAACTGCACCGCCTTTGAGGCACTGAGGTCTAAGCTACTCAGGGACACTGGGCTCTACGTCCTCACAGAGAACCAGTTTCCTGAGTTGATGAAAGAACGTAACTACCCGTACTACAAAGAGTTCGTCTACGGGTGGAAGGAAGCCGTCGGGCCAGCCGTGTTCAACCTCGTGAGAAGGGGACCACCACATGGAAGACCACCGGACAGCGAGCTACCTGGATAGAAGGCAGTATTCCTAGACAAAACAGAAAATCCATCCAAGAGAAAGTTGAACAAAATAAATAAAGTTTTTTAGGCAAGATAAGAGCATTACTAGTGTTCTTATCTTGCCAACACCCGTGTTGCTGAAAGGCAAGGTAGGGAGGAAATAAATAAAAAAAAAAAAAAAAAAAAAAGATGGAGGTGTGCAGAAGCGAGTGGTGGTGTCGGCATCGAACCTTCGGGTTCGTTAATCCTTTATTATCATTCTAAGGTCGATCTCATATCGGAAATTTAATCTGCAAATTTTTCGTAAAATTGCTCATCAATGATTTGGCGTTTATCGAAATCAATACTATCCCCTTAATCAGCAGGTTCCATAAGAATTCCATCGTTGACATCCGAGAAGTTAAAAAGATCGAAATTTTATAATACTCCTACATATGTGTATACCCCCCCATACATCAATTTCAAATAAATATTATTTTCAATAAACTAATCAACGATAACATAATAATAAACCCCGAGATAGAAGAAATTGATATTTTGATCGATGATAATCGAATCAATTGAAAAAATTTAAATGAATCATTGGAATGAAATTGATTTTTTTTTTTCTGCTTCTCCGTTTCCTCGCCTTTTTAGGCTATATGGGGTTTCCCGGGCCAGGGGAGCGGGAGGAGGATTAATGTCGAGAATTAGCTCCGGATTTTGAACTTTCTATCTTCGGGTTTCCCACCATATGTTGCCTATTTCCGAAGGCGCTTGCCCACTCGGCCATCCCGCCACCCTAATGAAATTCAATTAATCAATTGAAAAAAAAATTATTTTAATATTTTGGCGCCCACCTCAAATTCAAAATGGATATTTTTTGCAAAAACACTATTCCCAATAACATAATAGTTGACTCTTATGGACGGTACCTGAAGGTATTAGTGTATCTCGCAAAATAAAAAGAAAAAAAAAACGGAACACGCCTTTAAAACAATTGCCAACATTGTCATGTTAACTGATCACTAATAAAGGAAATTCTTATAAGTAAAGTACATCGCGTGAGCAGAGTGGTAATCAATGTGCTGTAAAAATATGCGAAGACCCGTTCAGCGCTAGGATAATGTGCACACATTTATAAAGATCACTCATGCATCTATTCACAGGAAATAAACAAAGAAGAAAGAAAAGAAGGAAGTTCATTGACTTATTTTGATGAAGGTCAATGACTTAGGTGGTTGAATAAATTGGCAAAATTTATTCAAATTTTTTTTTTTTTTTTTTTTTTTTTTTTTTTTTTTTTTTTTTTTTTTTTTTTTTTTTTTTTTTTTTGGGACTTTGAGGCTTCCACTTGAAGCCCTATACTGCCCATAATAACACCCATGGCACTGGGTGATACTTCTCCTACGAAAGAAAAGCACCACCCAGGGCGGGACTCGAACCCGCAGCTCCGGCATGGGAGTACGGCGCTTTACCGCACAGCCACACCGGGCCCCTTATTCAAATTTTGAATGAAAGTTGAAATTAATGATTTATGTGGACTATATTTTATTGGATTTAAATTAAACACAACTTAAGCAGAAAATCAAAGAACCTCTATTTTTTAGTTTTATATTGTTGGAAGAGGGGAAAGAATTTGATGACAGGGTAAAAGGTCATGGGCGGATTTAGGTCTTGATATCTGGGGGTGCGAGCTCACCGGAAGATATGAGGTATTTGTACCAAATTCAAACACCAAAGCCCCATTTAAATGGTCACTTTTTTATCGAACAATAACCCTTTCGTATTTTAATTACATCGCACAGGCTCGGGACCTCCACTTAACGTCCTATCCGAGGGACGGCATAGCCAAGGAATTTTACACCCTTTAAAAAAACGCGAACCCGCGACCTTTAGTATATTAGGGTAGGTTGCTATGCTAACCACTATACCACAGGTGGCTCCTAAGGTTGTTTTACAGTTCAATTTATGGAGCATTAAAACTTAATTGATCATTGTTTATTTAATGTCCTTTCGTATTTTCTGTTACAGTTCATTAAAATTGTTAGGAATAACTTTTCATTTGTATCATTTCTAACCATAGTGTAATAGACTATAATGTCACAGCTAGAATAACATTTTGAGACATTAACTTAAAAAATATGGCGCGTGCGCGCAACACACACTTTCACTTTCCAACTTATTTAGATTAGAAATTGATGTGTTTAGTTAATTGCCACTTCTCAAAGCATGGGCGGATCCAGCCGACTGTAAAGGGGGGGGGCTGCATTCCCATAGCCCTTCATTTGGATCTGAAAATCAGCTTTTTACCTTTATGTAACTTCTCCACAACTAAAATTCTACTTTCTCTGCATATTATTTGTTCTTTAACTTGCTTCCTTACTTTAAGGCAAGTCTAATTCTATCTTTTAATGACGAAATACTTTCCAAAGGGAGGGGCTGCAGCCCCCACAGCCCCCCCCCCCCTGGATCCGCCAATGTCTCAAATAACACATTTTTCCACATTCATTTCTTATTTTTTGTTTTTATTTTCTCTATAAAAACACTATTTTTTTTTTCTTTATTAAATAAAAGTTTTTACTTGTGATAATACGGCAATACTACAAGTGGTCTGATTTTATAATTCTCTATGTAGTTGTTGAAAACTTCATTTAGTTACGATGAAACAAACAATTTTCACTAAATAAACAGCGGCTTTAATTATGAATAATGATCTGTCATTAAAGGCGTACTCCGCATGCGTGGGCTCAACGGAGTTGACGTATTTTTTTTTTTTTTTTTTTTTTTTCACAGGAGTTTCTACCAATGGTGGATTTCCTTAACCTATATATTGTCTATTGCCTCCTTCCAGACTTTTCGGTCTAAGGCCCATTCTTCTCGTAGACCATGCCCCATCAAGGAATCTTCTACTTCGTTATTCCATGTTTTCCTTGGTCTACCTCGTCTTCTCCTTCCATCTATTTTCCAGGAATGGACAACTTTTGGCATTCTTTCCTCGGGCATCCTTTTCTATTTCTTCCAGAATGTTTTTTTCAATTTCCATTTTTTCTCTAATGGTTTCGTTTCTCACCTTTTCCATCCTGGATATTCCTGCCGCTCGGCGCCAGTAGTCCATTTCGGTGGCCAGGAGTTTCTTCCGAAGACTGCCCTTTATGGTCCAGGTTTCTGCTCCATATGTCATTATACTTAATACAATACTTTTATAAATATTTTTTTTTGTTTTAGGGATGATATTTTTGTTCCACAGTATTGAATTAAGCATCGATATGGTCCTTTTCCCATCCGAAATTCTCCTCTTGATTTCTTTATCACACGAGCCGTCCAATTCAATCATAGACCCAAGATATTTAAAATGTTTGGCTCTTTTCAGAGCCTGTCCTGGGTGCAGTTCTATGTCCTCATTACTGGATGACATGAATTCTGTCTTCTCAGCATTAATGGTTAGTCCCCATTTTTTATATTCTTCATTAAGCTTTCTTAACATGTATTCTGCATCTTCTGTATCCTGAGCAATGATGACTTGGTCGTCCGCGAATGATAAATTATAGAGGGATACATCTTCTTTCAACTGGAGCCCCATCGGTTTACATTTTTCCCTCCAAGATTTTTCTTGGATATGTCATATCCACATATGATGGATATGGATATGGAAAAAAGATATCTTGGAATCTTCCAAGATACATTTTTCTTTTTTTATCCTCTATATGTTTACTTGATTTTTTTCCTATTTCATATTTAGCCATTTCTTATTTTTAGGCGTAAAGAGAGACAGGTAATTTCTCCATTTAAACTAAAACAAAGGTACTTTATGGGAAAATAAAAAAGGCCCCTTCCCTATTTAAGGCCCCTCCGAACATTTCAATAATGATAAAGCTTACTTGATATTAAATAACACCTAATTTTCATTCAACATGACGAATTTGATCAAAACCACTATAGCCTTTTTGGAGATAATCGAAAAAAATTGTTATGAAGTGCACCCTCCGTTTGACCAATTTTGATGAATTATTAACTGTCACTTCTTTGGCATATACATATACATACATCAAATACCCAGTTTGATCAAAATCATTAAAGCCGTTTTTGAGTAAATAAAAAAAAACAAGTGAAAATGATACAAAATTTATTAAGAAAAGTGCCCCCTCCAATTAATCAAATTTGAAGACATTTCTCATTTTGATTTGAATCAGCCCATGTGCCAGGTTTGTTAATAGGCTTAGTCAAAATTTGGAAGAATTTTTGTTTAAATAATTTTTAGGGTTTTTTTTCGATTTTTTAAAAACTGCTCAAACAATTTTGACCAAACCCGTCAATGAGTATTAAGTATTCTTTAATATCGGGTAGGCTTTATCATCATAGAAATGTTCTGAGGGGGTTTAAGTGGCGAAGGAAAATTTCTAATGTAAAAATCGAAATTTTTTATTCTAATGTGGAAAATTCGAATTTTTGCGTTACCAACGACGACATTTCATTTCTTCTTGCTTGAAGTGGTCTGTAATCATGGATGTACTTACCTTCAAATGTTGGAAGTTGAAAAGATGTCTAAATATGTTTAAATGGCTAACAAAACAAGAAACTATTATAGTAAATTTGTTGTATAACAACATAATAATATTTCATGAATAAGATACCACAAAGGCGAAGTCTTCTTCAACGAACAACTTTCTCCGGTACAGTGTCTTTTTTCCTCGGCCTTCGGATACCCCCTAATGACCTTCTCCATTTCTTTTGGGTTGCTCAACTCCGGGTCATCTGAGGATCGTCTTCGTGATCGTAACCAATGAAGCGATAATAAACAGGGGAAGCAGAAGAAGAGGGTACGGCCATGTGATATAACAACTGGCTACCATTACAGGAATTTCCCAACAAGGTCATGAGGAAATCTGAGTAGCTATTTGGATTAACAAGTAGTCCTTCTCTGAAGCTCCAACTGAGGTTGCAATTACTGTTTACCAAATAAACGTATGTATTGTATATCCGGTTCTGCAATAACTGTTTCGAGATTGCAGATACCATGTGTCACTATTGTGGTTGTATACAAAACTTACTTCTGTCGAGTCAGCATGGGCTTCACCAGCACCAAATTTTTTTTTTTTGGGGGGGGCTCAATATGTTTCTAGATAGGGTAGGTAGAAATTCGAGGGGCTAAAAATAGAAATAATAACCCCTAAAAACAACTGTTGGAGCATTTAAATTCATCCTCCAACGCTGTATTTTGAAGGTATTTATAGGCTCTTAAAACTTGTCAATTTATGCCTCAGTTATACATTAAAATAGGGAATTGCTAAGGCGTAATGTTGAAGGATGTGGGCCGAAATTTCTTGATTTGATTTTATCCAAGTTTTTCTTCTGTTGCTGATCCCACTAATTTCATTGCTTTCCATTAACTTCTATAAGCTTTATCAAATTGATGGAAAGTAGGATAAAGCTGCTTGGTTTAAAAAAGAAATTCAGAGCAATAAAACAAAACAGTTCGAGCTGAAATAAAAAATATATAATTCATCAAACATACAATACGCCTGACCTTTTAATAGAGTGTGCTGAAATTAACTGATAATTAATAATAATAAGCAATTTTCTTGTAATTGTACGTGTAAAGCTGGTAGTTCTGGTAAATGCAGACACATCATTGTAACTTTACTCTACGTTTTTCGGTTAGTAATAACATTAATTACCAATTCATAGAATCATTGTTATGACAGCTGTCATTTTCGTGACAGCTTAGTTTCTTTGTCACATTATTTATTTATTTGTCAAAACTTTCAGGCATCGCATTGAAAACTTGGAACAATTAAACAACGGATGTAAGACAAAAATAAGGAAAGCTAAAAAAGAAAAACAAATTTATGACACTATGGTCCCAATGCTATTTCCATAAAACTAGCATTTTGGAATAATCACATATCAAATACTAATATTTACCTAGATAAATATAGTCACTCTCTTCAAAATGAAGACTACATATCGTCATATGTTTTGAAACACGCTTATCTATTCTTAATTTTACAATCCACTCTTTAGGAAGCTATTTATTTTTTGAAAATAAATGGAATGACACGTCCTTTGATTTTCTAATTGAACACTGAGGGACCGAGCAATACCTATTAGACATTTTTAAATAATTTTTTGCTCAATCGGGTTTTAATTATGGAACAATAAATTAAAAAGCCAAAAAAACCCTATGAATCCCAGGTACTGGCCCGTCTTTTATCCCCGTTTCTCTAGTTCCAGTAAAGAAGCAGCACCGTCGCTTGCGCCCGCGAATAAGATGAACATTTCTGTAAATACAGGATGGGTTCCATTATACCTTGGAATTATATTTATTAGTTTCAAGCCTAGTCGTATCTGCAAAAAATAAAAACTTTATCAAAAGGTCTAAGAAACTTTATGTAGAGGAAAGCTATAAAAGAACCATACAATCAGGATTCCCAGTTGTCGAAGTTGATTTGACAAGACAGCATTCGGAACGTCATACTCGAATGTGTCGAAGCTTTTGAAGAGTAAAAGACGTTGTTGTGACATTTGTCTAGAAAAATCCTGGAACGTACATATTTAAAAAAAATCTGGTGCGTGCGCGCAACACAAAACTTTCACTTACCAACTTACTTTGATTAAAAATTGGTGTTTTGTTAATTGCCACTTCTCAAAGTCACACATTTTTTTACATAATGTCTTATTTTTATTTTTATTTGCTCAACAAAAAACACTATTTTTTTATAATTAAATAACAGTTTTTAGTAGTGATGATTCGGCAATGCAAGCATAATACTCCATCGCGCCCGATTTTATAATTCTCTATTTAGTTGTTGAAAACTTCATTTAGTTACCATAAAACAAATAATTTCCTTTTAAATGAAGAGAACGGCTTTAATTATGAACAACGGTCTGTCATTAAAGCTGTCCGTACTCCGCATGCGTGGGCTCAACGTGTTTTATGAGTTAATGGAATATTTTTCTTCTTTTCCCCTCTATATGTTTACTTGATTTTTTTTTATGTTTCATTTTAGCCATTTCTTATTTTTATGCGTAACGAGAGACAGTTAATTTCTCCATATAAACAAAAACAAAGGTACTTTATAGGAAAACAAAAATGCCCCTAAGCTTGCGTGATATCATATTAAATTAATTTAATATGATATTAAAGAACACCTAATTTTTATTAATCATGACGAATTTGATGAAAATCATTAAAGCCGTTTTTGAGGTAATCGAAAAAAAGGTAAAAATTGGAAAAAAGGTTATGAAATAAACTGCCGCCTCCGTTTGACCAATTTTAATGAAATGTTGGCTGCCACATCTTTGGCATATACATACATCAAATACCGAGTTTGATCAAAATCATTAAAGCCGTTTTTGAGATAATCGAGAAAAAACGTAAATAGCTATTAAATAAAGTACTGTTTTTGTGTTAAGTTTGAGATTTCAATGCAGATAACTTCATAAAATTTCATATATATTCTAGCGGTCAAAAGCCGCTCAGGGTAGACAACGGTAGAGTACATATCAATATCAGGAAAAACGAAAGAAGAAGAGAAATATATATTGAAAAATTAAACAGCTATATATTAAAGAAAAAGTCGTGCAGTAAGTTCAAGAAAAATAAAAACCTGGAATTTAACAATTTAGATTAAAGTCTCATAAGCGGCCATTTAACTGCTCTGGTAGGTTTAGTGTTAAGGAAAAAACAAAAAGGAAAAAAAAATATGGATACAAAAAAAAACATTGATAATAATATTATCGATGTTTATATAGATGGATCAGAGTGATGTCTGACTAGCAACTCAAAACAGTAGGGCAACACTACTTTATATATTTTTTAATTAAAGCATTTCTCTCTGGGCGATTCTCATTTAATTTGACCATTTAACTTTTTTAGAAATTAAATATTGGGTTTAAAAAAATTCAACTTATGAATAAAATTTGATCTGAATATCATCGATAAGATGTTCAAGAAAACAAAGGTGAACAAAGTTTGTCAGTTCATTCAGTATTAGTATTTTTTATTATTTTTTCTACTCAAAAATTAGTTTTGTGAGGATCGTTTCTGTATTTTTATTTATTTATTTTTTGTAATGCTTTTTTTTTTTTTTCTATTCTTGCTCACTCTCATCACTCCATATCACAGCGTAAAAACTCATTTGTAAGGCATCTAATCTTGTTTTCCTTTTGTTGTACAATAATTACTAGGCTGGCGTCTATTCCTACTCCTTTACTTGCCAAGCTTAGTAGCCTATACTTTCTCGCTAGTTGACCTATGAATAATTCGTTCTGTCAAGGCTTAGGTTTTTCGTCGGATATTTGCAGCTCATTGATCATCTCGTTGTGAAATATATATGATTTTGCTGCACAGTTTTTACTCAGTTCAGTGTCAACGATTCACCCATAATTAATTCGTTCACTGCTTTACATACAGGTCAAATTCAAAGATGAGAGGTATTTTCACAAGCTGAGTAGACTGAATATTTTTACAAGCTGCCGATTTGCTTATTTTCTTTCTCTTGGCCAACATCTCTTTTTTATTAAGAATATATTTTGCATACGGTCCCAAGTCTATTTTTTCTTTTCTCTACTGCTCCTTTCTACAGCTTGTTAAAATGGCTATATAAAATAAATGAATCAGGTAGGCATGTAAACATTACAATAACAACACTTCCCCGTAATTGTTTTTCCGTCACGATTGTTATGTAACACTCGTGACATTTTCACAAAAAATCTCTATCCTTATCTAAACCAAGTGTCGGACATATAAGAGAGGATAAACACGAATAAATGTCCCTGGCCAACATCTTTTGCCCGTATCATTCGAATTTTTCAATGAACGCTGATACATACAATTAACGTAACACTCGTGACAACTATTTTTTGTGGTACACATTATTTTGCATTGGATATCAAATAACTGCCTATTAGATACTTTCTTCACCAAGCTTGCACATCGAATGATAGCCGGTATTATAAACAAAGGTTATCATGGCCATTTCCAACATTTTCAAAGAACAGTGTTGCCCAGAACTGCCGACAACACTCGCCATGAATTTTTCTACTAACCTTGGGGACAGATTCATTTTCCTGATTTACATTCGAAGTATTAGAGGTAACTAAAGATATCATTCATAACTTGAAACACCACCGTATTACAATTAAATACCTCATTGTTCAAATTTAATCAATTATCAGGGGTTCATTTCAGGGTGTGGTGGACTAAGCATAACCAGCTTGGGGACTGTAACACTCGTGACATTTCCAAACTTCACATTGAGATATTCTGTTTTTTATGATGCCTAGGTTCATTTAAATGTTACCATCGTTTTGTTATAACAGAAGACTATAAAACAAATATCCGAAAAAATTTTTTGGATATAAAAAAATATCTGAAAAACGAATGTTAAGTTCAGGGACACTAAAAGGTCAATTCATATGAGAATCACCCCTCTATGTTAATAAAAAAACCATTATCCCACGCTTCAATTTTTTTTTAGATGTTATTCTCTTATTTAGTTGTTTTTTTTTTTAGATGTTATCAGTTCGTATATTTTTTAATAAAAATAATTCCTTCTGAGTATGTTAATAATAAAATCATTATCCCACGATTCAATTATTTATTTTTTTTAAATGCTATTCAGTTTTGATGATTCGACGGGAGAATTTATACGGTTACACAATGCAGAATTGCGTGAGCTGTACCCGGAAAACGTAATCGAGTCTATAGCTGCGCGTCGGTTAAAGTAGGCAAGCAAAATTTTAAGTCTTAGTAGCGAACGAATTCCTAAAAGATTGATAAACGCTTTACCGACTGGAAAACGTCCGAGGTATAGGCGGGCGCAAGCGACGGTGCTGCTTCTTTCAGGAACTAGAGAAACGGGGATAGAAGCCGGGCCATTACCTGGGATTCATAGGGTTTTTTTTTGGCGTTTTTAATTTATTTTTCCATAATTAAAACCCGATTGAGCAAAAAATTATTTGATAAATGTCTAATAGGTATTGCTCGGTCCCTCAGTGTTCAATTAGAAAATCAAAAGACGTGTAATTCCATTTATTTCCAAAAAATAAAAAGCTTCTTAAAGGGTGGATTGTAAAATTAAGAATAGATAAGTCTGTTTCGAAACATATGACGATATGTAGTCTTCATTTTAAAGAAAGTGACTATATTTATTCAGGTAAATATTAGTATTTGACATTTTATTATTCCAAAATGTTAGTTTTATGCAAATAACATTGGGACCATAGTGTCATAGATTTGTTTTTCTTTTTTAATTTTCCCCATTTTTGTATTACATCCGTTGTACTTAATTGTTCCAAGTTTTCAATGCGAAGCCTCGAAAGCTTAGACAAATAAATAAATAATATGACAAAGAATCTAAGCTGTCATAACAATGATTGTATGAATAGGTAATTAATATTATTACTAACCGAAAAACGTAGAGTAAAGTTACAATGATGTGATTGCATTTACCAGAACTACCAGCTTTACACTTACAATTACAAGAAAATTGCTTATTATTATTAATACATTTGATTTCCACTTTTATTTGATGGGGCAGTCCTTTAAGATTGCTAGTTTGAAGGCACAAGGCTTGTAAAATAACTGTTTTTTTACTTTTAGATCTTTACCATAGATTTTATCACTTGTAATTATGTGGTTTGCATCAAGGATAGCCTGCCCTTCAATTAACGGTCTTTTAAAATTACCAATTATCTCTATCACATCAACGATGTATATCCCCGTTCTTTCCGACATTTTGCAAAACTACTAGCGCACCCTATAGTCGATTGCGCCCGCCTATAGGCCAAGGCGAAGGTGGGAGGATTCGGTGAGGGCTTGTGGAGTTGGGATTGGACTTTGTCGAGTGATGCATCGTTTTTGATGGTTTCTGTGATTATGAATCCTACAAGCCCATTCCAAGCAGTCAGCAGATAATAAGTTATTAGATTATTAGTTAAAAAAACTATATTTGGAGTACAACTTAAGCGCCGACTACTGTGATGGTCCCATTGGATTCAGAAGTTTAGAAAATACCGAAGATTCATAGAAGCTTTTTTTGTAAGACCTTTCTTCCAGTTCAACCTCCCTTAATATATCCCCTCCCCACCCTAATTTGGCCGAACTCTGCACTTCTCCAATCTTACTACTGTTACTAAGGGAAAACCAAAATATCATGAGGGCACAATTTTTTCATCATATTTCTTTTTATCCTGAACTATGAGCGGTGATAAAATCTTATTGAAAAAATTATATTATTGGAGTCAATTCATCATTTTGTCAACTGGAATGCTCATCATACATAGTAATAAAACCATTTTTCATAACTACATACAATAAGAACACTTCAAACTTGTTATTTTCGGTTAAATTTACTTAAGTATATGTTAGATATTGATTAAATGTAATGTGTTTATCAATTAATCTTCTTATGAGAAAATTAATTTTGTAAAGTATCCAGTCGGTTTTCCAATTGATTGCAGATATGTAAAATAATTAATTTATTTTAAAAGAAAAGGTGAAACTAATTATTTTCGCTTGATTTTTAAGTAATTTAAAAAGAACAGCTGACAAAATATATAACCTTTACAAATATAACGGAATGAATGAACAATAAACATTGAGTGAAACACACCCTAGCGCTTCCTGGTGGTCTGCAGCTCGAACTAAATTTTTCATTCATAAACTCGTATGTCATTCTCAGGTAGGCTAATTACATGTTGCGAGAGGCTTAAAATTCCAGTCCTTTTCTCTTCAATTTCACACCCTTAAGAGAAAAACGGAAACCTTCTCCGTTAGGGGACATAGGGGACGCTGACATAAATCTCTTAATCGTATGTGGAGTCGTTTCTGAGCCTTTTCGGCACGCACATTGTACACTTTGCTTTATAATATATATTGATTAACTTTCAGTTATTAAAGTATTTATTTATTCATCAATTTGATGGCCAAAAAAAGTTCAACTTTGGAATATATATATATATATATATATATATATATATATATATATATATATATATATATATATATATATGATAATTATAAATTAATTTAATTAATGGTGATGAAATAATTTAATATTTTTTTTTCCGAATGTATTCGAATACGCTTTATTTGATTAAAAAAATCACCAACAATACGCGTGGTTTTTCCACGAGGAAAATTCATGTTATGTTTGAGATATATTATGCAATGAATTAATGTACTCGTAAAAAACGGTCACCGATTTATTTATTGACTACATACTCATTGCTATTATAAAATAACGTTCAATTTGACGTTCAATCATTAAGAAAAAATGTATTAAAACAAAAAATTATTTAAATATGAATCAGGAAAAGAAGATTTCATTTACCGATTTCAAGCGTATTCGAATACATTCCGAAAAAATTTAAATTATTTCTTCACCACTAATTAAATTAATTTATAATTATTATTAATAATTATCATTGTGTTGCGATATATTCTTCTCATTATATGTTTTGATAATATTATCTTCTTCATCAAGAAAAGTACACTTAACAGCTATTTCTACAAACGAAAAATTGAACTTTTTTTTGGCCTTAAAATTGATGAATAAATAAATACTTTAATAACTGAAAATTAATCACTAATTAAAATCCGAATACAGACAACTTCGATTATTAATGGCTTTAATAGCTTAAAACTTTCAAAAGTGAACGGTGTAAAATTATATAATGTGAATATGGTAAGACATTAGGAGAGCGGACCGGGAGCGGAGCGCTAGTGTGAATGGGGTAGAGCGAGAGCGGACCGGAAGCGGAGCGAGAGTGGAGCGGGAGCGAAACCGATAGTGTGAATAATAGGCCCTTAAACTTCAAATATATCACTCTATTTGCAATACCTTAGCCTCTTATAGTCAGAAGAAAGCATTGGCGGATCTAGGGGGGGGGGCTGTGGGGGCTGCAGCCCCTCCCTTTGGAAAATTTTTCGTCATTTAAAGATAGAATTTGACTTTCTTTAATGTAAGGAAGTAAGTTAAAGAACAAATAATGGGCAGAACAAGTAGAATTTTAGGTGTGGGAAAGGAACATAAAGGTAAAAAAGCTAATTAGCAGATCCAAATGAAGGGCTGTGGGGCTGCAGCCCCCCCCTTCATGATCGGCTGGATCCGCCCATGGAAGAAAGCAATACTTTGTGAGCTGTATTTGCCGAATCATATACGAGAAACTGAAAAAAAAATCCAAAATTTTCACGGATTTTAGACTACAAGGCGCTAAATACGTTCACTAAATTCGTAATTACTTTGTCTCCATAAGAGTAGGCTAAATTTAAAATTATGAGCTCGTTTTACACAGAATTCGATATTCTACAACTATTATAGCGATATTATACAACATTTTTATTTGGGAGAAACCCTCTTTAAATTGCAGGTTCGGGAACATGAGCGTAATTCATTTTTCCGTTAAAGAGGCTAAATTGACAATCGGTTTTGGCGAAAAGGCCTAACCGATTTTAACTGTGTGAACCACAGTCGAATCGAAGTTTATTGCCCTTCTATTTTAGAAAATTTTAGAAGTGCAGAACCGGATACAATACATACATATACATATTTGGTATACATACATACAATACATACGTATACATATTTGGTAAACAGTAATTGCAACCTCAGTTGTAGCTTCAGAGAAAGACTACTGGTTATTACCTTTTATTAAGGTACTTATCTATTTACTACCTTTTGTTATTACCTGTTATTACCTTTTATTATTACCTTATATTAAGGAGGAATGCGATCTAAACTACCTCAAGTGTTATGTTTAGGGCATAGTAACTACCTAATTGCATTGCTCCCTTAAAAATACAAAAAAATTTAAAATCCAAAATATTTGGAGGGTGGGGGGGGGGAGATGACCCCTCTGACACTCCCTGGGCCTGCCCTTCATTTGCTCATCAACATTAAACAAAATCTGATGCAACAAGGAAGCTTTTTCCAATAGCCTTGTCCTTTTTAATTAGGACTAGCCCACTCCTCACTTACTCACTTTTATATCATAGACCTTAGAAAATTCTAGATCTGCCTCCAACCATTGAGAACGCTCCAGAACCTGTGACTATATGCTAATAATTGTAACGGTTCAAGAAAAATCTAGAACTTTTTATATAGGTAACAGAAATGAACATCTGTTTTGGTTTTTTCCATCAGAATGTTCCTCAAACTTTTTTGTTTCGTCGAGACCTCAAAATGTTTTGCAGTTTTCGGTAGACCACCTGTTTGGCTAATATTAACTTTTTGCAAATTGGTCAATTTCAAATGTATTTTTCACATCTGTATAATGCTACTGACATTGAAAAAATTTAAATTTCTGAGTGCAGTTAAGTGAAAAATAATATAAAATATATAAAATCCCTACTTCACTAATAATTTTATGATTTTAAACGTAAGTTTATATATAAAACCATATTGTACAGGCAGTTGTCTGTTATGTTTTGATGTAAAAGCTAAGTTAATAAAATCTATTAGTTTAAATTCAGATTAAATCAGTACATTCATGGAAATCTAAATTAAAATGAGGTCCTGCTTTTCATGAATCCATTCTTTTATCCCATAGATCCCTTGAAGGCAATCGTCAACCCTTGGGGGTTAAAAGATACCATTTCAGTATCGATGTTTTATAATAAATAATATGGGACAACTGAAAATTATTCATCTGTATATTAAATAACACAGAAATTTATTGAATCATTTATTTAAATTTACATTAAATTGAAATATGAAATATAATAATTCTATTCTTATTATTGGTTGTCATAGTATAATTAATAATAAAATCAATATCATATTAAGACTTTTATTTGACTGTTATACATTTGGTAAATTGGGCAAAGAATCGCACACAGGGGGAATCAGCTTTTATTTAATTTTAACGACCCTGAAAAAAGTTATGCTAAACAAGTCGATAATTTCAGTACAAACGAAATGAGCTAAAATGTACCAGAACGATTAACGTAGCCGGAAGTTGTGTTTACTCCCGTTGGTGAGAGGTAGTATTCATGCATCAGCCTCTGATAAGCCTTGCAGAGGTTCGAAAAGAAGAGGGGCTCCCCTTCCTCTTCCTTCTGCTTATCTCCGTTACTTTTCCTGAAATACAGCTCACTATAAATATCAGTTAGAGAATTAGGTTTATATATAACATTGGCTTCTTTTATAAGTCTAAAGAGTTTTTCATACAAGGGCTGGTCCAGCCGATTGTAAAGGGGGGCTGCAGCCTCCACAGCGCTTCCCTCTGGATCTGCCCATCAGCTCTTTTACCCTTATGTTCCTTTCACACAACAATCACTCTACGTGTTTCACATACGAGGGTCATTCAATAAGTAAAGAGACAAATTCTATAATTTTAAAACTATTCAATGAATGTGTATAATCTTTTCAGGGGTGTTAGTTGGCAACCTTGGGATATGCTGTGATCAGCTGTTTCATCATTTTATGTCAACATTACTTCAAAATTTTCAATTAACCATGGCAAGTCCACTAGAAGATTGCACCTTAGAAGAGCAGCGCTCAGAGACGCTTTTTTTGAAAGAATAGTGACCAGCGACGAGGTCTGGATCCATCGCTACGACCCTGAGACCAAAAGGCAGAGTATGGAGTGGAAACACACAAGCTCTCCAGTTCGCAAAAAATTCAAGGTTCAACTTTCCGCCAGTATAGTGGTGCTGACCATCTTTTGGGACTCACAGGATCCAGTCTATTGCGATTTCCTTGAAGATCAGCGAACTATCAATAGCAAACACTACTGTGAGATGCTAGAACACAGAGTTAGACCTTTTATCAGGAGCAAACACCGTGGACTCTTATCAAAAAGAGTCATTCTTCAGCACGATAACGCCCACCCTCATACAGCCCAGCTGACCCGTGATAAGCTTCAAGAATTGGGTTGGGAGGTCTTACCTCATCCTGCCTACAGTCCCGACTTCGCCCCATCTGATTTTTACCTGTTTGGACCACTCAAAGACACCCTATGTGGAAAAAGATTTGCTAACAATGAGGAAGTTAAGGAAGCGGTGCAAAAGTGGCTTCAGGGTAAATCAAAATAATTCTTCGCTAAGGGAATTAGGAAGCTGCAAGAAAGATGGGACAAGTGCATAACTGTGGGGGGTGATTATGTTGAAAAATAGCCTTAATTTTGAAAGATTGAAATAAACCGTTTTTGAGCTATAGCCATTCGTCTCTTTACTTATTGAATGACCCTCGGGTCACAGAAGAGAAAGATTCGATCACGGCTGGTACAGCCCCAAAGTTAGCTCAGTGGTAAAAGCGCTGAGATGTAGATACAGAGGACCTGGGTTCGATTCTCGGCCGTGGTCAAATCTTTTATCTTCTAATTAAATAGTTTAAAAATTATAAATTAATTATCTAACGATAAATAATTATTACATAAAAACATATTTATCCTTTACATTAATTCCTAATTTCAAGTAAAGTTAAATTCTATCTTTAAATAACAAAAAATTACCAGAAGATGGGGGGTGCAGCCCTTCAGATCCGCCTATTTGTTCTTAATAAATTTTTAATATAAATTGGATGATTCAAAATCAAAGCCTAAAGCATCACAAATAACAATGGTGATGAACTTCCTTAATTTTAATTACATAAATTTTTTTTTTGTAATTGTTATTTTATATATCTTTTCTCCTATAACATGTAACTTTTAATAATAATGTAAGCATTTTTAAGGTTAAGGCTAAGCATTTTTGCTTTTGGTTTAAGAATCAACCAGTTAGCTTAAATGAATAATATGCACACAACAAACATTAAAATTAGTAAATGCATTATACCAGGTAATTGGAATGTGGAATCCATTTTTTTTTTTTTTTTTAATCTTATTCTCAGTTGATTACAATCGTCCCAATTCCAATAGGGTTGTAATTATAACTTAATAATTATCTGATTTTGTTGCACATGCAGCAAAAGAAGTCTCACACAAAATCTAATTATTACATTATGGAGATAGGCAAATTTTCATCTATTCAGGTGTCTTCAGGACTTTAACTGTATATATTATTTAATTAATATTCTACAGTTATTAGATTGAACTTGAAAAAATTAAGAACATATTGTAGAATAAATCAAAATAAATATTAAAACTATCTTAGAATGTCTAGCAGTGTCATATAATACTTATTTAATGCTAATGTTAATTTTATTACATGCGTGTTTTTAATTTGTTAAAGAAATCTAAAATTTTAATTTTCCATAAATCTCCTCAGCTTAAATTGTATAAGATTTAATAAGATTTGATCATAGGAACCTTCGAAAGTTTCCAAAACTAGGCGTTATGCTGGACAACAAACTCAATTGGGCTAAACACGTGGAACACACGACTAACAAAGCCCTGAAATGTCTATGGGCCTGCAAGAGGGCAATAGGCAAAGACTGGGGACTGAAGCCCAAAATGACATTTTGGCTCTACACCATGGCCATTAAACCCATGGTGTTATACTCCTCCCTAGTCTGGTGGCACAAGGCAGGGACAAGCAGAAATAAAACCCAGTTGAACAAACTGCAAAGATTAGCCTGTCTCATGACAACTGGGGCTATGAAAACTACACCCACCGCCACCATGGAACTGATATTAAATCTAGCTCCACTGCACATGGAGGTGGAAGCGCAAGCCCTAAAGGCCTGCTACAGAATCGTGAAGCTAAATTTAACCTCAAAAGTACAAACTAATTGGGGACACTGGAAGATATTCCAAGAGCTTGAAAAGGATAAACTCCTATCCATGTTTTCTGACATTCAGATCAGGGGCTCATTGGAAACCAATTTTAATACCAGTAAAAAGGTCAGCACATCACATATACCAAACAATGGCATATGCTGCTATACAGATTGCTCACTCACCAATAGCGGGTCGGGTGCGGGCATCTGGAGGAAAGACAAACCCAATGAAGGTATATATGCCTCATTGGGTAAATTCACCACTGTCTTCCAATCAGAGGTGCTGGCAATCAGCCACTGCGCCTTTGAGCTGTTGAGGGAACAACTGTCTGGGAAGACAATCACTATCTACACAGATAGCCAAGCTGCACTGGGTGCACTCAATAACATAGACATTAACTCCAAGGTTGTATGGGAGTGTAAAACAAAACTCAACAGCCTAGCAAACAATAACAGAGTGAATGTAGAATGGGTGCCAGGCCATACTGGCATACCAGGAAATGAGAATGCAGACACTCTAGCTAGGAAAGGATCCAACATAAAACCCATCACTCCCGAACCGGTGTGTGGCATCAGCAAAAGGAGGATAGAGGAGATCTATGGAGCAAAAAGAAAACAATTTTGGATGACGCAAAACCTACGACACTCCAAATTGTTCCTAGAGAGTCCTTCTGCCAAGAGGAGTGGCGAAATTCTAAATCTTGACAGGAATGCTATTAAAAGAATTACAGCTATATACACCGGACACTGTAAGCTTAGAAGTCATATGTACAGGCTCAAACTGGCAGCATCACCAATTTGTCGATACTGCGAGAAAGAGCGTAAACAGCCTTTCACATAGTCTGCCTCTGTGACAGACTCGCAGCACTTAGATTCAGGTTGTTTGGCCTGGACCGCATCACTGACCCTAAGGCGCATGAGGTAATCAACCCAAGCAGCCTACTCAAGTTTACTGAGGTTCTTAAAATTAGCCTCTAGGGCAGCTTGGAACCCAAGCAAGTATTTAGGCGCACAATAGGCCCATATGGGCCGCGGTGCACTTGCCTCCAAAAATAAAAAAAAAAAAAAAAACCTTCGAAAAATGCAAAGAAGCTACGAAACAAATGGGACAGGAAATAAGTGAAAGCAAGACCAAATACATGTACACAATCAAAAAAGATGACTCAGGTGGATCATTGGTAAATAGAGGGTAAAATTTTGAAGAAGTAGAAAAATTTAAATATCTTTGCACAATCGAGACACATACCAATAAAATAGACGAAGAGATCAAAGCAAGGATCCAAGGTGGCAACAGCTTGCTACTGATCTTCAAAGACAACTTTTCAAAGCCGAGAAATATCCCGGAACATGAAAAAAGAGTCTACAAGACGGTACTCTGACCAGTGGTGATGTATGGTAGCGAGGCGTAGACCCTTACAAAACAGCGGGAGGGACTTCAAAACGCATGGGAGAGAAAGATCCAAAGAAAAATATATGGCCCAACCAGGATAGATACAAATAAATTCCGAATAAAGACAAACAGGGAACTTGGGGACCTCTACGAGGAATTGACTTAGTTTCCTGTATCAAAAAAGGAAGAATAAGATGGTTGGCGCACTTACAACGGACGGATCAAGGAAGAACCACAAAGCAAATAATGGAAGGACGCCCAGATGGAAAAACAGAAAGAGGCATACCTAGACTGCGATGACAGGAAGATGTGGAGGCGGATCTTCGACTGATGGAAGTGGTTGAATGGAGGAAGATTGTCGAGGGGGCCAAGGTCCTACAGGGACCATAGTGCCAACAGAGCCAGTTAGTTAAATCGCTTAAACTGCTTTTATTTTATTTTTAAGCGGGATTTAGGAATCTTTCAGATTATCATGAGGTATAAGCATATTTATATATTTATACCTATAACTATAAGTTATAGGTATAAAGCACAGTTTTAAAGCAGTAACCCAATTCAGGTACCTGGGAAGTGTGGTCGCAGTTGACAATAAAATAGAGAATGAAATACAAGCAAGAATAGCAGCAGGAAATAGGTGTTACTCCTCACTACAAAGAGTGTTCCAGGTAAAATCATTCTCTAAAAGAACAAAAATTAAACTGTACAAAACCATAGTAAGACCGGAAGTTTTGTATGGGTGTGAGACATGGGTGTGGGGTGACCAAAAAATCAGAAATTATGGTCAATGCATGGGAAAGAAAAACATTAAGAAGAATCTGGGGCGGAGTGTCCGAAAATGGTACATGGAGAAGAAGAAAGAATGAGGAGCTGATGGATCTATATGGAGAACCGGACATGGTGGAGTTAATAAAGAAAGCCAGACTGAGATGGCTGGGACATGTGGAAAGAATGCCAGAGCACAGGATAGTAAGAAGAATACTCTGTGAGAAACCAGACGGTAAACAAAGCAGAGGGTGCCCTTGAATCAGATGGCTGGATGATGTCGAGGAGGACCTGAAACTGCTGGGTGTACCAAACTGGAGAAGAGTAGCACAAGATCGCAGAGATTGGTCGGCTGTGGTGTTGGTGGCCCTGGTTCTTGCAGGACCGTAGTGCCAGAATAATAAATAATAAACAAAGCAACTATAAATAAGAATACAAAACTAATTAAAACAAAACATTGAGAAAAAGTACACCAAATTGTGAGGTAGTGCTGTTATCTAAAGAGGCAACTTTATCATTGATACAGCAATAGACTCGACAGCCCTTCTTCCCATATCAGTTGATTTCATTTTAGCAAGCATATTTTATTCCTTAGAGGAAATCAACAATCCCATTTAATAATTATTTGTATATTTATTATTATTACCATTATTATTATTATTTATAAATTAATTTTTTAATTTCTTAATTTTATGAACTACCTGAGAAGTTGCATCAGTTTATTGTTGGTGTCACATAAAGGGCAAGGTAATGACTGATGATTCTTCTTTCTCTCCATATTATCGCACTGATATATCTTTCCAGTGGTAGGACTGTACCG
Organism: Aelia acuminata; assembly: GCA_911387785.2. NCBI lineage: Eukaryota > Metazoa > Arthropoda > Insecta > Hemiptera > Pentatomidae > Aelia > Aelia acuminata. The sequence continues at coordinate 13,894,168 of OU426979.1, forward strand.
ATACCCCTTCTCCTCGTCAGCATTGGACTGATGTATCTTTCCAGTGGTAGGATCATACCGATACCCCTTCTCGGCAGCATTAGACTGATATATCCTTCCAGTGATAGGACTGTACCGATACCCATTCTCCTCACCAGAATTGGACTGATATATCTTTCCAGTGGTGGGATCGTACCGATACCCGTTCTCCTCGGCACCATTGGACTGATATTTCTTTCTTTCCATAGGATACTGACGTTTCTCTTCTGGAGGATTAGGTTGTGTTTCTCGATCTTTATTCATCTCCTCTGTTGAAGATTTTTTCTTCAGACTAGGTAGAAAATATTATTTAAATGGTTTTTTTTTAACGATAGTATGAAGCCAAGAATTTTCAAATCTTAAGGTATAAATAATAATTTTTTAAAATAAAAAAATTGAAAAAAAAAAAAATTTAAAAGATCCAGTTCAATACGAGTTTCATTAGGCAAAGGGATCAATAGAAACATAAAAAAACTTAAACATGTTGAAAAATTCATGATTTTTGCTATGATGATTTTTACTAATAAATTGAGTTGGTCCTTTGTAAAACACATGTCCAACCAATTTTATTTTTGTTATAATTTATTTTTGGGACCCTTGCATCTCGAAACAAATAATTCGAGAGAATTATTTTTTTTATTATAAGTTCTTATGTGGGATATGAGTCAAAGAAAATAATTATAATTTAAGAGAATCTCTAACAGCTAATTTAGAAGCTTTTTTTTTTTACTTTTTTCCATAAATTAGAATATGGATTTGAAAATACAGTTTTTCTCATAAAACTTAATCAGTTATTATTTTTTTTGTTGAAAATTAGTAAATCATGATTTTTAAATAATTATTATATAATTTTAATAGAATAGAAGAGATTGGCCACAGCCGCGGATCAAACCCAGGTCCTCTGCATCTCTGTTGCAGCACACTTACCACTGAGCATAGGTCGGGTCACTCCTAGCCGAGACAATTTTTTCTCATAGTAATCGGGGGTTGGACAAATTTCCAAGTCATATTTGTAATATTGGGAGATTTATGACGTATTGTGTTGATGTAGATAGATAGATAAAGTACTGTATTTTGTTTTTCTTTTTCAACAATTACAGGGGTCTGGTTGGTTACATTGTAACTACATAGTTTAAAATAAAAATCATTGTAAGCATAATTTACATTTGATAATAATTCAAGATATCAATTTATAGGTTAAATAATGGTCAGGATTTTCAGTTTACAATGATATTTATTATGGTAAGCCAACGTTTCGATCCAGCTTGTGGATCTTCATCAATGATGATGAAGATCCACAAGCTGGATCGAAACGTTGGCTTACCATAATAAATATCATTGTAAACTGAAAATCCTGACCATTATTTAACCTATCGTAATTGAAGAACAGTTGACCATCTCTCATCTCTATATCAATTTATATTTTGACTAAATGGTTATGTACCAGGTGTTGCTATTAAATAACGAGACTGATGCTGCTACAGAAGAAGTGCGCATGCGCCAAATGCCAGCAACCAACAGCTGTTATCGTGAAGCCTTCTCTTTCGAATGTAGTGCCTCTCGCTTCTGTAAACAAATCAGTACAGCCGTAGCCTTCGTTCGCATTAGAGTTGTTTTTTTGTTTCGCCGGAGAAATGTTAAGTGTAACAGTAGAGCAACGAATTGTTGTGAAATTTCATGTGAAACTTGGAAAAACCGCTACTGAAACTTATAATTTATTGAAAGAAGTGTATGGCAATGAATGTTTATCGCGTGCACGTGTTTTTGAGTGGTTTAAGCGTTTTCAAGATGGCCGAGAAGACGTTCAAGATGATGACAATATCGAAAAAATCGGTAATCTGATTCGATCTGACCGTCGGTTAAGTATTCGTGTGATTGCTGAAACTGTACGAATTGATATGGCCTGAATTGTGGAAGGACAAGTCATGGGTTCTCCACCAAGACAATGCGCCGGCTCATTCCGCATTATCTGTTAAGAGGTTTCTAGCAGAATTCAGCATCCCAGTGTTAGACCATCCGCCTTATTCGCTGGATCTTGCGCCGTGCGACTTCTATCTGTTTCCTAAGGTGAAATCTGCATTAAAAGGAACAAGATTTGAGTCTGTTGAAGCTGTGAAAGAGAAAGCGGCACGCGTCCTGAAGGAGCTGACAGAAAAAGACTTCCAGCACTGTTTTGAACAATGGAAGATTCGCATGGAGTGTTTTAGGGATAGAGGAGGGGTGTATATTGAAGGTGATAATAAGTAAGAATGTATGAAATAAAAATAAAATGTTTTACAGCGTCAGTCTCGTTATTTAATAGCCACACCTCGTATACATAAATAGATGCATAAATAAGTAAAAAAGTAAGATTTTAGTAGAAAAAGTGAAAAATCAATATATATCGCATAAAACAATAATATCCTAATATCGGGAATACTTATATGAATCATAAATTAAAATACTTCTTTTCCCCAGTTCAGTTTTTTTGTTCTAAAGTATTAAAGTCTATTTGATTACTAACCCCATCTCACAGCCATCCTTCATTCCTATGTCACTAACGACCTAATCCTCAACATCTGTATGATATAAAAATAAACATTTTTTATCTCCCCCATAGCTTGTTGGTATTAGTAGCCTGATTAATTGTTCTTCTAAACTCGAAGAGATCAAAGAAGTGCTGATGTCACTGAGGTAGTGAGAGCGCAAGGGCTTGTATATAGGACATTCCAGGAGGATGTGAGTGAGCGTCTCTGGCTTTCGCTGGTTGCATATAGTACACGTCTGCTGCTTGTTAATATTGTAAGCGATGCCTTAAAGGTAGAACGGAGGTATTGAGTTGATATTTAGGATTTTTTAAGGTGATATTTAAGATTCATTGTGTTAGTAATATTTATATTTGGGGACATTTGTTCAGCGCCAGCACAGCAATGTGGCAAGAATAGAATCGTTAGAAAGTGGAATCGTTAAAAAGATTGACGCAGCAAAGTTGATCCCATGGTCAGCTCAGAGGTAAGAGCGCTGGCTGCAACTGAGATCGAGAGAACCTGGGTTCAATTCCCGGTTATGGCCTATCTTTTCTCATCATTATAATTATTTAATTTTTTTTTTTTTTATATATATATGAAAACTAAAAACTCCAAAAATCTTCAAATGAGAAAAAAAAAACTTTGAAAATTATATTTTTAAATAAGGTAGAAAATAGTCCGAGGAGGCGGTCAATAAAATACAAAATAGTATAAAACTATTTAATTGTTGCCGACGTTTCGACCCAACTATGCAGGTCTTCGTCATGGCTAAATAAACAAGACACAGACAGAATTGTGTACTATGAGTAGATATAGTACCATTCTCATAACATATCCACTATCATGTACCTTACCCCATCTTATCACACCACCTATATTATCAGTATCAACAGCATCAGTGTTAACAGTATCAGTGTCAATAGCCATATTACACCATGTATATAAATTTTATACTTAACCTTAAGTTTACATTCATTTATATCATATATAGTCAGTTCATATTCTTTGTTTTTTCATATTTTTTATATTTTATCTAGCCAGTTCATATTCTTTGTCCTAATTACTCATGTTGTTGTCTGTGTCTTGTTTATTTAGCCCTGACGAAGACCTGCATAGTTGGGTCGAAATGTCGGCAACAATAAAATAGTTTTATACTATTTTGTATTTTATTGACCGCCTCCCCGGACTATTTTCTACCTAATTCTATATCCGGTCAACTATCATCTATCCAATAATTTTAAATATTATTTAGAACTGAAGAAGTAAAGTAGAAATAATAAAAGAAAATGTGGGAAAAAACATGTCTAGACTCTAAGCATTTTTTTAGTTTATTTTTTTCAAAGACATTATTTGAACATATTAATGAACATCACTAATATGAATAATACTCACACATAACCTGGGGCACGAGGGCAGCATAAACAACACGGTGTATCACCCTCGTGAGGGGACAACGGGACTGTATCAGAAGGATCCTCATCCACTTCTTCTGGTTCAACGTTTTCGTATTTGCCTTCATCATACTTGCCTGAAATACAAATTGAGACTTGAGCAGGAAGGTTATATGAGGTTCCTGTGTGATAACGAACTATCTTGCTTTCTGAATTGTTGTGTTTTGTTCATGTTTTTGTGTTATATTTATGCTTTTCGTTAATGTTTCATATCAAAATTTGTTTTAAAGTTGTGTAGTTAGAAGTTAAGATTCTAAAGTGCTTTAAACTATTTCTTTGTTGTTGAACTTAGGTGATTGGAAACTCGGTAGAACCTACAGGCAGGTAAGCACCAGTGTTGCATAGTGTGTTTATAGTGTATAAAGTGCATTGGTGATATACGTTATCACAAAACATGTTAATAGATAGTGCTTCACCTGAGAATGAAGCAGCAGTTTCTAAAGGCTGCAAAAGTAATTTTAAAAGGGCCAGGAAGCCTTCGCCTGTTTCTGATATAAAATTGGAAGAGGAAGGTTCCTATGGGTTTTGGGTATACAGAGGTACCCATCCCCCGCATGGTACAGAAATCTCTCGCAGAGGCAACGGAGCTAATTGGCATCTGTTCAGCAGATGGCTCTGCTTCGGGTCACCAAATCTTACAGAACAGTGTCTCATGAGGCGGTGCAGGTCGTGGCAGGAGGAATTCCTCTCAACCTCCTGCTAAGAGAAGACTGTTACAGTTATGTTCTTAAAAAGGAAGGCTTAGCGGATCTACCGGATAACTTCCGAGTGAGAATGATGAAGAAATGGAGAAGATCCTCCGGGAGGATACACTAGAGGAATGGAACCGACGGTGGACAACCTCTCAAAAGGGGGCTACCCTGAGAAAATACCCCATTGTCGCATCTCTATTAGAAGCAATGTGGATCCTCCCAGACTACTAAATCTCACAGATTCTCACAGGGCATGGGGGGTTCCGAGCGAAGCTCGCAAACCATGGTATAAATATCGATCCCCTGTTCCCAAGTTGTAGAGACCACCGAGCATATCGTACTTTCTTGTACCTATATCTATACTTTCTTGTACCTATACCTGTACTTTCTTGTACCTATGCCTATGAGGCAGTGAGGGCCAAGCTAATGAGGGAGACAGGATTCTACCGCATGACGGATAGCGATCTCCCTCAGCTCGTCACGAAGGACAGGTATCCTCACTTTAAGTCCATTATTTACGGGTAGAAGGAAGTCCTTGGACCAGCCCCAGCCCACTTCACTCAGGGAAGGAGAAGAGGTGAAGCACCTGGGATACCACCGGGATGAGGCACTGATGATTGAAGAGACATGATTGAAGATAATTGAAGGAACTGATGAAACGAAGAAAATGAGTGCCAATGGACTATTGTTTCCATTGCAGCGATGGGTTGTTAGGTAAGCCTACCACCCCACAACTGCAAACACCCTTATTGCCTTAAAGGCAGGGCAGGGTTGTTATAAATAAATAAATAATAAAAAAAATACAAATTGAGAGAAATGTTTTAAATCCTTATATATATAAAAATCTCGTGTCCCGATGTTTGTCTCTCTATTTCTCAGAAACTACTCAACCGATTTTAATGAATTTTGGCTCAATGTATATTGTTTTGGCCAACTTACCAGACCGGATAGTTTTTAACTTCATTAGTGATCAAAATAATTCTTATATAGCGAAATATCGCAAATACAGTAGGTCGTGTTTCGATTTATTAACATGGCGTCATATATCGATTTCATAATGTTTTTGTTTATAAGCATGCTATTGTAATACAGGTTATCATTATTATAATTTTGTATTGCGTTATGTGAGTGCAGTTATTTGTTCCTATATTATTATTTTCCACAGACAAATAGTAATACAAATTTGTATTTATTGTTAATTTTCATTAAAGAATAAATAAATCAAGAAAAGGTTACAATAAATTCTCAAATGCATAGGTACTTTTTCTTCCTTTTCCTTTTTTATTTGTATTTAAATTAAATAACTAGCTAAGCGCTGAAACGCTTTGCTGTGGCCCACCCTGATATCAACTTTTAGTAAAGTAAATTCATTTTAATAATTTAAATTAGGCTATTATTTGAATTAATTCTCTAATTCTAACCTAATAGAAACCTGACTTGGGGAGTCGGTGTTGCCAAAAATTAGTGAAAATTAGTAAGCTGGCTACACTGGGGATAACCAGTCGTAAAAACTCCCTCACAAAAAGAGTGTGTTTGATTAGGTGTTGTGGGATACTTTGTGATTTGCTAAAGAACTGCATAATTAAGACTTTAATATTATATTTTCAGTTGATTTATTTAACAGAAGTTTCTTTATTTTCATTATTCGTTTTGTTATTATTATTTAAATACAGTGTTTTTTTTATTTTACCAAACCTTTTTATCATTTTTATCCCGAGATCTAAAATGTAAAATTTAAAAAATGTCAGTGAAGATTTGTAATACCTCCTTTATCAACAATAATTTAAAGTTGGGAAAATTTAATCCCAATCGAATAGAGGCTGTTACTTCCTGTTCAGCAGAGTTGTAATTATCTTTAAATGTAAAATTTAAGAAATGTTAGCGAAGATTTTAATCCTTTCTTTAATTTAAAGTAGGCTATTATTGGGAATGATATTTAGTTGTTAATTTCACCAGAATACAATTTTTTACTTATCTTTAAATGATTGTTGATTAAGAAAGGATTACAAATCGCGGCATTTTTTAAATTTTACATTTAATGATTATTACACCTCTACTGAACAGGAATAATTGTTATTTGGGTAACCTCAAGTTTCAGATTTATCCGCCATAAATATGAGAGTACTACTGCAAAATAATCCATCGGCAAATATATTTTTTAAACAATTGCTCTATATTGGAAACGGTGAAATAGAGCTGCATCGAAATTCAAAATTTATCAAATTACCAGAAAATTTCTGAACTGTTGTAGAGACGAAAAATGAACTGTCTACGAAATATAAAGTGTCTTTCCTGATATTTTGAACAATTATTTGGACTGTAATTGGCTGGGTAGTCGTGCTATTTTGGCAGCAAAAAATGTTGATTTCGATGAAATAAACTTCCAAATCAATTGACAATGTTCTAGATGTAAATGAAGCCGTAAATTTCCCATCTGAATTTTTTAATTCCCTGGATATACACCCAAACAATCTCCAGTTGAAGATTGGCTCACCGATCATTCTTCTTCAAAACTTACATCCACCTCTATTGTGCAACGGTACACGTTTAGTCATTAAAAGGATCACAGGAAATGTTATTGAAGGAAAAATGTTGCCTGGAAGGTTTACAGGAGATATCGCCCTGTTGCCACCTATTCCCCTGGAACCGACAGAATTTTCAATAAAATTTAAAAGGCTTCAATATCCTATTCGTTTGGCTTTTGCCATGACCATAAACAAATCCCAAGGGCAAACAATGTCCACTTGGACTTTGAAAATCCGTGTTTTTCCCTTGGTCAATGGCATAACTCACGTGGGAAATGGGTATCGCCTGCTCACGTGTGTGGAAACCATCAAATCTTTGGTTTGTTTTAAAAAAAAAAAAACAGGTTAACCCAAAACATTTTGAATAAATTAGTACTTGAATAAATAAAAATTCTCAATTGTATTATGTAAAAACCTCTTTAAGAAGAGATTTATTATCACTGGAATATATATTGCTAAATTAAAAGCTTCAACACACCACTCTCCTACCGAACACTCATTAGCCGAAGGGTTGGGAAATCAAGGTCTCGAAATTGAGAAAAACGCCTATCAAAAGGACATATATGACGCGTTAACCAAGATTGGCATGACCCTGAGCAAATTAAACCCGTTGTTAAACTAACAATACCAAGTTGAAGTAGTGTTAGGCCAATAATCAATAGATCAATGGCTGAGGTTATCAAAACTTCCTTCAGTCATCCCTTTTAAAATTAGTGGGAAAATATAGCCATTTCGAGTTAGTTTATACCGAACCATAAAAAAAAGGCGATAGTGTTGGCAGCTCTGTGAGTCGTAAACACAATCAGTTCCTTTTTAATCAAACTATATTGAAATATGAGATGTAAAAAATAAAAACTTTCCTATATTCTTTACCAAATACTTTTAAATGGTGTAATGCTCTATTCTCAATCACGTTGGATTTTGATTAGCTGAAAGGTTTTCATCTTTATCAATGAATATTGGTATTACTGTATTTGTTTAAAAATATTAGGATATAACTACTGAGCCACAGCAACGCGTGGCCGGGTCTGCTAGTATATAATTAAATGAACTGAGTCAATTTTTAGAAAAATACTAAAATTATTAAGAGAAAAAAAAAAAACTCACGCTGAGTAGGTTGGCTCAATCTTATCTGTTGCTGAGACGAAGGAGGTGAACCATCCTTCATATTTTTTCCTTTAAGTGAACTCACCTAGAAACAATAAAGTAAATCAGGTTATATTTATGTATATATAAGATATATTATTGAGGATTTTCAAAATAAACCACAAATTGTTTCTCTGAAAATACAAAGTTTTGTTTTATTTAACACGCCTTAACAATATTACAACAATTATCGTTTAACTATGACAATTACACTTTTATCTCACCTGAAAATACAAAGAAACGACATTTAAAGTTCACTAATATCGCCTCCTCAATTATATCCCTTCATTTATCTCTCTACAAGTTTTTATAATAATTATCTTAACCACAAATCGTCTGACTATCATCCGCCATTGAATCCCCCGTATCACTCCGACCGCTGTGCCCTCTACCAACTTTCACTGACAACTTATGAACGCGCGAAGCGCGGCAATTTTGAATTAATGAAATGTCATTTCATTACATCTCCCTCCCTAAGAGCGAAAATCCTAAATAATATATTTATACACTGCACCTACAAGTTATCTTCGTATTCGTTTTCCTCTACTTCATCTTCTCTTGTTACGGGTTGTAGTTTTGTTATGTGGAATAAAGTTGATTCTGTTTTTCTGTTGCCAGTGTCAATCTTATAAATGGAGTTCGATAATTTCTCTATTATCTTGAAAGGGCCTATTTTTAATTCGTCTAATTTCTTCCTATTCAGTCTATTTCCGTGTTCTACATATACCCTGTCTCCTATCTCGAACTCTTGCATTTTCCTATTTCTATCAAATATCTTTTTGTTGTACTTGTGGGATTTTATTGTATTCTCTAATGCTAATCTTCTATCAGCAATCCACTTGTCTTCCTTTTCTATTGTTTTAATTTCATTTGGTAGAATACTGACGTTTGTACCATCCAGTAAATATTTTGGTGCAAAACCTGTAACCGAGTGTTCTGTTTCATTATATTTCTGTATACATTCTCTTGCTACTGTTGTCCATGTTCTCTTATTATTTTTCTCATTTATCTTACATCTTATTTTATTTACTATTGTTTGATTTAATCTTTCATTTAAGCCGTTGGAGAATGGTGTATTCACAGCTGTAAAAATTAGTTTAATGTTATTCTCTTGCAAATATTGTTTAAATTCTCTTGAATTGATGCCCGGATATTGATCTGTCAGAATTATTCCAATCTCATCTGTCTCTAGTACTTTCTTTGTTAGTTTTATAAAATCACTTGGGTTTTGTGTTTTCGATGTCTCAATAAATGCATATCTTGTGTAGTGGTCTACTAAAAGGTGTAGGTATTTTTTTGTTGACCTAGATCCTCCAAAGCCACCTATAGTATCCATTGACATTATCTCAAATGGTTTTGTTGCTGGTCCCAGTTGTGACATTAATCCAAATTTTCCTTGACATCGTGATTTATTTTTTATGCATATTTCACATGTTTTACAAATATTTATGATATTTTTAGTTAGGTTTTTAGCGGTATATATTGGACTTATTTTTTTCTGCAATTGTCTGATCCCAATATGGCATAAATCTTCATGTACCCTTTTTATAAATTTTTTACTAAATTCTTCTGAGAGGATAATCTTTTCATGTTTCTTCATTTTTTTATAATAGATCTTATTTTTATATAGTAGATTTTGTTTCTTTGCTTTTATCGTTTCATTTTTCTCTTGGTCTTCAACTATATCTTTTATTTGTATTAAATTAACTATTTTCAATAGTTCCTCTTTGTTATCTTCTGATTCTAATACAGGGTTTCGGCTCAAACAGTCCGCTTCTACATTTTCTTTACCAGGTATATATTTTACTGTAAAGTCATATTGAGATAGGTAATATGCGAGGTCACCTAATTCTTCATCTGTCCTGCATTTAATATTCATGTTCTCTAGAGGTTTGTGGTCTGAGTAAATAGTGAATTGTTTTCCAATTAGCCAGTGTTGCCAATATTTAACCGCTTCTTTCATAGCGAAACATTCCAAATATATAGCCTTTTTCCGTTTTTGAGATTCATTTAGTTTTTTTGAAAAATATGCCACCGGTTTGTCTTTACCGTCTAGTTGTGTCTGTTTTAATATTGCCCCAATACCCTCTAAAGATGCATCTGTAAAGATTTTTATTGGTAAATCTTTGTCGAATATTTCCAACACAGGTTGAGAACATAAATATCTTTTTATTTGATTAAATGATTCTTCACACTTCTCTGACCACACAAATTTTTCATTTTTTCTTAATAAATTGTGTAATAGGTCTAAAATAATTGCGCTTCTTGGTATGTACTCATGGTAGAAGTTGATTTTTCCCAAAAATTGTCTGATATTTTTTTGCGTCTTAGGAGTTGGAAACTGTCTTATTGAGATCAAATTGTCCTTAAGTGGTCTTATCGAATTGTTCTGAATTACATGGCCGAGGTACTTTACTGAGTTTGAAGCAAAGGTACATTTCTTAAACTTCAATCTAAGGCCTTCTTTTATTATTGCCTCTAATACATTTCTTATGTGTCTTATATGTTCTTCAAAGGTGGTCGAGTATATCAAAATATCATCGATGTAGTTTACGGTGTATCCTGTGAGATTGTGCTTTCTTAGAATATTGCTTAAAATTCTTTGGAAAATTGCTGGTGATGTTTTCAAGCCAAAAGGGAGGCAGGTCCACTGAAAGTGGCCCTCTTGCGTGACAAATCCTGTTTTACTTCTGTCTTCCACCCGTAGTGGTATTGCCCAAAATGCTGAGTTTATATCCAGTGTTGTGAAATACTTACAATTTCTAGTTTTAATAATCAAATCATCTATTAGCGGGAAAGGTTGAGCTTGTGGAACAACAATTTTGTTTAATTCCCTGAAATCTACACATAAGCGTGATCTTCTATTTTCATCTTTTTTAAATGCCACTGTCACTGGAGCAGCGAAAGGACTGTAGGATTCTTCTATTAAATTATTCTTTAGTAACATGGATATTTGTTTTTCAATTTCTAATTTATCTTCTATTGTACTTATGGTTATGGTATATTATGGTAATTATGATCTATATGGTCTTTTACTACAGTATCTGTTTACTAGTAAATCTATGTGAGCTTCATAATCTCTAACTGATCCTATATCATACTTGTCCTTAGCAAAAATTGTTTTATATTCCTTTATAATTTTCTCTATTTCAATTTTCTTTTCATTATCTAAATGGTCTGTCAAACTTACAAATTCTTCTGTTTCTATGTGTTCATTGAAATTTATTGCAAATGTTTTTATATTCTTTCCTTCATGTCTGTTATCTTTAGACCTTTCGTCTATTTTATTTGTTATTTTCTTTTGCTCTATCTGCAAGTCTTCATTTTGGGTTAATTTGAATTTCTTTATCATATCCAATCCGATTATAAAATCATCAAAATCTTCATTTTCTACTATATATACATCCACCTCTCCTTCTAAATCAAATATTTTTATTTTTATTGTTATCAAGCCATCTGTCTTCTTCACACCATTAACCGTTTTCATATATGCTATATTCACATTATCCTTTTTTTCTTTTACTTTAATCAGTCTTGAATTTATTAAAGAGACCTGTGAGCCTGAATCATAAATGCCGCTCACTTCTAGTTTATTTTCTAATAAAAGCTTGACTTTGATTAATGGTGTACTTACTCGTTTTTTTTCTCAGTATTTATATCTACTTCAATAATTGAGTTGTTATTTACATTTCTGGCTTTAAAAACCTTTTCAGATTCATTTTTATTTTTCTTGAACCAACACGACTCCTCCGGATGATATCTAATTCCTTTGTCCAAAGATTCACAAGTCTTACATGGCTTCTTCTCATTAATTTTATTTTTATAAAGTAATGTACCACTCTTTATTATAGTTGAGTTTTTCTTGTACACCATACTTTCATATTTTCTTATCTCGTTGAACAAATCAGTAGTGTCGTTGAGTTCATCCCTGTTTAACTTATATAAGATAAACCCAGGTAAACCTGTTGCAATAAGATCTATCATTGTTTTGGGGTCTATCGATTTGTTTACATCTAGTATAAGCCGTTCTTTTTTTATAGCATAATCAATTAATAGTCCTTCTTTATACCTGAATCCAAGAGCATATGTGACTACATCCCATCCACGGTTTTTAAAAGTTTCTAAAAATTTGTTTTTCCATTCATTCCATTCTGAATTTATTGTTAGTTTTATGGCCATCGAGCTATACCAATCCAAACAAGATTTTTCTAAAAATAACCTCAATATTTCTATTTTTGTTTCATCTTTTGATATATTAAAGCGCTCACACTCTTTTTCAAAATTCTCTATCCATTGCGTTGCATTAGGGTTCTTGCTTGTGAATTTTTCAATAATAAATTTCTCTGAAATATGTTTTAGGGTGTGTTGATTTTCTTTCTTTGTTGTAGTTTCTATTAATTTTTCCAAGATAAGTTGCAAATTGTCATCTTTGTCTCCTGGTTGTTTTGTGCTAATTTCTTCTAAATACTGATCTAAAAATTGCATATTACCTTCCTCATCTATATATGTTTTCTTAAGATCTTCATTTAATTTTATCCATATTTTTCTACTTTGATGCCTTTTCTTTATGCTATTTTTTATTTTTGAGAAAGTGTTCGTTTTGACAATATCTGTATGATGACTTACCGGTTTCAGCTCATCAGGTAGAACATAACATATTCCTTCTTCTGTAGATATTGAGTTGATAACTAATACATTAGATTTTCCATCATTTGAGGCTGACATCGTAAATTCAAATTGCAACCGGTCCATCTTCTTTTAGTTGACAAAAATGTCGTTTTATAAGATATATTATTGAGGATTTTCAAAATAAACCACAAATTGTTTCTCTGAAAATACAAAGTTTTGGTTTATTTAACACGCCTTAACAATATTACAACAATTATCGTTTAACTATGACAATTACACTTTTATCTCACCTGAAAATACAAAGAAACGACATTTAAAGTTCACTAATATCGCCTCCTCAATTATATCCCTTCATTTATCTCTCTACAAGTTTTTATAATAATTATCTTAACCACAAATCGTCTGACTATCATCCGCCATTGAATCCCCCGTATCACTCCGACCGCTGTGCCCTCTACCAACTTTCACTGACAACTTATGAACGCGCGAAGCGCGGCAATTTTGAATTAATGAAATGTCATTTCATTACATATATATATATATATTTTTTAAATTGTACACACTTTTAAAAAAAGAAAAGTGTTTATGATGAAAATGAATGTATATATTTTTTTTATTCATATATTACTAGATGTTCAAAACAAGGAGGGAGGACAAAAAATGTATTTGTAATTATTTTTAACACAGAAGTAAGGTTGCCAAAGAAACAACTGAAAGTATAAGTGATGATCTTCACGAAGCTCATCACGCTACAGATATTTACCTCTGACATCCTAGAGGGAGTCGGGCTGGTCATCGCTCTGAAAGAGAACTGTTCTTGGCAGCAAACACACCTTCCGAATTTCCACTCAGCTCCATCGTAGTCAGATATCTCTTTGTAGCCTGAAAATAATATATGAAATATGAAATCTGCGCATAACAAACTATTAGATAGATAGATGTGTGTTTATTTTCTCACAAATTATAGATATTTACATATATAAGTATAAAATAATATTATTATATATAACAAAATGACAGGTTAATGCAATTGTAATACACATTAGACTTGGTTACTATGGACCATCAGCTGGGAGAGCGGTTTTTTAATAAAAACAACTTAAAATAAATTCATTGCACAAACGCTGTAAAAAATAAAAAAGGGGAGGTTGGTTGGCATAGGGGGTAGGTTGGCCATTGGCTTATAGTTTCCGTCACACCTGTTGTCAAGGCCCCACCATTGTACCATGTGACCCGCTTGACCTCGGGAGTCTTGTCCTGAGTTTTCAATCCGATGCTGACAGTATTGATAAGAGTGTGCTTCATTGATTGATTATACATGTAAATTTTTATATTTTTAGTACATTTGGATTTAAGGCATGACAAAACATTTGACTCCGATTCTGTTCACATAGCCAAGCTCCTTTGAAAAACCTAACCTTTTTGCTAGCCAGTTTCTTCTTTGATTGTTCTCCCCTGTCCTGGCAGCCATCTTTCATATGATCTCTCCTGTGGGGTTAGTTGGCTCTCTTCCACTGGGATTGGTTGGCGCAGTAGCAATTCACAAAAGCAAGGTAAACATAAACAAAGGTGAAACTACCAAATGTTTTTAGTTCCAGCGAGGAGGATGGGAGCGATATTTCCTATGCAGAAAGTGACGACAGTCTAAACTTCTATCTTCTTCTATTGGCATTCTATTTTCCCTTAAAAGCTGTTAAAAACCGATTCAAAATTATTATACCATTATAGTGCAGCTTTTAATGACTATAATATGTCAGGCAGTAATTGAATGAGATGGCTAAATAACTCAACCTTCTAGGCCAACCTGCCCCACATAGGGGGTTTATTTGCATACTCTAGATTGACGAATTCTTCAAGTTTCTATGATCTTAGTATTAAATATTACGTGTTGAAAAAAATACTTGAAGTACTCTAATACTTGGGTTTTACAGTGGTATCAGCCCTATTGGGATTATATTAACAGGAACAACTCAACAATCAAATAAGTAAAAACTGTTGCCAACCAACCGCGCTCTCCCCTACTAATAATACATGATATGTAAGTAGAGTAGGTAGTGTATACATATTATAAGATTGTAATTATGGGACATCCTATGGACAAACATTTTAAGCCTATGCTGTAAACAGGGTTATACAATATAAACAGTTTGTTTATTACTTTCTATTAATGTATTATACCTGTCTTTTTCAGCGTCTACAACATATGTATCTAAATAACGATTTCCAACATTTACCATTTAAATATTCTAATGTTTCACCGAGGTTCAATTTATTTTTACCTAGCCATTGTTTCCTATATTTTGCTAGGGTCGGAAAGATAGCTAAAATATAGTACATTTAAATTGCTCAATTGTTCTATTTCTGCTATAATTTGATATTAACATTTCACCCCTGACTTTCATGATTTTATTTATAAAATACAGCTTATCTGATCAGTTATATAATGCCCTTCTGATAAGTCATAGTTTAAATTTCTGTACGTTTTATGAAATTTGGCATTTTTGGCGATTGTTATTTCCTTAGTTTTAAAATCCGAGTTTAAATTATTTAAAAAACTTTCTTTATTTTTATAACATGAATAAATGGTTTCTGGTTTTGTTATGTTGTATGTATTGCAATGTGCTAGTAAATTCTTATACCAAGACAATTTTTTTTGCATAACATATTTTGTTAATATTTTGCCATATGCAAAGTTATTAATGTATATATATAATTGTTCAATTTTACAAACTATTATACTTTATACTTAGTACATATATATAATATTGTAATGTGAAACAAAACGCAAAACTTATGATTTAAAAGATTTCTGGATTTGTTGTTGTAACAGGTAGAACAAACTGTTCTAGTACATGTGACTGTTCCAGGATAATCTACGCTTGCCTAGAACCTCCCAGGCATTTCCACTTCAGACTAAATATAAGGAGCGATGGACTGAAGAGTTAGTCTTGCTCTTAAGATCGATCGTACGGTTACTCGATACTTTTTGATTATTTGAGTTAATATTGTTAGTGTGGCATTGTAAATTGTTACTTTCTTCTAATAAATTGATTTAAACCCGCACAAGTGTTACAATATGATGAAGTGTTTCAGAATTTATTTAGTTCACTTTTAAAGTGATTTAAAAACAATATCATTCGGAAATTCCAAGCCTATTATAATTATCAAGATTGTTTCAATAAACACTTTTTTTTTTACGTTCACTTACCTATATATGAAATATATAGTAATGGAAAGTATTGCGATCATGAACATTTTCGACTTCCGGTTTTCAACGGAAATACACGTTTTGGGGTCTCCTGAGTCCAAATAACCAAGTCCTGTCAAATGGTCTGTGTGTGTGGATGTGACTGTGAACAGACTATCTCAAAAACTATAAACCCTATGAACCTGAAATTGGGTATATGGTGTATATATATACCCCAGATTTGACAGAAAAAATTTAATCAAAATTGATCAAACGGAGGGGGCAGTTTATTTCAAAACCTTTTTTCCAATTTTTACGTTTTTTTAGATTTTCTCAAACCCGGCTTTAACGATTTTGATCATATTCGTCATATTTAATGAAAATCAAGGGCTGCGGCGTGGCCGAGGGGATAGCGTCTCCGACTCCCACGCTGGCGGTGCGGGTTCAAATCCCGCCCAAGCCCGCTGGATTCTGTTCGGTGACGGCCTCACTGAACAGACTCAGCGGCTTGCCATGGATTAGAAGAGGTTGGTTACCCGTAGATAACCCGTCCCGATTAGCCCACGTGGCATAAAGCGAACGTTAAAAAAAAAAAAAAAGTCTTATTTAACCCTTTAACCGGGCGGGACGTATATAGACGACCTGAAATATTTGTTGTTTTTATTATTATTTATATATGTATATATAATTATTTATTTATATATATACATAAACATAGATACATGTATCTATGACTAATACCTCTATTGTACGAAAATATAAGTCCCACCAGTTCCAGGGTACTATATGTATTTCAAGGACGCACTTTTATGTCCCGCCCGGTTAAGGGTTAATATCAGGTAAGTTTTATCATTATTCTGAGGGGGCATTAATTAGGAAGGGGCCTTTTTTGTTTTCCTATAAAGTACCTTTGATTTTGTTTATAGGGAGAAATTAACTGTCTCTCGTTACGCCTAAAAATAAGAAATGGCTAAATATGTAATATGAAAAAAAATCAAATAAACATATACAGGAGAAAAAAAGAAAAATATTCCGTCAACATTGAGCCCACACATGCGCAGTACGCATTTAATGACGAACATTGTTTATAATTTAAGACATTCTGTTCATTTAATTTTTCATTATTTTGTATTCAAGAAACAATAACATAATTACCTCGTGGATAATCGCCATGGTTCTTATGAGACATGATGTGCGCAGGAGTCTGTTTGATGGCTTCCTGGCTGGGAACATATGGTAAAATCGTATTCTCACCTCAGTCACTTATACATTTAGAAAAATAATAAATCTATTGAATGAAATAAAGATGAAATCTATGAAATGAAAGTAAATGATAAAATGCCGATAAACTTTAAAAAAAAAAAAAAAAAAAAGCTTAAAAGGTTTCTAGTTTTGAAAACTGCAGTTGTGTACAGGTACAGCCATAGTTAACAAAAAAAAAAAATGTTTTTATAGTCATGTTATTTTTATTTATTTAGTAGCTTTACCCGGACCAGGCTTTGCTGTGGCTAACTATAATATTAACTTTTAGGGAATTAAATAAATATATTCCGGCGAAATTTACCCAAAAACATCAATACACATAATGGCATACTTTAAATTACTTTCAAATAAAATAAAGGGGTCTGTTTGCGAAGACCACATCCAGTTACTTTCACGACGCGACATCGAGTTACTTTTAGTAAACAGTTACTTTCAACAATCTGTAGTGGTTATAAACAGTGATAACCTTAATTTGTAATTTCAGTGATAATAAAAATGGGTCTTTTGAAATTAGCTCAAGAAATTTCTGACAAAAACAAGGCATTTCAGTTTTTGCAAGAAAATGAAATATTACATTGAACAATGGTGTGTTCTATTATAAATAAATATTCATAGCTGAAATATAACCTTGTTATTCTCATCTAGGTCATTATTTGCAAATACAGGTTATTTACAGGCTATAAATATTGTTTTCAAAATAAGGGCTGATGGGCGTGGCCTGTTTTGAGAATGTTATCGAACTCCCTTCGCCTTTATTTCAGTTAAAAAGTACCTTGATTGGCTTTTACAGATTCTAGCTTTCGACTCCCGCTCGCTCTTCAGAGATAAATACACCGCCAAAAGGGTCCTTTTCAGTGGAGATGGGGCCCTAATTTGAAGCCGCACTTCAGTACTAGTGCCAAAATAAGTCATGAAAGTAACTGGATGTGGTCTTCGCAAACAGACCCAAAAAAGGATCATAAATCCTTGCTGAAATTTTTAAAATTTTAAATATAAAGACAGCTACACTCCTTTATTGAACAGGAAAAGGAACGATGTCTTATCGCTTATAACAGTCCATTTTTTTCCATTGGAAATATTGAGGACCTATGATTTCCTTTTCATTTTGTAGCAAAGAAAGAAAACTATCTTCTTGCACCAAAAACGATCGACGAAATATTTATTTTTATTCTTTATAACATTTTTTTATTCAATATATATTAGCATAAATAGTAGATATGGCTGTTATTTTCCAAAACATTATCATTCTGTAAAAGTTTCATATTTATCCACTCACTTGAAATAACAAACGTATAGCCCTTTAAATTTATTAAATACAAAAATTGTAAAGATTCTCCTACTAATTATCTCAACAGTCCTTTATGGATGCGAAACCTGGCCGCTGACATCGAGGGATGAGCAACGGCTTAGGGTTTTTGAAAATAAAGTAGGGGAGAGCGGGGTTGGTTGGTAACAGTTTTCATTTTTTTGATTGTTGAGTTGTTACTGTTAATATAATCCCAATAGGTAGGCTGAGGCGGAGGTGAGAGGATTGCGTTAAGGCAGATCTTCAAAATTGGGTCTGGATGGCGGTCAGTGGATAGAGGCATGCAAGGAGTGAGTTTTGGTGTCGGCATCAAACCTACGGATTCGTTAAGCCTCCTTTATTTATTTATTGCTTAACTTATTTATTTATTTATTTATTTATTTACTCCCTTCCATGCCTTACAGGCAATACGGGTATAGCAGTGGTGGGGAGTTACGCATGACTGCGCAACAACCCACTACTGCTAGTGAACCATTTATTTTGATTTTCAACTTCTACAGCTGCCCCTAGGAGCCAGAAGGTCTGTTCTATTTCTATGGCTGTCTTCTTGGCCCAGGTCCTCTTCTCCGGGCTCCTATGTTGAAGTGGGCCGGACCCAATGCTGTTTTCCATCCTGAGATAAATTCCTTGAACCGTGGGAAATTCTCTTCGCTCACCAGCTGGGGAAACTCTTCCTCAGTGAGGACGAAAAGTCCCGTGGCTCTCAGCATCCTGGCCCTTATTCCATCGAATGCAGTGCAGGTCGTGACCACGTGCTCAACAGTCTCTGGAACACCACAGGTGGAGCAGTGGGGGTCTATGTTCTGGCCAAGTCGATGGAGATGGGCTCTAAAACCCCCATGCCCCGTGAGGAATTGTGAAACCCACTAGTCCGGCAGGATCCATTTAGCCAACAGCCGGGATTTAACTGTAGAAAAGTATTTCCTGAGGGTGCTCCCTTTCTGAGAGGTTGCCCACCGTCGGCTCCAGTCCTCAATCGTATCCTCCCGGATTATCTGCTTCCATTTGTTTGGGTTTGCAACAATCCTCGTCCTTAGAGCGTCCGAAAGTCCTGCTGAGCCTTCATGTCTGTAAGTGTATTTAGTCACTTCTTCTTGCAGGAGGAGGTCGAGAGGAACCACCCCCGCTAGAACCTGCACTGCTTCATGTGAAGTTGACCTATAAGCTCTGGTGGCGCGGAGCAGAGCCGTCCTCTGAATTGATGCCAGCCTCTTCCTCTGTCTCTGGTTGAGGTCCCGATACCAAAACTGGGAGGCATACCGGAGAATACCCTCAACCACTCCTTTATAGATTGTTATGGTAGCCGGGAACCTAAGGCCCCAGAAAGCACCTCCTAAGCCAAGTATTCCAAGTGAGGCGTCACATTCAAGCCTACGCCTAACCTAACGCCTAGGTAGATTACCACCTCCTTTGGACGTATCCTCTGGCCTTCCATGTCCATGGTTATTGGGTGAGCCCTATCTGTCTTGCCCTTAAGCAGTATCGCCTTGGTTTTGGCGGCGGCCATCTTCATTTTCTTACCCTCACACCATCTGGCGACTAGGCTGGCACATCTTTCAGCTTCTCTCTTTACTCCGGCTCTGCTATCGGACGCCACAACAGCAGCAAGGTCATCTACATAGGCGGTGGCAGAGATCCGCTGAGCCTCTAATGTTCCCAGCAACTCATCAAATACAAGTTTCCATAGGGCCGGACCGAGTACGGATCCTTGGGGACATCCTCGCTCTATGGAAGCTTCCACCTCATAGTAGTTTCCTCTAATCCTTACTATTCTGTCCTGTAGGTAACTTTTTACAAGAGAATATAAGTTGCTGGGAGTATCGAATCTCTGCAGCTGTTGGAGCACGCTGGGCCACCAGACGCTGTCGAAAGCGGAGGAGATATCGAATAGCAGTAGCATCACATAGCGCTCCACCCGCTCCTCAACGTCTGTGCGCACTCTGAGTAAAGCATCAGCGGTACCTCTGCCCCTTGTCGAACCGTATTGCCGTGGGTGGCTTGCCCTATTAAGCACAGGGCGTAAAGTATTCATCATGAGGGTCTCCAGGACCTTGCTCATCACAGGGAGGAGAGATATGGGCCGGTAGGAGTTAGGAAGTTCCTTATCTCTATTTCCTCCCTTGTAGAGCAGTCTCAGATCGGCGATCTTCCATCTTTTTGGAAACTTTGATAAGATTTTCATTCCTCTAGAGTAGGGGAGAGCGGAGTTGGTTGGCATTGGGGGTAGGCCCCACCATTGTACCATGTGACCTGCTCGACCTCGGGAGTCTTGTCCTGAGGTTTCAGTCCGATGCTAACAGTGTAGAGAAGTGTGTGCTTCATTGATTGATTTTACAACATTCAAGTAAATTTTTATATTTTCAGTAAAGTTGGTTCAAAAGCATGGAAAAACATATTACTCCGATTCTGTTCACATAGCCCCAAACTCCTTTGAAAAACCTAACCTTTCGACTAACCAGTTTCTTGTTTGATTGTTCTCCCCTGTTCTGGCAGTCATCTTTCATATGATCTCTCCTGTGGGGTTAGTTGGCTCTCTTCAACTTTTTTTTTTGGCGCAGTAGCAATTCACAAAAGCAAGGTAAACATAATCAAAGGTGAAACTACCAATTGTCTTTAGTTCCAGCGAGGAAGATGAGAGCAATTTTTCTTATGCAAAAAGTGATGACAGTCTAAACTTCTATCTTCTTCTATTGTCATTCTATTTCCCTTAAAAGCTGTTAAAAACCGATTCAAAAATTATTATACCATTATAGTGCAGCTTTTAATAACAATAATATGTGTCAAGCAGTACTTGAATAAAATGAGAAAACAACTCCACCTTCTAGGCCAACCTGCCCCACATAGGGGGTTGATTGGCATACTCTGGTTTGACGAATTCTTAAATTTTCTATGATCATAGTATTAAATATTATGTTGTGAAAAAAATACTTGAAGTACTCTAATACTTACAGTTTACAGTGGTATCAGCCCTATTGGGGTTATATTAACAGGAACGACTCAACAATCAAAAAAGTGAAAACTCTTGCCAACCAACCCCGCTCTCCCCTACATTTTTTTTTTTTTTTTTTGCAGAAATATTCTGATATTTCTTAAACAAGCACAAATATTCTTCTGCCATCTAAAAAGCTACTAAATTATTTACATATCACCAACGAGACCTGGTCCGTTTCTTTGCCAAGAGCTCTTTCCTCTTCTTCATTGCTTTTGCAAGCATCCTCTGAGGTCCGTTCTTGTCGAAACAGCCGCAATAAAGGTAATGTTTCGTATGACAGACGGGCTTCTGCCTGATCAGAGGTTCTTCGATCTGCTTTCCCTTAGTCCCCTAAACGATAATTCCTATATTGTGAAAATTCAAGATCAAAGGATGATCAAACAAGTTTTAGTTATGTTTTTTTTTTTTTTTTAAATTTAATATGTATAGAAAAATACTTTTTAACTTTGTATCAATTGAAAAACTGCAATTTTATAGGAATTATTTCAGTTAAATAAGTTATAAATCAATTAATTTTAGACTAACTTTAAGCATATTTGGATTAATTGTCCAATATATAATCCAGTAAGATCTTATTATCTCAACAAAAATTTTAATAATGTTTGTGCTACTGAAAATAATTTTTATTTAAATATTCTAATAATAAAAGATCAAGGAAAACTGAACAATGATTACTATTATGTTAAACAAGTGATGAAAATAAGATCTTTTTTTTTTTTATTATATAACGAGTGACGAGACAAGCAAGTATTGTAGCTATAAATCCAATAAAATAATTACTATTTAGAGAATTAAACATATTATTTTATTTTTGTTGTTTATATTTATCAAATAAAAATGTTTATATCTATACTGTTAATGAATATTACAAGTAAAGAAATGTGTTCAGTTATTCCTCTTATTTTGTTTTCAATTATTAATTAAATAAGTTATTGTATTTCAATAATAAATAGGCGCTGTGAATTATTAGAAAATCATGAAATTAATTATGATGGTGGAAGATAATTAATTGTAGACAGAGTTGGGCGTAATGAATTACTTTGTAATTGAATTAAGTAATTAATTAAAATGTAATTCAGTACATTGTAATTAATTAAAAAGTAATTTCATAATTACTTTCCTACTTGTAATTCATTACAAAGTAATTTCACAATTACTTTTCTACTTGCAATTCATTACAATGTAATTCATTAAATTATAATAATTACAATTCGAGTATTTTCTTTTTATATACGTCTTCTTCATTTTATCAAAATTTACAGAGCAATCTAACAAGTATTGTTTCTGGACATCGAAAATTCCTCTGACATTTCGATTTTTATGTCTCCATTTCAAAATTACTCGTTATTTCCATTTACAAATAAAAATTAGATTACAAAGTAATTGGTAATTACAAATTATAATGGTAATTAACAGTTTAATTACGAATTACAATGTAATTGTAATTCATATAATTACAATTACAATGTAATTGTCATTGGCAATGTAATTAATTGTAATTTTGCCCAACTCTGATAGATATAATGAAGAGGAAATGGTTGGGGTTGCGGTCAAAATTAATAAAGCACTAATATGCGAGAATCACATATTTTATTTTTGCCAACGTTTCAACCCAAATTTATGTCATCATCAGGGCTAAATGAGAAAAACCAGAAAACAACCAATCAGAGAAATTATATTAATACAATTGATTTTTTTTAGATAATTTCTCTGATTGGTTGTTTTCTTGTTTTTCTCATTATCCCTGATGATGACCTAAAATTTAGAACGAAATGTTGGCAAAAATAAAATATGTGATTCTCACATATTAGTGCTTTATTAATTTTGACCGCAACCCCAACCATTTCCTCTTCATGTATCACATAATAGCAAGACTTCTTTTGTAAAACATTAAAAACACATATACAGTGAATGAATAAATAAAATCTTCAATCTCAAGTATCTCAGTTCAATCTTTAGTAAGTCGAATAATAAAAGATTTATAAAAAAACCATAGGTGATTAAGTGGGTTTTGAATACATACAATACATATGTAGTAGAATATGAATGAGTTACATATGAAAGATTCAGTTGACAGAATGACTGACTCCAATTTCGACATTTTTTAGAGAAGCACATTTAACAATATTTTTCTTTAGGAATTTCGTACTTTTTTATTTTGTAAAAGTACAGAAGCAATATCGATCGAAATATAAGGTTTTATTAAAATATATATACCTACATACAAAGTAAGAAGGTATGAATTTTCTAAAGAGGCTAATGAAAATTCTCAATTATTATGATTATTAAAAGAGTGCGAAGTGCTTTCCAGAAAAATGTTGAAATTAGAGTTAGTCTTTCTGTCTACTGAAAGGCTTTATAAAGGTGTAATTATCACTATATGTTATATTCGAATGATCATATTTATATTATTTTGACTGACTATAAAAAAAAAAAAAAAAAAATTCAAATGATTTAATATTCAATAAAAGTATTGGGTAATTCCAATTCAACACAGTCTTGAGCCTCACCATTTCAGATTTTCTTGAAATTTGGTATATGTGTACTACTTGTATCTACTAGAACAATTGTGAAATATTGCTGAGATACATATACCCATTTTTTAATTAGTAGTCTCTAAAGCCCTCAAAAGTAGGTCCAGAAACAGAAAAAATCATGATTAAAAATAGCTGTAGATGTTTTCCCAATTTGACTAGGCCTATGAGATTGGTGTCGTTTAACAGCGCATTCCATGCCGTTTCATAAAATATACAATAATGATGGGTTGGTACTAAAGAAATTATCTTAAAACTAAATGTAAAATTTTAATTTCAATGTTCTCAAAAAGGGTGTTTTTTTTTATTTTTATATTTTTTTTGAAAAATAGGTAGTATTATTTCTATTCATACAGAAAAATATAAAAGTGGGATGAAAATTTCTTCATCACTAAAAACATTGAAAACTAGTTATAAAATTTCATAAATCTAGCATTTTATGATTAAAAATAGCTGCAGATGTTTTCCAAATTTGACTAGGACTATGAGATTGGTGTCATTTAACAGAGCATTCCATGCCATTTCATATTATATACAAAAATGTATAGGTATAGGCAGTATGACCTATTTTTTAAAATATATATATAAAAAAATCCTCTTTTACAGAAAATCAACATTAAATGTTTAAACTTGGTTTTTAGAAAATTTCTTTAGCACTAACCTATACATTTTTGTATATAATATGAAATGGCATGGAATGCGCTATTAAACAACATCAATCTCATAGTCCTAGTCAAAATTGGAAAACATCTACAGCTATTTTTAATCATGATTTTTTCTGTTTCTGGACCTATTTTTGAGGGCTTTAGGGACCAATCATTCAAAAGCGGGTAAACATATCTCAGTAAGATTTCACAATTATTCTAGTAGATACAAGTAGTATACATATACCAAATTTCAGGATAATGTGAAATGATGAGGTTCAAAATGATATATTTTTGTGTTGATTTGACGTGGAATTGCCCTATTGGAAAATAGTCAGTTGCTGAATACTTTAGTCAAGTTGAATTTAGGTATTTTAGAAATGAAGAAATTACCTTTGAAAAAACTGTAGTCGGTAGGGCAGAACTGTCTTTGAGACCACCTTCAGTTAAAGTCAGCCGAGTAGTGACTTCACCTTTAGGGCCAATGATTCCCTGGAACAACGCTTTTTTAAAACCAATAACGCTATATAACTTAATTGTTTGTTTTTTTTCTATGGTAGTTTTCAACTAGCATATGCAAATATTTCACAAAATATTAGAAATAAATTTTGAAAATCTTCAAGATCGACCATAATATTTTAAGGCCTTGTGGTAGAAATAAATACCACGACTAATAAGGTTCATAGAATAGCTAAATGCCAATAATCCTCAATTTATATTAAGTTTGATTTATATATATATATATATATATATATATATATATATATATATATATATATATATATATTTCAAACAACATCCTCATCCTCCCAGGCCACCGCCTTCTTGATCTCATCAGAAGCTCGCGTTGGGTGCGTCAGCCACATTGGCTAGCTTAACATCACGTTAAGTATAATAAATTCGTATTAATCCGCACTTGGCACTGAGGTTGCGAGGAATATATATTAGACATTTTTGAAATAAGTTTCATGCTCTATTGGGTTTTAATTTTGTACAAATAAATTAAAAACCCGTGAATCCTATGTATTTGTGCAAATATATCCCCATCCCATTAGTTCCAGTTAAGCAGCAGCACCATCGCTATTCAAAATAAACTTTGTCTATCGACACCATTGAAACATCGATATTTAAAAACCTCCACTCAAAACGTAACCTATAGCAACCTTCTTGTTTACTCCTATGTTTTCAACGTGGTTTCTTATTGTTGATCATATTATACAAAATGACTAAGGCTACTAAGAAGAAACATGTCGTGTCGGATATTCTGGTTAATGAAGGCCTAGTGCCTGAAGAAGGGCAGAGAGTGGTCAGGCTTGTTTGTGGAAGAGGTAACAATCTTCATGAAGTAGAAGAATTGGGAACCTCTGGTGAAAGATTTCTCGTTTCTATGCCCAGCAGGTTTAGGAAAACAGTTTGGGTCAAAAGGGGAGACTACCTCATAGTTCAACCTATCGAAGAAGGTGACAAAGTTAAAGCAGAGATAACTGAGATATTGACCAGGGATAGGATTAACTTCCTTAAAAAACGAGGACTTTGGCCTGTTGAAGAAAAAAATGATGACAAAAGTGACAATGAGGACATTCCTGAGAATACTAATAGAATAAGTGCACCTTGTGATGAAAGTGATTCATCTGATTCAGATGATTAATGTTATACCATGTTTAATATAATTTATTTTTTCTTACCATTGCTGTTTTATTCCTTTATTATTTCATATTCTCTTGATCAGTATCACCCTACTATACTGCTTTTATGCTCTAACCTTTGACTGTCATTTTCATATGAAAATTTGGCTGTTATCGTAACCATGATATAAGGATATTGTGTAGTACCCTAATACTACAAAAGTACCAGTAGTATCAAATATGGATGTTTGTACTTATAGTACAACTTTTTATTTAATAAAAATGTTGCTTCTAGTGATCACTGTAAGGACTAGTAGGATTTTTTTTGACAGTTCATAACTGGAAGATCGTTGTCAGTTCAATATTTCAAAAATATCTTATTGTGAGAAGCGACTGTTGAATTCTGATTTTAACTAGAGGTTTTTATTATTTTTTTCATTATATTCAGCTTGTGAAAGTTTTTAAAACCAGGTTCACGGGTTACCTTAATTGAGGTTGAGGATTTTGCGAAAATCAATAGCCTCCAACTTTTGTACACACTTGATGGATTTGGAGATTGTATGTAAAGAGTGACCAATGTAATTTTGCCATATCATAACATTTGTGAACTATCTGCTAGTTATTTAACCTTATAACTTTATTTAAATTGAGGATCAGGGCGACCATTAAGTCTCAACACTTTTTTTCGGAAACCTTTATTTCCGCATACGTTTCGGCCATCATAAGTGCTGTAAAGCAACATCAAGGTTTTATTATTTACCGAATAAATACAATTTTTTCACTAAATCAACATACTTTTATAGCATTCATTTAATAATCCAACAACAATTCATTAAAACCACAACAAAAATAAACTTTTTTCACCACTAAACATTAATAAATTAATCTCTATGCTAAAAACCTCAATGATTTATGTAATCCAACTTTATGTACTAATAAATTATTAAAATTAACTGAAATGTGATTGATAGTAAAAAAAAAAAAAAAATTTCTCTAAAAATCCAAAATCTGTGGTTTGTCTTAAAAAGTTAAAAAATATAGGTATCTACTACCCTTGTCCTGCTACCCTATCTGCAATTCAAAAATTAAGTCGACATCCTTGGGTATGTTATTAGTACATAAGTTTGGATTATATAAATCATTGAGGTTTTTAGCATAGAGATTAATTTATTGATGTTTAGTCGTCAAAAAAGTTAATTTTTGTTGTGGTTTTAATGAATTGTTGTTAGATTATTAGATGATTGTTATACAAGTATGTTAATGTAGTGAAAAATTTGTATTTATCCAATAAATAATAAAACCTTGATGTTGCCTTACAGCACTGATGATAGCCGTACAGCCGAAACGTAAGCGGAAATAAAGGTTTAAGAAAAAAAGTGTTGAGACTTAATGGTCGCCCTGATCCTCAATTTAAATTAATTGGATAGTCTCAAGAAGAGGAGAGTAAAATTAATAACTTATAGCTTTAGTTTTGCTATACTTTTTTTTTCTTTGCTTAAATAATAATTAAGTTTAATTTAAGTTTTTATCATTAACTACCTAGCCTATATAATATTCTTACCCGACAACACTTACACAATAGAATGAAAATAATATTGTCACCTTAGGGTTCCCTATTTAGTCACTCTTCATAATAATGCTTCCAAATGGGATTTAGTATTAGATAAGTAGTAAATATTTCTCATTTAAATAATTTTCTGTGATTTTTTTTCCCCTCCCCTTCGCCTTTTAGGCTATAGGTGGTTTCCCGGGCCAGGGAAGAGGGTGGGGGATTAATTTTCTGTGATCAATTGTTAAATTGAAAAATAATTTAGAAATGGTTTCTAAGAATATATTTAAAAAAAGTTCTATACTAGCTGCTCCCCCCCCCCCCCACCCCTTTAAATTTTCAAATAATTCCAATTTTAGAAACAAAGTTTTCCTTATAAAAAAAAAAATTACAAAAATATTCTATCCAAAATTATTAAATTTCAATTTACCGGAAATTTATCCGTTGTGCAGAAGAGCAGATCCATGTCACCTCCCGGAGGGTAGATTATATCCCCTATGGTGGCTCTGAACTCGGCCAACTTCACACATTCAGTCGTACCCTGAGGATACTGGAGCAACTCCAAGAGGACCGGAGCACGATGAAGAACCCTTTCTACTTGATGAAGACTGCTCACCTTCTTGTACTTCTGTGGGGGGTAGCTTTGCCATTAGCAATAATGTGCACATTCTTAAGAATTTTAAGTCTATTATTATAAACAATTATTACTAAAACTATAAATAAAATCTCATTACATATTTACCTTAGTACTGAAATAAATATATATTTTACCTTTCCCAGAGGCAAATTTATCTTTCGAGAATCATGACCTACAATCAGGGTAACCAGACATTTCAGAGGACATGTCTTCCTGCCCTGGCATTTAGGAAATATGAGCATTCCTTAAAAAAGTATTTTAATAGACGTGTCTTTGAAGTCATTTTCAATAAGAATTGGACACTCAAATAAAGAAAAAATCGTCATATTCAATTGAATTCTACATAGTCAATAACATAATTATCATATAGCAGATGATAAGTTATTTGATCAGTTTTAATGCTGTAAACACATCATAGCTGTACAAAGTAGGGATCAACTTTTTGACCAGCTCCTTCTTATCAAGTGGGTGGAATTCATGAAATGCAAAAGCATGGAATTCTTTCCTGTACTATAAAAAATTAGAGAGTTTTTCTTTCCTTTGTCCAGCTCTGTCCGTAGTGTGGAAAAAGTTTTTTATCACACTATAGTACAACTGAGTAATGAGAAAACTGAATTCTAAAAGGACGATTAATTGTGAAGTATAACGTTAAGCATATTAAATGCACATGAGTTTCACAAATATTTGAGTAATATCTAAACCAGATTTATTGAAACAAGTATCAGAAGTATTCATGAAGAAATTTATTTATTACATTAGAGAGAAAAAAATAATTTTTATAACTTTATTCACTGATTACAGTGGTCACAATGCTTCATCAAAAAAGCATTATTCTGTAAGATTCTTTTTCCATCTAACTCATGAGTTTAAAATTTTTTTATTAAATTATTTTTTTGTTTGATTTTAGATAGGTACATATGTATAAACAAAATCTGCTGAGTTTAATTTTTTTCCTCCTTTTTTTACCAATGTCATTTTTCAAAAGAAATGTCCTCCACTTCATGGATTATATTTTAATTTTTCTACACGTCATATTTACTTATATTTTATTCCTCAAAAAGCATTATTTATAACACTAAGAAATCTCTCTTGACGGCAGTTAGATGTTATTTAAGAATAATATAAAATATGCAATTAAATGGATTCCTATATTACTAATAAAATCACAATTTCTTTTAAATTTTATAATGAAAAATAACATTGAATATTCTTTTTTACAAGACTTGCAACTTAGATTGCTAGATTGTAAAAATAAGGATTTCAATGATAGAAAATGTGACTGATTAATGTTTACTTGTATTTTTTATTTTAGCCAAGTAATTTCAGGAACTGAAAGGGTAAAAACACCCACTTTGTTTATGATGTATTAGTAATCATCAGATATTTACTTAGACAATATTTAATATAGTTTTCCTTTCAGTTTGTTAATTGTCTTAAATTTCAAATGGAGCGAAATGGACTGTTTTTATTTTATATTATTTTGTCATATTTTACAACAATTCATCTGCAGGTTTAGGTTACTATTCACTGTTGGAAATTTTAAACAATTTATGCTTAGTTATTAGAATACAATTATTCTTTCTTGTGTGGTTGTACCTTCTGGAAGTGAAACCTCTCATGGAAGAAGAGAGGAAAAGATGGTGTCAGTTTCTTAGTCTGCTCAGAGACACCAAAGATGGCAACCCTGACTGTCACCTTACCCTTTGGGCACAACCAGACCCCAGGACAAGTTACCTGGAACAGTTTAATTAATTGAGGAAATATTTCACCTAACATTAACTATAAATATTGGTATTAAAAGGAAAGAAAATATAAGGAGAATACTAGGTCAGTAATAAAATGGGTCCAATCAGGAAAGTTAGTTAGATACAAAACTTGGGATTTCATAGCATAGCCCCTCAAGAGTGTCCAGAAGGGGAAGGGTACATCTTGCAGGCTTATGAACTTTTGTGTGGACACTTTATTTTATTTTTTTATTATTATTTTTTTTTTTTTTTTTTTGAGGAACTTTTAAATTACAAGGAGAAAACGTAGAGTAGACTGAATTTAACCTTTAAGTAAACTACAATTGAATCCATGGGCGTCACCAGCACCAAATTATAGGGGGGGACGTCTCAATATTTTCCTAGATAGGGTAGGTAGAAATTCGAGGGGCTAAAAATTGAAATAATAACCCCTAAAAACCAATGTTGGGCCATTTAAATTTATCCTTCAAAGCTTAAATTTTAAAAGTATTTATAGTATCTTAAACTTGTCAATTTATGCCTCAGTTATACAATTGTTAAGGCTTAATGCTGAAGGATGTGGGCCAAAATTTCTTGATTGAATTTTATCCAAGTTTTTCTTCTGATTATGATCTCACTAATTTCATTGTTTTCCATTAACTTCTATAAGCCTCATCAAATTGATGGAAAGTAGGATCAAGTTGCTTGGTTTAAAAAAAAAAATATAGAGCAATAAAGCAAAACAGCTCAAGCTGAAATAAAAGATATATAATTCACCAAATATACAATACGCCTGACTAGCTTTTAACAATAGACTGTGCTGAAATTAACTAATATTTTATATTTATGTTTTAAGGTCTGGCCACACATGTCCGCACCGTAGCAATAATATAGGTTATGTTCAGAATATTTTTAATTTAACTTACATATTACCTTTAGTTATGCCTAAAGTTCAAGCCACACATGTCAGACACAGGCAACTTTAGGCATAACTAAAGGTAATATGTAAGTTAAATTAAAAATATTCTGAACATAACCTGTATTATTGCTACGGTGCGGATCCGGTGCGGACATGTGTGGCCAGACCCTTATTGGTTAAACTCGGATAAATTCGTAAAATCGCATTTTTATTTAATTTTTTTACATTGGGTCCTCCCCAGTCAAAATATTGGGGGAGGCGTCCTTATTTATCGATTTTCCTTTAATTGTAATTTGTTGTTATGTAACCCTGTATCTCAAACGACTGATCATTTTTATAAAAAAATTCATTCAACACAATGAGTTCAAGAAGAGGAGAGCAATAAAATTTATGGTAAGGTGGGGATACGCCATCGGTGCGCCCTGTTATTGTCATCGCCGCAAAAAGAAATATAATATGTATGGAAAAATAAATTAGCAACAAGATGTCCTGATGCGAATAATATAAACCGTATTTCTAAATAGTTATTCATAGCTGAACAAGACTAAACGTTCAAAGGAACTAAGAACACTGTTGGAAGAAATAAAATGGAAAACTAAGTTACAGGTTACAAGTTCGACTCGACCTTGACCAATGGTTGGTTGCAAGAGTTCATGAATGTACTTTCGATGAAATTTTAAGTAATGATGCGTTCACAAGTGTAACATCTCTTTCTTTATTATACAGTTTAAGATTTCCTTAAAATCCCAAACGGTCTTTTTAATTTTTTTTTACACGGTAGGTATAGGCCTTTTTTGGCATGCCTTTCTACAGGTACCCAAGCTGTTCTAACAAGGTGAGAAGGTCGAAATTCATTCTGGGGGGTCCACCACACAATACATTTCATGTAAGCCAACGCAATCCTGAAAATCAACTAAATGGAACTTTGTCTCTTAATGCCTGTTTACACGAATAAAAGTTTTTTGAACGAAGTTTGGTGCCAAAAGTTACTTCGTTTTTTGGATCTGTTTGCGAAGACAACATCCAGTTACTTTCACGACGCGGCATCCAGTTACTTTTAGTAAACAGTTATTTTCAACAATCTGTAGTGGTTATAAACAGTGATAACCTTAATTTGTAATTTCATTGATAATAAAATGGGTCTCTTGAAATTAGCTCAAGAAATTTCTGACAAAAACGAGGCATTTCAGTTTTTGCAAGAAAATGAAATATTACATAGAACAAGGGTGTGTAAATAAATATTCATAGCTGAAATAAATTCTTGTTATTCTCATCTAGGCCATTATTTGCAAATACAGGTTATAAATATTGTTATCAAAATAAGGGTAAAGGTACTAAGAGCGGCTGATGGGCGTGACCTGTTTTGACCTGTTGTTATGTGACCGTCATGTTATCGAACTCCCTTCGCCTTTATTTCAGTTAAAAAGTGCCTTGATTGGCTTTAATAGATTCCAGCTTTCGACTCCCGCTCGCTCTGCAGAGATACATAAACCCCCAAAAGGGTCCTTTTCAGTGGAGATCGAGCCTTAATTTGAAGACACACTTCAGTACTAGAGCCAAAATAAGTGTTTATAAGAAGTAACTGTTTACTAAAAATAACTGGATGTCGCGTCAGACCCCGTTTTTTACCGTCAGGGGCCATCCGGGACAATAGACCTATTTATTTGGTCAATATTGCAATGAAAATGTTGTAGTTCACTACTAAGATGGTTAATACATAAACTAAAACTATCCCCGACTTGAACTAAAAATCCCCCACCCTCCCCCCTGGCCCGGGAAACCCCGTATAGCCTGAAAGGCAAATAATGGGAAGACCAATAAATTAAAAAAGTAACAATAAATAAATAAACTAAAACTTTTTCATTCTACATGCACTAGTAGCACAAAAAACTCCTATCACTTGGGAAAAACCCCAATCAAAAGTGACACTAGCGCTACCCCCGAACACAGGTGAACAGATGAAGTACCTAGAATACCCAAACAGCCTTCGTGAAGGCTGTTCGAGGGTAAAGTTCGTAGAGTGTAAAAGCACCATTAATATTTAACCCCGTTAATAGGCCTTTAGAACTAACTTTCCACCCAAGACGAATATGTACCATGACATCACTCTATACCAGATCATAATAATCGATTATGATATTTTAATATATGTACTCGTAATATGATTACTTGATTGCATAGCTACTAAATCGTAAACTTAACACTTTTGGTTGTTTAGAATGCATTCCTTCCTGAAGCAACGAAATAATCTCATCAATAAATCTCAAAATAAAATTAGTACCAAGCAAGACCTGAGAGAGTGAACCCCCTCCAAAACCTAGAGCTAAATCCGCATCTGGATGGTTTTGAAGTAAAAGTACGAAATAAAAAACTAAAAATTTGACGCTGCCAGTGGGATACATCAAGAATCGTCTATTTGCTTAAAGTATATTGAGCTCCACAATCCATACAAAAGTTTCAGTCTCAAGATAACCCCATAATAACCTCTATAATCCATAAAATTTTAGAAACTAACAAAAGTACATAATTTCTTTGGGTCCCGAGTCATGTCGGAATAACGGAAGCGGCTGACACAGCTGCGAAGGAAGCCTGCAACTTATTTCGAGTTCCTAACGTTAAAATTGCTAAAGTTTGGAAATGTTAAAGTTGATTTCCAAACAGCTATCTTCAATCAGTACAGTAAACCCTCATTATTACGAACTCGTATATAACGAACACCTCGATATAGCGAACCAAAATACTACCCCCCTAAAATTACATTTATATTTCTGCTGAACCCCTCGTTATAGCGAAATCCCTCGGTTAGTGCGAACTACGAACTAAATTTGATGCCTGAGAATTATTATATTTTGTTATAACGAACTGCTAGAATTTTTATTAATATATATTTTTTTTACTGTATTACGTCGAATGAGCGCAGGAAGACGAAGTAGCTCGTTTCTAGAATTGAGGTATTTTTTTACTCTTAACTAATCCGATTTCCTTTTGCTCTCTATCTGATTCCATTGACTTTTTTCTCAAAACTAGCTCAGTTCTGTTTTGACCTCTGTATTGTTCGAATCAGTGTTCTGTAGTTGTTTATGCTGGTTTTTTAAATATATAATGAGTTCGTTGGTAAACGTATGTCACAAACGTAAATCCTCATTGATCGAGAAAAAATGAAAATTCTCCAGGATATTGAATCAGGAATTTTAAGTAAAAAAACCATCGCAGAAAAATATAGAATTCCAAAATCAACATTGTCAACCATTATAAAAAACAAAGATAAAATAGATTCAACCGCAGCCCAAGGATTAACTTCAGCATCAAATAAATGGCTCATGAATATTTGGAAAAAAAATTGATAAATTGCTTTAAACAAATGAGATCTCAACTCAAATATCAATCTCAGACCCTCTTATTAAAGCTAAGGCTAAAGAACTCTCAAGTGAACTTGGCCGGAAAATTAATGAATCTCATTGTTTAATTAATATGTAGTATATCTAAAAATGAATTACATACATGCGTTTTAATTAAACTAGTTCTAATGAATGAATTTCCTTCTAAATATGATCAAATTAGTGCGACCATTGGCTAAAAAAAATATTAAAAAAAACAAAAACCTCGGTTATAACGAATCTCGTTATAGCGAACTATGAATATCAAACCCCCTACCAGTTCGCTATATCTGGGGTTCACTGTATAAAGAAGCCTGGGGCCAGTTTTGGCCATCGGTTCCGGCTACTAATAAAATGAAGAAGCTGTTTAGATCGCCTGAGAATTGGGTACACCAGGCTAACCCACGGGCATCTCTTAGAAGATAAACCTCCACCAACATGTCCAAGATGCAATATAAATTAAACAGTGGAACACAGTTTAGAAGATTGCTCAGCCTGGAAGCAGCGAGAAATACACACCACATCAAGGGATATACTGAAGCTCTATACCAGAATGTTCAAAAAACTTATTTCAATTTCTAAAACAAAATCAATATTTACAAATATGTATGAAATTACCGATTACCATAGTCCCTGTGTATTTATAAATTAAATAGAATTTGGTGCCTCTAGCCCATGTTGTTTTACATGGCACCTAAAATGTAATTAAATAATAAATTTAAATAAGTTAATTATTCAACTGCAAAACTATTAATCTTTAAGAGTGTAGCTTGATGTTTTCAATTAAAGGCAATATCTATAATTAAACATAGGAACTTGGTGTAAATCAACGATTTGGAGATTGATTTCTAACCAGTATTGTCCAAAAATGACTTTAACTTTGAAATTATGTAAACATAAATTATATCAATACATACGGCGTGAAGATCGAGATACAAGGAGACATGGAAGACTTTCTTCCGTTGCATATTCCACTAAAGACAATCCTGTGTAACTACATCGCCTACGACATTTTATAAACTTTAAGGGAAGAACCTGAGTACATATTAGATCCTAGCCTAACAGTTCCAACAAACTAAGGGAAGGTTAGCTAGCTCAGTTGCCATGGATACCCTTACAAACCTACCTCTTCCTTTCCTTAGTAACAAATATTTATTGTTAATATTGTGTTTTAAGATAAGTTATTTCGAATGGAATTTAAGTGTTCTAGAAGTAACTGCTAAATTGAAGTGAGTTTTTATTAAGTTGAGTAGTTTGTAGAGTTTTCTAAGGTGGAAGTTTCTTCTAGTGGAAATGTGATTGCTCGTTTGGAAGGAGATCCCATAATAAGAAAATTCTCTTTTTCTACTTTTTCTTAAAATATTTTTGATCATATTTTCTTTGATAAAATCCAGATTTTTGAATCCGATAGCTATTACTTCGGATAAGCTAGTCCAAGATGGCGGCCGGCGTGACTAAACAACAAGGTATTCCGATCACGCCTTAGGGTCTGGCCACACATGTCCGCACCGGATCCGCACCGTAGCAATAATACAGGTTATGTTCAGAATATTTTTAATTTAACTTACATATTATTCAGTACTACAATAAAAAAACAAAAAAACTTACATATTACCTTTAGTTATGCCTAAAGTGGCCTGTGTCTGACATGTGTGGCTTGAACTTTAGGCATAACTAAAGGTAATATGTAAGTTAAATTAAAAATATTCTGAACATAAAGGTCTGGCCACACATGTCCGCACCGGATCCGCACCGTAGCAATAATACAGGTTATGTTCAGAATATTTTTAATTTAACTTACATATTACCTTTAGTTTTGCCTAAAGTTCAAGCCACACATGTCAGACACATGCCACTTTAGGCATAACTAAAGGTAATATGTAAGTTAAATTAAAAATATTCTGAACATAACCTGTATTATTGCTACGGTGCGGATCCGGTGCGGACATGTGTGGCCAGACCCTAACCTGTATTATTGCTACGGTGCGGATCCGGTGCGGACATGTGTGGCCAGACCTTTATTACCCGATATCCACAATTCAGTTCGGGTTTACCGAGAGTTCCCGAGAACCGATGTCGGTTTTATCAACTTTAAGGCTTTCACTGAAGCCCATACTGCCCATACTAACACCCATGGCACTGGGTGATACTTCTTCTACGAAAGAAAAGCACCACCCAGGGCGGGACTCGAACCCGCAGCTCCGGCATGGTGGTGGAACCTTTTTATTCCCTTTCTTTAATCTAATAAATCATGTACAATATGTTCTTTTCCTATGAAGTGATATTATTTAAAATCATCATCAAATCATTTTAAAAAATAATATTCTTGGTTATTTAAATAATTTTTTTTTGAAATAACACAAAGATGATAATCTGGTTGTTAGG
This sequence comes from Aelia acuminata, assembly GCA_911387785.2. Lineage (NCBI taxonomy): Eukaryota > Metazoa > Arthropoda > Insecta > Hemiptera > Pentatomidae > Aelia > Aelia acuminata. The sequence continues at coordinate 13,931,278 of OU426979.1, forward strand.
AATACTCGGATTATTAATTTATTTGTACATTATACATTTAACTTTATTTGCATTTAACTTGAACCAATTCAAACAGGACAATAATAGATTAGAAAAAAAAAAAATACTATATCTGCTTGGGAACTCTCGGTAAACCCGAACTGATTCGTGGCTATCGGGTAGGGCGTGATCGGAATACCTTGTTGTTTACTCACACTGGTCGCCATCTCGGAATTGCTTATTGCTAGAGGGCTACCAAGGCAGCCTTCCTTAGCGTTGCCAGATAGCAATAATGAACACAATATATGCTTCTCTTGTAAACTTTCTGTTTTTAGAATACGGTAGTCGTCCTCCAAACGCGCGATCTATTCTTTCAGAAAAGAGAGAAAGCGTTTTATCTTCTTAGTTTTATAATTCTGCCCTGATGACATTCAATTGATAAGTTGCAAAATCGGCAAAAATTGTTTCTGAGAAAAATAAATAATATAGGTATCTCAAAATGAAAAAGTTTTACCTACAGATGACGTCATCAGGGGCAGTCGGATTGGTGATATAAATAGGTGATCACCCAACATTTCGAAAAAAATTGGTGAAATAAATTTGCTCATCTAATTCTTACATTGACATTACAATTTTTTTTGTATTTGCGGGTGCAATCGACTATAGGGTGCGCTAGTAGTTTTTTCGTGGGAAAAAACCCTAGGGTTTCGAGTTATCATATTTACCTTACTGGCGATGTTTGTGGGGCTCTGGTACTACTAAAAAGACAATTGAATAAGCCATTATAATCGGTTTTACATTAATCATGAGCATAGTTCAGATTAATGTACTAATTCATTTTCTTCATAATACTAATTTCTAGGGGGGGGGTTAATTTTGGGGGATATTCTCCTTTTAAGTATATTATGAATTTCATCTATTAAACTAATAAATAGAAGGGGAATACGATTGTACCTGAGTCAATCTGGCATTAAAATTTTGATTTAAAAACTTCTCTGCCTTCGTCATCGTGATCGATATCATCGGAACGAAATCCAGACACATGTTACTTCTTCTACTTCCTTGTTATACTAGCAATTATTTTAACTAGCGATTGGTTTCCAGTTTTCCCTGGAGATCAACACCCTCACGTGCTGTGGCGGTTCCAGACTGCCAAGTTTAGAAACCTGTTGAATCCCCTACTTCAAGAGGGGCAATTACAAGGACTTTTTACAAGTCAGGACAAGTGCAGATATCCTTCCAAAAATGTTTTATATTTATACGAGATATTTAGAATCACTCGATGACTTCCATGTATCGAAATGAATCATCTTTGGTATGGTGGCTAGAACAAAACACCATAATCATTTTTCATACAAATGTATACACTTTAAACTTATATTTTTACTGATTTGGACAGTTGTTGAATATACAGTGGCTCACAGTCAAAATGATACGAATATTTTTATTTCAAATGCTATTTACTTCCTCTTTGTTAAAATTTCTAAACCAATGCACATGAGGCCATAATGATTTATTGTCATACATCAAATTTATATAATCAAATCAACTCAACAGCAATAATAGAAAGAGAAAAAAAATTCATCATTAAAACTCGTAGGGATTGAAGGTCACAGTGAAAAAGATGCAACGTTTACTTCCGTTTAGAAAAAAGTGAAAGTAACAAGTATTCTTCAATTATCGGATAAATTAGATTATTAACCTTTTAATTTCTCTTCATTCTTTCAATGAAAACAAAAATAAACAAAATGAATACTGGTAATCAGTCTAGTTCGAGCTTTTGCTTAAAATGGGTGCGCAAACAACTATTCGTGAAGGAGAAATAGTGATTAGCAATTTAAAAATGGACAAATCACAACGAAAAATTGCCTCTACTATCAATAGGAGTTATGCCACCGTTCAAAAAATTGAATATTATTGAAAGTTTTAAAAACGAAAATAGAAAAATAAGAAAAGCTAGTGTGAGTGCAAAACATTTTTTTACTAGTAATGATGAACGTTGGATTTTGCGCCAAATAACAAATAAACCAAATTTGGTGCTCCAAAGTTGACCACATTAGTTAAAAAACATTTAAATATAATGGTATGCGTTGAAACTATCCGCAGGGTCTTAAGAAAAAACCAATACAACGGTAGAGTTACATGGCAAAAACCTTATATCAGTGACAAAAATAAAAAGCTTCTCATCAATATTGCTAAGGATTGTTTAACAAAAGACATGGACTTCCGGAAGTGTTCTGTATTCGAATGGGCTAAAATTTAATTTGTTTGGCTCAGATGGAAGAGGTTTCGTCGGGAGAAAGTCAAATGAAGAGCGCCTTGAAAAAAATCTTCGCGCGTTCATCAAACCTGGAGGTGGTCATGTCGTGTTTTGGGGGCGTATAGCTGCCTCGGGGGTAGGAAATCTTCATTTTATTGAGGGAACAATGGATAGAAATTTATATTGTCACATCCTGAAAGAAAAATTTTAAAGCAAGTGCAACCGAGCATGGAATAAGAAATAATTTTGCTTTTTATAGTGATAACGACCCCAAGAATTCTTCTTATCTTGCAAGAGAATGGTGTTTATATAATTGCCCCAAAACTATAAAACACCTCCCCAATCACCAGACCTAAATGTCATAGAGAATTCATGGAGTAAATTAGAAACAGAAGTGATAAAACATAAGATATCAAACAGAGAATATCTCAAAAAGGTGCTACAAGAAGAATGGGACAATATAAGCCCACCTTAAACAGAAAAGCTTGTCCAATCCATGCCCAATTGTTCGAAAGAGGTAATAAAAGATAAAGGCTTACCTACAAAGTACTCAAATTCAAAATATTTTGGATTTTTTGGATGTTTTTAATTTTGCATCCTTTTCACTGTGACCTTAGAAGTGTATATTTATTCATGAGGTTTTAGTTTAATTTTAGGATTTGATCTTAAAGAAACTTTTAAGTATTGTCAATTCTAGCCTAATGTTTGAACTTTATATTTGTAAACAAAGATTGTTGAAAATAAATTTTGGCTTGGTATAAAATAGTTTTTTTTCAAAGTTAATTCCTTTCATTTTGACTGTGAGCCACTGTACCTATGTAAATTTTATCCAATATCAGCACCAATCCTAGTTTTCCTTGATTTGGTAAATATTCATGGGATCATAAAATGGATATATCTTAAATTCCATTCAAATATGAATTTAAAACATTTATGACTTGATTTGAAATCACTACTGTACTGTATTGATTAATTGATTACCTGAGGCCCCTGAATACATTATTTGATGAAAAATCTGCGAAACGAATTCTCAGCCTCGGACAAAAACATGACATAATCCTGTCCCTATAGGACATGAATATTCAAAGTTAGAATTCTTCATCAATATATCTAAATTCAGCTAATACATGTCAGTTTCCGTGTATTTTAAAACTTCTTTCCCGCCAAGCTTTTGTTCAGCTAGATTTCGCTTTCAGATCACTGTGGGACCTGGATGATACAGATGTAGCGGGGTACCCATACTGGGGGCTTCTGGAATACACCCTGGGTTAGAATTTTTTTTTTAACTACATGCTTTGGATTCTCTTTTTAAATTTATAAACTTATTAGGGTTAAAATTAATTACTTAATTTAAATTAAATAATCAGGCAAATCATTGATGAAGGGCCCACGAACCTGGAACCTCCACTGCTATTGTGTAAGTAGCTTAACGAAAACTCCCATCCCTTAAAACACCCCGTAGAGTGTCAATATTCTTCCTTGGCTGTGCAACTCACGAGGGGCCAAGCTCATTCATTTAGATATCGTGCAGCCGCTGCTCAGTCTGGGATTCCCAGAATGGTGTTCGCATCCTTGGTTAACCTGTCCACACAGCGAACCTCGGTTGCCCACTTCTTCCAGTGGGGTTTTCACGTGAGAAATTCATTGAAACAGTAGAGCCACCTTTCACACATTTCCTGAAAAATAAGAATTCCTCTTTTCTTCGTAAGATTCGCGGGGGCAATCGACTATAGGGCGCGCTAGTAGTTTTGCAAAATGTCAGAAGGAACTGGGAAAGGCAGTTGATGAGATAGAGATAATTGGTAATTTTAAAAGACCATTAATTGAAGGGCAGGCTATCCTTGATGCAAACCACATAATTACATGTGGAATAATATCTAGAAGTAAAAAAACAGTTATTTTACAAGTCTTGTGCCTTCAAACAAGCGATCTTAAAGGACTGCCCCATCAAGTAAAAGTGGAAATCAAATTTATTAATAATAAGTAACTTTCGTGTAAAGCTGGTAGTTCTGGTAAATGCAAACACGTCATTGTAACTTTACTCTAAGTTTTCCGGTTAGTAATAACATTAATTACCTATTCATACAATCATTGTTATGACAGCTGTCATTATCATGACAGCTTAGTTTCTTTGTAATATTATTTCTTTATTTGTCAAAACTTTCAGGCATCGCATTGAAAACTTGAAACAATTAAGCACAACTGATGTAATACAAAAATGGGGAAAGATAAAAAAGAAAAACAAATTTATGACACTATGGTCCCAATGTTATTTGCATAAAACTAGCATTTACCTGAATAAATATAGTCACTTTCTTTAAAATGAAGACTACATAACGTCATATGTTTCGAAACAGGCTTATCTATTCTTAATTTTACAATCCACTCTTTAAGAAGCTTTTTATTTTTTGGAAATAAATGAAATGACACGTAAGCAAAAAGGTACGTTAAAACTACATTAAACTATGCTACTTAAAATTATTACTTCTCTTGGCCTTAAAAATCCTTTTTAATTCCAAAGCCTCTAAGATCTAGGAATTTAATAATAAATAGGTCGCCATTTGTATGTACACTTTCACATAGATATAATTACATTTTCCACGGTATATCTCTATCAGCCTTAATTTAAAAAAAAAATCATCAATTATAAAACATTAATTGCAAATAAGTTAAAACCATAATATAAAGATAGAACGTTAACAGGAGTCCTACCATGGGCACAATAGAAGGAAGAAGTGGTCTTATCCAACTTGGAACAAATCCCAAGATGTTTAAAATAGAAAACATTCAGATATTTTAATGCAAGGAGAACAAAAGGCATTGTTCTATAATGTTCAAAGTTTGGAATTTAATGGAAAAAAAAATTATCGAAGTAGTTAATAGTTAATAGTACACCTACCAGGATGATCTCATAAATAGATATATTTTTTAACTTATTTATCTTCCTTTGTATCTTCATTATTGTCATGACTACCATCCTTAAGAAATAATTAAGCAGCAGATATCAAAGATAGTTTAATCTGTTTAGAAGATTTCAATGATTTTTTTCTAATTTATACTTTTACTTACCTGTATATGAAATATACAGTGCCTCAGAGTCAAAATGATGCAAGGAATTTAGTTTTAATCTATATATTCTATGTATGTATATATATATAATAGGTTATTCAATATTCCAATATTTGGTGTCAGAGATAAATAATAAGAGTTTATATGTATACATATATTTCTAATTAATTGTATATCTAAGCTTAAGTGAAATTAAAACTGTATCAAATGTAGTAACTTAATCACGTATCATATTCAAAACTGAGATATAGATCAGGCAAAACATTATATTAACAACAATTTAACTTAGTTTATACAAAAAATTATTAATATTTCGAGCAAGAGGCTAACAGCTTGGACTTAAATACCAAAGAGCTTACATAAGTAATGATACTACTTCTGTTTTGTAAAAATTAATTTAAATGTTCCAGTGGATAACTTATACTCCTTCGGAACATGTTTTATTTTGAAGGATTTCAGAAAATATATCATCTTCGAGGGGCAATTAACTCTAGAAGTCATAAATGTACTAAACATGTCATTATTTAGATAAAATTTCCACTTACCTATGAAAAAACAATAAAATCTAATATGTTTAAACTCAATTAATGTTGAGCAATTCGGTTATTAATAAAAAAAAAAAATTATCTTTTTTATCAATAAATTTTGCATAGTTACCAAGGCTAAAAAGAGTGGAAACAAAATAATGAAGAGAAATTAGTCAACTATACAGACTGGCATTGTCTTTGATATGTTTTTAATAAGATTATCTTTACATAAATAATTTCTCAATGATTGATAGTCATTTAATAAATTTTATAATGCTATATGCTAAAATACACTGTTATACATTTTTTATATATCAGCTCATACTTGTCTGAATTGACTAAAGGCTGATGGACTTAACTAGGCCGTCCCTCGGATTGGATGTAAAATGGATTTCATAGTATTAAATTACAACATAAATTTAATTTTGAATAAACCAAAATATTAGACATAGAAAGTAAAAAAAAAAAATACTAAACTAAAAAAAAGTGTTTTAAAAAAAAAACAGTACAAGCTGACAAACAGAAAATATATATCAGTGTATTTTAGCATTTCACATTAATATGGTATAATAAGATTATCTTATTTATATTATGTAATCTCACGCCATGAGCTATTTTTCAATAACATATCGAATATGAAATGAATTTAAAAGGATTATTTCATAAAATAAGTATTATTAAATCTAACATGAAGTATTTAATGTATTACATTTTATGAACGTATCTGTTTACCTCTGTTTTAAGTAGGTAAGGAAATATGAATTAATATTTTAAAATTTAAGATTGTCTGTTATGTCTAGGGCCAGCGTCAAAGCAAAGTTCAGTATAATTGGGGCCCAATTATACTTTCAATCAATGGTGAATCCAGCCTGTTCTAAAGGAGGGGCTGCTCACCCACCCCCTTCCCATGAGCACAACTGGCATGCTACTTACTTTGCATATAATTTGTTCTTTACGTTACTTACATATTTTTAGTAATATTAAATTCTGTCCAACGGCGCCCCCTAAAATCCAAAGCGTGTGCGACCCCAAAAGCTGCACACGCCTTAGGCCTGCCTTGGTAATGTTGCAGTTCTAATGAAAATTCAGGAAAAGGATCAGGATAAAATAAAAAATCTATCAATATATCAATCTTTATATTTTTGTAACATAGGATACCCGCTGAAATCAGGAGTACCTCTACATAAATATATATTCATGTATATATATATTTATATTTATATATAATATTTATATATAATAACTTATACAAATCTGAAATGTTATTTACAATTTGCATGAGAGCGACCGAGGAAGAGAGGAGAAAGTTTAAAAAACAACAGAGGAGGAGGCAGCAGGTGACGTCTCGAGAAGGCTATTCAGGATATTCGCGATCGCCGATATTGATCCTATCCGGAGCGGCCGTTGTGCTGAAACCGAGCATTCGGGTGTCCACCTTCTGCATCCGCCCCTTCTTCGTCTTCTTACTTTTACCCTACAAGAATTTTTAGGAAATTCCATCTAAAAAGCTATTTCTTAATGTACAAAAATAAATAATAAAAAAAAAAAAAAAAACTTAATGTAGATATTCCGTTCAAACATTTTTATTCAAATATTCAATATGTACTTCTAGAACAAGGAATTGGAATTTTAGAAAATAATGCATATTATAACTCATTATAATAAATGTAGGGTAAACCGTACAGTTATTGGCACCCTTAAGACTACATTTCTGTGGTTAAATTAAAAAAAAAAAAAATACTTTTTATAAAGGGATCAAATAGAAACTTCCTATAGCTCCTCATTATCTATCCTCATAAAGACTCAAGAGGTTTTTTTGGGTCAAAAATACCATAGTCAGGAATGACTGAATTCTTTGGATGTTTGAGGGTTCTACAGAACACCATAATGATCGTATTAGAACTTAGTAAATAGTATGTTGTTATATAGTAATTAGTTATCGTTAGATAAGTAATTTATAATTTTTAAACTATTTTATTAGAAGATAAAAGATTCGACCACGGCCGGGAATCAAACCCAGGTCCTCTGCATCTACGTCGCAGCGCTCTTACCATTGAGCTAACCGTGAGTCCTTTCCGATCGTGATCGAATTCCCGATTCGATTCCCGGCCCTGGTCGAATCTTTTATCTTCTAATAAAATAGTTTAAAAATTTGTAAATAGTAAGTCTTCTTCTTCTTCTTCTTCGTTCTTCCCATCAAATGGTCACTTCCTTTGGTAATAAGTGAAGAAAGTCGGCAGTCCTCCTGAGGTCCTCCAGGGTCCCGTAGAGCTTTGCTTCCATCGATCTCGGTTCTGGCCAAATCCTCCTCCTAGCCTCATCGAAAAGGACACAGTCTTGAAGCACATGCTCAGCTGTTTGTTCTCCCCCACCACAGGTACACATAGGACTATTACCTATTTTAAACTTCTTGTAGAGATGAGCATTCAGTCTGTTGTGGTTAGTCCTAAGTCTGAATACCATAACTTGTTCATTTCTATTTAGTTTGTGGTAGGGGTCCTGGGGGTTGTTTTTAGGATGCCTGGTGTTCCATCTTTGTCTTATCAGGGCTCTGTTTATTGTTTTTACCTCGTCCAATGAGAGACAAGCATCTATTTGCTGTTTAAGTGTTCCAGCCTTTGCCAATTCATCCGCTCTTTCATTACCCCTGATACCACAGTGTGCGGGAATCCATTGCAGAACCAATTTATTGCTGATTTGGTTGAGCTTCTCTAGCTCAGATGCCAGTTCAAAGCATTTTTTGCCCCAATTTGATTTTAGAGCTCCCAGGACTGATGCGGCATCCGTCAGGATCACTACTTTTTGTTCTGCTGGATTGGTAGAGCAAGGATTATCCGCACGGCGCCCACTATAGCTTCTTGCTCAGCCCGATAATTAGTTGAGATGTGACCTGTAGGGATCGACATTTCAGTGGTACTGCCATCTGGAAATTCAATATATATCCCAGCACCACCATCCTTGATTGCTTCAGTAGCTGAGCCATCCGTATATATTCTTGTCCATTCATAGCTTGGGTAGTGGGTATTAATGTGTTTCAGGCTGGTGGCTCTCAACTCATGGATTAGCATATCCTCCTTGTTGTCTATTTCTGGTATAATGCTGACAATATCAGGGCATGATGTTTTACTCCAAGGGGGCAGAACGTTTGCTAAATCTACACATGCAGCTTCCACATTTCTCATTCCCAATTCTGTCAGCAGACTCTTTGTTCTGTGGATAGGACTTTGCCTCTTTAGTCGCGAGGAATAACCTTGCTTGGCTCTTTCTTTGAGAGGGTGGTCCGTCATGCATGTAGCCTTCGAATTTAAATTAAGATATTTTAAGTCTCTCCTGTCCTCTATGCTTTGTAAACCAGTGATGGTTTCCATTGTATTGATAGGAGTTGACTTCATTGCGCCTGTGATTATTCGAAGGCTGTGATTTTGTACACAGTTAATTTTTTTAAGGTTTGTTGGTGCAGCAGTACCCCAGCTTGTAATACCATATTCTAGTACTGGTCTAACATAACCTGTGTACAGAGTTTTGAGCGTTTTTTCGTCTGCTCCCCAATTAGAGCCAGTGATTTTTTTTAGTAGGCAGGACCTTTTTATACCCTTTTCAGCACATTTTTCAATCTGCCTCTTCCATGTTAGTCGTGGGTCTAATTTAATCCCAAGATAGGTTGGGGTATCATCTTTTGCTAGTATGTCTTCCCCCACTCTGAGATTTATTTCCTGCGGGATATTGGGAGAAAGACTGAAAACTGTGAATGTTGTTTTTTGCTTGTTCATCTTCATGCCCCATTCCTCAGTCCATCTGTGGAGATTATTCAGTGCTTCTTGCAGCCGATACCTTATAGAGCCAATTAAATTAGATCTGCTCCACATAGCTATGTCGTCTGCATATAGTGAGGCTTTTACACCGACAGGTAGGTCCTGAATAATATCATTTATGAAGATGATAAAAAGGGTAGGGGACAGAACACCTCCCTGTGGAACTCCATTTTTACATTCCCTGCAGCGACTTCTCTGACCGTTTATGTGCACTCGGGCTTTTCTATTGTGGAGATAGTTCCTCAGCCAGATCAACATCCGCCCTCCTATTCCGCTTTCTGCAACTTTATATAGTAGGCCTTCTTTCCAAACTTTATCAAATGCTTTTTCAAGGTCTACCCATATTGCAATTGTGTGCTCCCCCTTTTGGAATCCATCCTCTATGTCTTGGGTAATGTGAGCTACTTGATCCTCTGTGCTTCTGTATTTTCTGAAACCTGCTTGTTCTGGTATAAGCATTTTCTTCGATTCCAGATACCAAATTAGTCTGTTGTTTACCAGCTTTTCCATAAGTTTCCCAAAGCAGCTTAGTAGGCTGATTGGTCTATAGCTATTCACATCCCCTTTCGGCTTTCCAGCTTTTTTTATAGGGATTAAGGCTGCTTCCTTCCAGCATTGTGGAAATGTTCCACTTTTCCAACTGTTATTGAAGAGTTTTAAGAGCCTTTTCTTTGCCTTATCCCCGATGTTAAGCAAAAGCTCATTTGTGATGCCGTCAGTACCTGGCGAGCTTTTTGGTTTGAGGGAGGATAAAGCTTCTTCAAGTTCCAGCGCTGTAAATGGGGAATCCAGTTCATGTATCTTCTTCTTTGCATCCCTTATGTGTAGGTTCAACTTTTTTTGAATAACCTTCCTCCTTTGCTTTTTTGTTTCTGTATTGCTCTGGCAACTTATGTGATCCACTAGGAGGTTTGCTGCTGTTTTACCACCATAGGGTTGTTCTTCATGGACTATTGTTATGGGATCATATTTGTTTACATCCTCTGCTAGAACTCTGGATAGTTTCCACAGTTTTTTTCCTTCTTTATCCATATTTAATTCTTCTGTTTTTTCTCGCCACGTCCTTTTTTTGGATGTTCCTACAGCGAATTTTAGTTTAGCTGCTGCCTCCTTCATTCGTATGTTATTCTCAGTAGAGGGGTCGTTCTCTGCACGAACCCTTGCCCTGCTCAGTTCCTCCTCCAACCGTCCAATTTCCTCCGTCCAATAGGGTTTGTAATTTCTCCTTGCTCCCCTTGGTATACTTTCTTTTGCAGCCTTCATTAGTGCTTTTGTAAAAGCTTGGGCCGAGTTATTAATTTTTTTTTTAGATAGTGTTATTTGGGACACATATTTATCGGTTAATACTTTATACTTGGCCCAGTTGGCTTTTTTATAGTTCCATCTGGGGAGTGTGCTTGCTTTTTGCACATTGGGATGGAGATCAACGGTTATTGTGATGGGACGATGATCACTACCACCTAGTTGCTTGTCTACCGTCCTAGTCATATTTGCAGCTAAGTCATTGGTAGCGAAGACTAGGTCGGGAGAGGTTGTAGACATCCAGGTTCTGGAATAAAAGGTAGGTGGGTCATTTGGTTCATTCAATATCTGTAACAAATTATTTGCTTGCCAGACCTCTAGTTCATCCCCCCTAGCATCCATTGTTTTATACCCCCATGAAGGTGAGTGGGCATTAAAATCTCCGACAACAATACAACTTTGTTCAGGGATGTCCATTATGTCGAGGGAGAGGTCTTTGTCGTTGGGACAGTAATAGTTGTACAGCAGTAGCTTATCTTCTCCGATTTTTAGGCTAACTCTCATTATTTCTGCTGTGTTGTTCAGTTCCAAGGGGAGTTCTATTGCTGGGAGTGAGTTCTTTATCAAGATCATAACACCTCCTTTATTTCGCCCCTCTCTGTCCCGGCGGAACACCTGGTATCCTCTTATGCTAAAGCGCAGGTTGCTATTAAGGTGTGTTTCCTGGATGCAAGCGATGTCTATTTTTTCATCATAAAGTCTCTTTATCAAGGCTATTTTTTTGTTCATTATTCCTTCAGCATTCCATTGAAGAATGTGAAGGGGTTTTTCAGAGTTATGGGTCTCATTTAATGTGGTTTTAGAATATCTTTTTTTTTTGGCACCACCAGTCGCTCTAAGGTGGCCCCTCCGAGTAGGGCCAGATGCTCTACTTGCCCGGTGGGAATCCACAAGTGAAGCACCTCCATCATTCATCTCATGTCCAAATTCAGCCATATTTAGGAAGTTAAAAGCGTGATGTGCCGTTTTCTGGTCATTGCCAGGACTATTTGCACCTTTCGGTCTCACATCTCCGGCTTCGGCTTATTTTTTGTGTTCAGGGTTTATTCCCTTTGGTCTTTGGAGTCCGTTCTCCTACCCACAAGACAGCGGGGGTCTGGCTCTTCTGCTCTTTTGGCCGTTGGAATACGCGATTCTCTTCCGCCCTCAAGACCATTGGCCTGTTTTCACCTGTGACCCTAGGCAGGGGCCCTCACCGGGGGCTATCAGCCGGAGCCAGCTGAACCCGGGTTTTTTAAAGAGGTGTTACTCCTCTCCCTCCTCCTTTTTCAGACGGGCTTGGGACCGTCCTTGGCGGAGTTAAATAGTAAGTTTGTTTGTTATTGATAATTTCGAACTTCTGTCGAGTAACCTAGATAATATTCCAAATCGTTTATTAAGTTGTTTCCTTTTTAGCCCGATGTGGGTTCTCCATGTCAGTCTCTTGTCCAGGTGAAGTCCCAAATATCTTACAACTTGGGATTCAGGTATCGGAGTATCATTTAAATTACCATTATTATATATGTTGCTGCGGCGTACTAAATGTTAAGTTAAAATTAAACAATATTTTTTTAATCGTTTGCACATGGCTTTGCATATTTTTAACACATTTATTAGTTTAGTACCTTACACAGTTAGAAACCTCCTGAATATTTAAATGTATTCATCAAGGAAAAAGTGTTATAAATCTCCATTCTTGATGTGCAAAGAAATTACAAAAAAATTGTTTAGTTTGGACCAAACAATCTTTACCCTGCAACAACAGATTGCCGAGCCGTCCCTCGGATAGGACGTAGAATGGATGTCCTCATTAAAGATCCATATTCTAAATATATAAATTGTGCTGTGCATTTTTCCAAATTTTGCTTGTAAATTGAGTCCCATGGTCGGATAAAGTTCTCTCTGGAATTCCATACTCTTTACCAACACTTTCCACACTCCTTAGGGCGGATTTGGTCATAGCAGCTCTCACATTAGTTAAGTGGACTACCTGCTAAAATTATCAATCCTCACAAATACATATTTTACGCCAGCTACACCTTTAACAAATGGACCTATGAAATCGACGCTGACCAAATTCAATGGTTGGTCGGGGATAATAGATTGTGCGGCTGAGTAATAAATTTTGTTAGGGATTTCGGACATTTGACAAAGTTTTCAACGTCTGAAAACCTGTTTCACCACTACACTGGTATTTCTTAAATGGAAGTGAGCGTTCCGTGTGTTTAAAGTTTCACAATTCCACAATGTGCTAGTGTCTCATGGGCTGTTTGGATGAATTGTTGCTCCACACTCCGAGGAACGATGATTCTGGGATTTTTTTTCCTAACTTTGAGAAATAAGATTCCTTCTTCAGACTTATACTGGTACCTTTTGTCTTTTATCCATTCTTCAGGGTTTTCCTGGATGTAATTATAAAGTTCTGGGTTAACACCTTCTGGGTCGCTAAAATTCTTAATCAATTTATTGATCTCCCTCTCGGGTCGTGACCATTTCACCCTTTGAACAGAATTAACTTGTAAATTATTTTCTGGTGCATAAGAGGTTGTTGCTTCTCCAATGTTTCGACTCAGAAAGTCAGCTATGATATTTTTTTAATTACCCCCTCTGCTGCCATTTTTTTAATTTCCTCCCTAACTTCATCTCTTTTATGGAACGGTATAGGATATGGCCGGACTCTAATCGGCTCTTTGTCTATTAGCTGTAGTTTATATTCATAATTTTTTAACATCCCAGGTGATTCTGAGAACACCTCTCGATTTTCTTCTAAAATGTTTCTTAGTTCTTCAATGATTTCTCCAGGTACATGTGTAGTCTGACCTCTTGTTTCTATTATTTTATCCTCAATGGTACAACTGTCCTGATGGGTCTCCCCTGTTTTCTCAATGATAACATTCACCTGGTGGCTTGGTTTGAGAATAACTTTCTGATCTGCGTCATAAAATGGAGCCTTTCGGATGCTGCCCTACTCCACTTTAAAAGATATTAAATTATTCTCGATGTCAATCTCTTTGACATTACTCTTCATGAAATAATAACCCAGTATGCATAGTTGGCTTAAATTAGGTACAATTAAAAAGCATACTTTAAAAATATTATGTTGCCACTCCATATTAGTGATTACTTGTTTTCTAATTTGGGTTGATTTCTTCTTCACGGCGGTAGTTATTCTTATGCTGGATACAGTACAGGCAGGACCTCATGACTAAAATTGCTCTTCTGGCTCTCATAAAATGCTTCATCCAGATAAGTTAATTGGCTACCAATGTCAACTAAAGCAATTACAGGGACGCTTCCTAAAAGTATCTTTAATGTTGGACAGTTTACGTTTTCGAATTGCTTTTTGAAATTATTTGGTTCTAATGTCAGTAGGTCAGAAAATTCTTGGTACAGAGATGAGATACACATATCCGACGTACCCTGGGTTGTTTCTCATTGTTCTTCATTATTTGCTCTGCTTGGAGTATATTCACAAGAGCTAATTACTTCTATTTTAGGTTTCTCAATTTGTGTTTCTCTTATTTGTGCTTCTCCCTTCTTTTCTGGTGTAGGTCCCATATAATTCGGTTCTTGGTTATAGGCCCGCGGTCTCCATCCTCCTCTTCCTCTATAGTTTTTACATTGACCCCTTCTTTGGGACCTATTTTGACTGTTTCCAATATAATTCACCTTTGACTCTTCCCTTGGTTTCTGATAGCTTTGACCTCCTTGGTTTCGACTTCTCCAATTATAATTATCATTAGGCCTTCCCTGATGGTTTGTTCTTGCTTGCCATCCTGGAGGATTTCCTCTTCTTTGATCATTAAATTGCTGGCTTCTCCCACTCGGTGTTTGGTTGTTTCTATCCGGATGTGCTGTCGGCTGAACATTTCTTCTCTCATATTCGGTGAACTTATTCCCTGTGGGTTTTTTAATCTGATTACATATCATGGTCTGTCCCACATCTTCTAACATTCGAATAAATGTATCTATCTATGTTGGTAACCCCTTGGAATTTTACTATATCATTCACCAATTGACCAAATTGACTACCCATGCATCTGCAGATGTATTTGTCTTCGAGTCGAGTAGGACATGCTCTGGCCCTCATGACCATACTGCAGAAATATTCTGTTGGAGTTTTATGTAAATGGTGAAGATAATTACCATGATTTAATTCATCCTGGACAAGATACTGGTATGTGGTCCCGTAAAATTTATTTAAGAATCGATCTTTGAATTCCTGAAAAGTTCGGATGTCTTCTTTATTGATAGCATACCAAGTTGCTGCCGGAAAAATTTAGGCCACTGTTGCATCGCCCGATTAGCCTTAGTGGTATAAGTACAAGGTGACATTAAACAAACCAACAAACCTTAATCAAGAACTTTGGAGACCTTTAAAAAATCTTGGGATATACACAGATGCTCCTAAGCCTCTTTTTAGAATTTAAATAAATGTATCAAAACCACCTCTTCGACATTAACGAAAGTAGAGACCTCATCTATAATATTGATTTTTCAATTATTTTTTTTTTTTAAAAAAAGACAAAAAAATCATTTTTTTTTACAGAAACAGTTTTTTTATTCAATATCTTCAATTCGACTTCTTCTTCTTCTTCTTCTTCTATTATTAAGTTCCCCTGCCTCCGGGTTTCGAACTTGCTATCTTTGCGTTCCCAATCATATGTCAGTGGTAAGCGTATTTTTTAACGCGTTTGTCCACTCAGCTACCCAACCACTCCACCCTAGCAAGGGTGCTAAGATACTAACATAAAATATTAAACTAGAAGGGTTTAAAGAAATTTTAATATTAAAATTGAAATCATAATTGTAAGAAAAATTATATAACCAATACAATCCACCAATACAATATATAACAATACCAATACAAATGCACAGGCATCAGCAATTGAAACTAAAACAATGCATCGTTTTATGCACAAAAATATTGAATAACAACATTTTCAAACATTAAATTTTCTGTAGATGTATTAAGTTACTTTTCAACTTTTGAGGAGATAAGCACAATTTATACAACTCAGGAAAAGTATTTTTTTTTTAGGGCAAAGAAGTATTTATTAAAAAAATTCTGAGGATCCTAGATAGCATCTGTAATTGTTTTGATTGGAACAGTTCTGGCGCCACAAAAAAAAAAAAAATAAAATAAAAAAATAAAAAAAAAAAAAAAAATATATATATATATATATATATATATATATATACACATACATACATACATATATAAAAGATTTAACATAATTAAATAAAGTTTCCAGCATGATATAACATGCCATTGTCCAGCAGTAACAAAGTATACATGATAGTGCTCATAAATTGTTTAGTATAATTGCTACTCCTGTACCAGTGACCCTAAATTACAATGCTAATTTAAAATTGTTTCCAATTAATAGGTCAGCAAAAATATGTGCGAAAATTTTTATTAATAACCTACGCACATAATCCTATAATAATACATATCAACTAATAATGTTAGTGACTAAAAAAAAAAACTCAAAGGGAGATATTTATGGATATAAAATAAAAGAGATAAACTATAAACCATTCTTATTGAAAAAACAAAACAAAATAATTTGATTTGTTCTACAACCTTCGTAAGTTAATTTTTAATTAAATAGAAAAAATCTGAATGTTTGAAAGGTCTCCCTTAAGTTGCTAATTATTGATTACATGATCTACTGAACATGTATTCAACTACTTTAATCATTCATGTTTCAAATTTCGGTAATACGAAAATGCTAAGCAGGAAGAAAACATTCTGTCATTTCCAAATTTAATTTGTAAATTAATAATAGATTAACGATCCATAAGTTTGTTTAAAATATATTTTGAAATTACAATTCAGGTTCTAGAAGTACATACACATTATTTAATTCTACTGCAACTACCCAACAAAAGTGCATTTGTCAACAAAACTGTTTAAAAAAACTCATAACATTCCGTAAGTTGTTCTTCAAACACAACGGAATATTAAAAGAAAACACTAAACAGAAAAAAAATATATACATAATAAAAGAAAAAAAAAAAAAGAAAGAAAATGTAGACGAGCATAATTTATAACTCTACTAAACAAAACACTGATTCCAATATTATTTTTCAATAATATCGGTCAGTAATTTCCAAAAATACATACATATATCATTCACTTACCTTGAAATAAAAATATCTGGTGCTAACCTTTATACCACTCTAAATATATTACAATGTGATCTTTTATATAAAAAAAAAATAAAAAAATATTTTATTGAAATGATACTTGATTAAGAATGAACTGAATCGTCGATACATATATTTATTTACTATTCAACAAAAATGATCCACAAAGAGGTTTTTGACACGAATAGTTAGTAAGTGAACTATAAAACCAAAAATATATTTTATACTATTTGCATTGAATATGTCTGCAAAATGAGATTAGTCTGCTTGCTTGATGGCTAAAAATTAATCCTAAATAACTAGTACGATGAATTTTCAGGATTCTGTCATATAATTTCTTTATGAAAATATGAGAGTAATATTCATGGCTAAATAAGTTCTGAGGTTTTTATAGACTTGATTTTTTTTCTTTTTGTTCCTCCCCTTTTAAGGCTATAAGAGGTTTCCTGGGCCAGGAGATGTGTGTGTGTGTATATATATATATATATATATATACATAAAATATATATATATATATATATAGTATATTTTAGGATATATATATATATATACATATTTTAGCTACCTTTCGGTTCACAATCATACTTTTTCGTTTAAAGCATGCCAACCTAATTCACAGGTACAAATATGAACATATGGTAACTATGTTACTATTTGCGATATCGTTACTTGGTTATGTAATACTCGGTTCTTTACAATTACAACATATGACTAAAATATTTAGTTACGATTGTAAACATGGCTTTGTTTAGGTTACACGACCAATTCAAAGATTTAGATAAAACTGTAGATTTTATACAGGAAAATAAGCAAGAGAGAGAATTGATTCAGATGGAGATGTAATAATAGATCCTGTCGTATGGAAATTGGCTTAAGAGAAGGTACGTGGTTTACTGGTTCTAAATTTCCGTTAAATACTGCATTGATTTTCATTTATTATTTTAAAGATTTATTCAAGGATATGTTGGAAGACATCTGTAATTTTAGGAAGTTAGAATAAAGTGACAAATAAAATAATAGTTATTAAATATCGTTACTTTTAAAAACATGTGTTGTGTTATTTGTAACTGTAGATTCGGTTGGCGTGCTTTAAACGAAAAAGACCCCCGGGACCTTTTCTTGCCACTAGAGTTTTATAGAAATGCATTTCCTACACTACTGAAAACCCCAAGTTCTTTCATCTTTCTGTTACCTTACAGTTAAGCTTTTAGTCTGTTTTCTCACTTTAAGAAGTTTAATTAAAAAAAAAAAAAAAAAAAAAAAAAAAAAAAACAGAAAGAGAAAGTATATTTACTAATAATGTAAACAAGGTTTGTGAGCGCTATCATGCTTAAGTACTAATCATAAACAAAAAAATTATAATATCGTAGTATATCTCATAGTTTTTCCATTGCTTTACTTTACTGAAAATATTTTGTGATTACAGTAGTGAAAAAAAAATTCTATACAAATTATTAAAAAAATGTGTAGAAAGAATATCAAGCCCGCAATATTTATGATATTAAATATGTTTATGTATGAATTTAATAAAAATTGGTCAAAACGTTGGATTTTATAAAGAAATTATTAGACTTCATATCCTGACAAATCATCATCCTAGTTAAACTATTGTCAAACATTCAACAATAATCCAATTTGATATGAATATTTATTCCATACTCCTTGAAAAATGGTTACCACTGAAATTTATTTAAATTTAACAAATAGTTTGTTCATATTTAACTTTTATTAAATAGTAAAAAGAACTTTGACCTCATGAATAACTGAATTTTATTGTTTTTAAAGAGAAAAAAAACCCGCCCCTTTTGTAAGGATAGATGTTGAGAAAGGAGTTAGGAAAATTTGGACAACTGAGTGAGAGGATTTAGTTAATAAATAAACAGAGTTAGTGTTGTTATTTTGTTTTCTTATTTTCTTTGATTTTTTCTTTCTCTTTTTTTTTTTTTAATATCTCAAAAAAGTTTTGTAAGACAGAAAAAAAATAACACACATTTCTGTTGTTAAAGTAACCATTATTAAATAAAAGAACATTATAATGCCTTGAATGCTACAACAACAAATGCATTATCTCAAATAGTAAAATAAACAAAAAAAAAATTATTATTTTTTTCAATCTTTTAAAAATCTTTATTTCATTTTTCTTCTTTTATTTCATCAACTTGATAAACATGTCTTTTTAAATTCTACTGATAACATAAGATTTCAGAGGTGTTACATGGAAGTAGCAAAGAGCGATAAGCCGTTTGACTTCGCGACAAATAATGGAGGATCAAACGCAAACTGTTTGCCTTGGTCGTTTAGTCAAACACGCTTTGTCTCACTTTGACCACCTTACAACAGAGATACCGAGCGAACAAACAATCCATTAATTCTTTTATGATTTAATCATAAATTTTTATTTTATATGGTTTTTTTGAAAGGGTAACTAAGGCTACTTTCTAAATTGTTCACAAAAAGTAAAAACTATAAGTCTATATCGATAATATAATAACCATTTTAAATGTACAATTTTATTTAAAAAAAAAAAAAAAAAGAAAATATAAAAAACAAAATAACAAAATAAGACAGGATAGAGAAAAGAGAGACTGAAATCGTTTATGGAAAGATTTAATATTTAATACCCTAAACATAATAATTATCGTTAAGTGAAGGAATTTCACAAGAAAAAAAAATAAAAGGAATGTTAAATAGTTTGTGTTAAATGTACGTGAAAGGGGGCCCTTTTGGGACTTGAATAAATTGTTACTAACTTTTTAAACGTGTTAGTGTAATTTTAAAGAAAATTCACAGTTCTTAATTTTTTATTCGATAACTTTGTGGAGGAGGAAGAGGAAGTTGAGGGGCGGGTTTTAAGAAAAACTGTAATATTAGATATTAAAAAAAAATTTTCTTAATATAATGTATAAAAAATATTCAACTGAAAGAGCCCCCCTTCAGATATGATATATATATGTATATATAAGTCATGTAATGATACAATTAACAATTATTAATATACACTTACAATAGGATCCATTCCCTCACTCACGAAATTCTACAATATACATCATTAAATTCACAATATGTACATCACAATTGAAAGCATTTTTAAAACATTTTCTTTCTTAATTTTTTTTTTTTTACTCTTATTTTTTATTTTATTGTTTTTGTTTAAGTTATTTTGTTTCTTATTTGCTACTAATATCACAACCATCTGATTTAAATTATATTATCTAATTTTTTAATTAGTTTTCTTCCTCTATGTAATGTTCCACATTTGAGCAATCCCACTTAAGTCTGATTGGTATGAGAATAGAAAAATAACCTAATCATGCCACAATTATCATCTTATGTATAGAAATATAAATAGGTAGAATATATTTGTCCATAGAGCACTGAGGTTAAAGCAAAAATAAAGTTTTTAACTTAAAATAGAATGTGATTGTGATATCACGTTCACTCTTATTTAAAGATCTAATATAATCCCGGCCGATAGAGATCATTGCTATAATTCAGAATAAAATTAAAATATAATTTTTGCAATGCTATGCCATCAACACTTCATAATCCCTGAATCCATGAAAATCCATAATCCATGAACTTATCGTCGTTCGTCTTGACTGACTCGTTGATGAATTAAAAAAAAAATTAAACATTATTCTCATACCAATCTAATAATCAACCTGATACAAATACATCCAATAAGCAACAACACTGTACAGCTGAGGAAAACGTAGACAAATGCAACCCCCTTGATATTTCGTTTTAATATTTTATATCGACAATATTTTTTTTTTTTTTTTAGGTGGGGGGAGGGAGAGGGAGATTGTTTTTTTTTGTTTTTTTATTCACATATTTTCAATAAACATGAATTTTAATTTTATCGTTCAGTCTCAACTTGTGGACGCTAGATATCAAATTCGGAAAAGGAATTTGAATCGGTAAATAAATTATTAAAAAATTCTGATATAGCATCGGTTTTAAGACAACCTTGTTAAAACATAGCGATTGAACCGTTTGCCATGTTTTATATTCTTCCCATACGCTGCCTAGAGCAAGTTCCTTTTAGAAAAAAAAAAAAAAAAAAACTGTCTCTTATTCATAAAAAATATTAAAAACATTTTTTTTTTTTGTTTTTGTAAATGAAAGTACACAACTAAGATATGAAGAAATTATAAAAATGATATTATTGCTCGATATCGATCAGCCTTGAACGTTTAGAGGATCTAGGAGAATGCTTTCAAGTAACATAAAACAATAATTTCAGAGACAATACAAATTTATAACCGTCAAGATGTTGTAGTTACCCAATAACGCTAGTAACAAAAGAAAGTACAAAATTGCATAGCTTAATTTGGTTTTAATTTTTTTTTCCTCCCTTGTTTTTTATATCTATATTTTTAAATTTTCCATCACAAATCACAGGTACAAAAAAAGTTTTTCTAAAAAGAGTTCACAGTTCTTACGTATTGCTTGCTTTAAATGCGTAGTAGTTAACAAAACTGTCAAGGAACGCACGCAGTGTCTCCTAAACCACCTATTTATATATTCCCAGATGACACAATTTTTAGCTTTTAGCTTTTCCTTCCCTTTTAGAAATCCTTTGCTCATCGGGATATGGGTAAATAGGAAAAAGAAAATATATATATACGCACCATATCCCCAAAGCAACAAACAATTTTGGCACTAAGGATCAATGGACCAGGTTCATCATAATACTATCTTAGCTTAATATGACACAATCTCAAAATAATCATATATATATATATTTTTTTTTTTTTTATATCAAACAAATCTGCAATATTGTGAGATAATTCTCTTAATTCAATATTTCATAGGCATGAAAATGATACATAATTGCAAATGAAAAATTATTACAGTAGTAAAATCAATCCTAATAAAATCCATATGGAAATTTTCATCTGCTGTTATATATTTAATTTTTATATAAAATAATAAAAATTTAAAAATCAAGTTCTCAATACTGAAACTATCTCCTTTAATTTAAAACAGTAAAATAGCGATTGTAAGTAAGTGATTTAATTGCAAATAATATTAAATTCAAATATGAATTCTAATAAACTCAAGTCATACGAGAATTAATGATGGTCGTTAACTTATAGAGTAGTGCCTAACATTTGACAGAGATTTCTTAAATATCGTACGTAATAAATGAAACGTATTTCATCTATTTTTATTCAGTCTCTCTTGTATTCACTCTTTCTAATAAATAAGTCTTTTGTGTTCGTTTTAGTCGTTTAAATAAATAATAAATAAGATTGAGCAAATATAAAACAAAATCACATAACATTATAGTTAATAAATTTATCATTATATAGCAGAGCGACCCCCCAAATTAATTGATTTTATTTAATTTATAAAGATATAATTCAACAGATAAAATATATAGTTAAGATTGAATAAACATAGGAACATGAATAAAAAATTGTACAAAAGAATAATTGTATAATATACAAGATATTATATCTTCTAAGGATTTTCGAGGAGATTCTTTATCTCCTCTTCTAGTTTTTTAGATTCAAAATCTAGCCAATGTTTCTTAATGATAACGCTTCAAAAATAAAAGATGAAAATGATATAAAAAAAAAAAATCAATGTAAAGCTGTAAACTCCCCTTAAATTTAAACTTAAATATATGACTAGTATTACATCAATAGTTTTAATTCCCTTCCTTCTTTTTAGGAATAGCAAAGAAATTTTTAAATTAATGAATAGATAAAACTCTGCTACATAATAGAATAATCTTTAAATAAAAACAAAATAAACATTTTTTAAAAAAAAAAAAAAAAAAACAATTTAGAGTAAAATTTCAACTATAATTTATTTTTAAAGTGTATAAAATTTTCTTCACTTGTCGAATTAATGACTAATATAGAATACTATCTAACGTGAGTAATTAAACCAATATATAAAATTATATCTAATTTTTAATATCAATACTTATCTCTTATCACAATAAATATAATAATAATAATAATAATAATAATAATAATAATGACTGAGCAATATATAAAATAAACATATTAGTAATTAAAAAAAAATCAAAATTAAAAACCAATATTTAATTTATTAATTAGAGAAATAAACGAGTCAACGACATTAGAACGGAAGTAAAAGAAAAACGAATGCTGCCTAACAATCAAGATGATCAATATAACGATTCAATAAACCTGATTCAAATCATCCTCAGTGCCATAATAGTTGATAGATACATTTCAACAAAATTATATAATATGTCCTTCCTTTTTTTTTGTTATATTTTATTTAATTTTAAATTTTTTTTGGAGCAATCAACTCCCTATACAAATTTTAGATTTTACTTTCAACGTTTTATTTTAAATATATTTATATTTATATATATGCATATATAACAGTGGAGAAGATATATATATATATAGTACGATGGCCGCTGTCGATGACTACCACAATGTGTATCTGTTTACCTTGACCTGCTGGAAGTCCCTGTCGTCCTGGGAGCTGTGGAGTCCAGAGCTGGAGTTCAAGCGCCCGCCACCTCCTGACATTCCTCGCTTCTCGACGAACTGACGAGCGAAATCGGATGCCTCTTTAGAGTCTCCGAGGTACATACGTACGTATTCACCAATATCGGAAGGAGAATCTATCTCACGAAGGAAGGAGACAAAAGTAGGAACTGAAAAAAGAAAAAAAGAAAATAAAATAATTTTCCTTTCTTTGTTTTAACCCTCTTTAAAAATTTGTGTTCTTATCTGCTTTAACATGCGAATGTTGGAAGCAACTTTTAATAGTTTGATTTGAAAATTTGTTAAGCAAATGGTTGAATAGAATACCCCCGTATTTCTGGTTCAAAATTAAAAATTCCCGCATATTTCCCAACAAAAATTCCCTTATAAATCAAGCAATCTATAAGAAGAAATAATAATAATAATGAGCCCCTTAAGGACAAAATTAAATAAAATACAGAGAGGGCTTTAGAGCCTTGAAGTTTAAATAAACAAATTGAATTTATACAAATAATTAAAAGTAATTAGAGAACCTCTAGTTCAAAAAAAAAATAAAGTACACGTTAAATATTTGATCGGGGTCACCTCTGGTATAGTGGTTAGCATGGCAACCTACAATACTAAAGGTCGCAGGTTCGCGTCCCATGGTGGCCCTAAGATTTTTTAATAGGAGTAAAAAATCCTTGGCTATGCCGTCCCTCGAATAGGACGTAAAATGGAATTCCCGAGCCTGTACAATGTCAGGTACTTGTTAAAGATCCCTATCCTAATTGTACCTGGATAGGCAAAATTATGACTCCCACTGTAGCATCGTCCGATTAGCCTTCGTAGCATAAAGGGATGTTAAACAAACAAACAAATATTCGATCAAGTGAAAAGAATATTTACGCATTTATTTAGAGGTAGGTGAAGTAGTACTTATATTTTGTAAAAAACAAAACAAAAGAAAAAATTATAAAAAAATGAAATAAGTGCTTTCAACGGTTTAAAAGAAAAATTATAATAGTATAATAGTAAATTTCAATTTACTTTTTAAGGATACTGGATGGCTATGAAGTGATGATGTAGGTGGGATTTAAAGGTGGAGAGGGTATTGGAATTACGGATGAAAGGAGGAATAGAATTCCATAGTGGTGAGGACCTGATAATGAAAGATCCATCAAAAGCTGATGGTTCGGTGGGCCGGTGTATATAGATCTGAAGACCTAGAGCAGTTATTTTGGGAGTGGACAGAGGATTTGAAATGAAGAAGTCCAGAGATATATGAGGGACAACGGGAACGAATAACTTGGAAGATAGTGTTCTGTGTCTACGAGTTCTTAAATTAGCGTGACTTTGTTGACTAGGTTTGTTATTTCATAAACCTTGAAACTTTTTGGTGTCAGTTTTATCATTTTCGTTGTAAGTATTTATTATATTTTTTGAGGTTCAAATTGAAAAATGGAAGGAGAGAAACTAATATTTACTGTAAGTCATGCTCCACAAGTCCGGCTCTTCTTATTGTGGGGAATGTTTGGCGAAGTTACCACACTATGAAAAAATATCGATAGATTAAAGTATATATATATTTTTTTTTTCCCGCACTATGCACCGCGACCTCTTGGGTCTATTGTGCACCTATTACTGCCTGAGTTCTAAATTGCTATATTTAGAGCGTCAGTGAATGTAAGCAGACTTGTCGGGTTGACTACCAGGTCTGCAAGTTTAAAATGTCGTTTTAATTCCAATAGAATGCGCTCTTAGCCTATTGAAGGATTTGCTTATCTCTAACCGCTATTTTGTTTGTTAGTCATTTGTTTACAAAAGTCAGTTGTTTTTAAGTCGTTTACGTGGACGTATCATACCTTTCTTTGGTGTTAAAAATGTCTAATTTTAAGCCAAATAAAGAGCATTTGCGGCATGTCATGATTTTCTTATTCAATCAAAAGAAAAAGGCATCTGAATGTCATCGAATTCTTGTTGAGACTTATGGCGATCTTGCTCCAACCGTCAAGACATGTGAACGTTGGTTTCAAAGTTTCAAAGGTGGTGATTTTGATGTTACTGATAAAAAACGAGAAAATCGACCAAAAAAGTTTGAGGACGTCGAATTGCAATCTTTATTAGACGAAGACAATACCCAAACCCAACAAATGATGGCAGAACAGTTGAATGTCACTAGGCAAGCCATTTCTGATCGCCTGAGAGCTATGGGAAAAATTCAAAAGGTTGGAAAATGGGTTCCACATGAATTGGACGAACGACAGATGGAAAAACGAAAAACTGTGTGCGAAATGCTGCTTTTACGCCACGAAAAAAAGGGTTTTTTGCATCGAGTTGTAACTGGCGATGAAAAATGGATTTATTTTCAGAATCCCAAACGAATAAAATCATGGGTAACGCCAGGACAACCATCCACATCGAGTGCAAGACCGGATCGTTTTGGGAAGAAGACAATGCTGTGTGTGTGGTGGGATCAGTATGGATCAGGATCAGGGAGTAGTCTACTACGAGCTTCTCAAACCCGGCGAAACAGTCAATACCGACCGCTACCGACAACAAATGATCAATTTGAGTCACGCATTGATCGAAAACCGCCCAGAATGGGCTCACAGGCACGCCAAAGTCATTCTTCAGCATGATAACGCTCCTGCACATTCAGCCAGATTGACTAAGGAAACGATTTCTTCGCTTGGTTGGGAACTCCTACCCCACCCGCCGTATTCACCTGACCTGGCGCCTTCTGATTATCATCTCTTCTCATCGATGGGACACTCATTGGCTGAGCAACACTTTAACAATTTGGAGGATGTAAGAAAATGGCTCGATGAATGGATTTCAAATAAAGATGAAGCATTCTTTTGGAATGGTATCCATAAATTGCCCGAGAGATGGACAAAATGTGTAGAAAGCGAGGGCCAGTACTTTGAATAAAATATATTATACTTTTTTTTTAAATTACTGTGTATATATTTTAAGAAATAAACGACATTTTAAACTTGCAGACCTGGTAGATTGTTAGAACTTGGGTCAGGTATGTTGATACTTAGTCAAGCAAGTCGTTCACACCAGCTTATAATATGGTAAGCTGTTTCTTCCTCCATGCCGCAGAATCTACAGATGGGTGAGTCTGCGAGTTTGAGCTTATGCATGTGTTTGTTTAGCTTACAGTGTCCCGCATAGATCGCTGTAATTCTTTTGAGTGCTTTCCTGTCCAAGTTCAGTAGGGTGTCACTTCTTTTGACAGAGTAGCCTTTTAACAAAAGTTTGGAGTGATGCTGTGTTTTATCATTCCAATTTTGTTTTTTAATTGCACCATAGATTTCCCCTATCCTTCTTTTGGCGTAGCTTAGGCTTATGCCAACTACTGGTTCTGGGGTCATGGGTCTTTTGGCTGCGCCTTTCCTTGCAAGGCCATCAGCTTTTTCATTTCCTTGGATGCCAGAGCCAGAGTGTCCGGGCACCCATTCCACTCTGACTCTATTACTTTCAGCTAGTTTGTTGAGCGAAATTTCGCAAGCTTTAATAATCTGTGATTTAATAACATGATTATTTATTGCTCCAATAGCTGCTTGGCTGTCAGTAAAGATGGTTTTTTTCTTGTTTGATATTACTTATTTTTATGTTTAAATTCGATTAAATATAGATTTTTGAGAATAAATCTGTACCTCAGAGGTAAACTGTCGTAACTGACATTGTTAAATTTGTAAAGGAGAGCTTTGAATTTTAATTGTTCATATTTCTTGTCGTAAAAAAAAAAAAAGTAATACTAATAATAGGTTATATAAAATACCAATCATCAGGAATATAAATACGTATACCTTACGCTAGAAATAGAATAATAGAAATAATTCAGTTACAACAATAATTGGAAACTCGAGTATTTTGTAGTTACAACAGTTTACCTCTCAGGTACAGAAATAAGCATTTTTTCCATTTTTATTACCCCTAAAACAAAATGTGCTATTTGGCAGAAAATTACACGGACCACCAGGGAGCGATGTAAACAAGTAGACAGGCGGGGGTTGTTTACGCTGGTCTTCGACTGTGTGGACAATTCATGAAATCAAGGGTTGGTCCGCAAGGGGTTAAGAAATATAAAAAAGTGATAAGAAACTTCATCAATGTGTTTAAAAAAAAAATAAAATAAATAAATAAAAACATATTTAGATAGACTTACTATCGACATTGGCATGAAGAGCATTAAGCTGACGGGAGCACCACTGGGAGAACTCGTCCTCTTCCGACTGAGCGGGCTGCGAGAACAGCTTCATCACAGCCTGCTCCTCCCGCTTGGCCTTGTTCTGCACGGACTTGGGAGGCTCGGCCTGCTGCTGCTGCGATTGCATCACGCCGCTCAGCCGTCCCGAACCACCCCCGCTGCTCACCTTATCGTACTCCCAGAAGCCCTTTTGAGAGGAAGAGAGGCTGCTAACTGGATTCAATCCTATAGCAAAAAATAAATTGTTTAAAATTAAATAATTTATTCTTAAGGCCTAGTCCTGAATGTAAACAAATGTTTCATAACAATGTTCCCGATATTCCTGAACAGCTCAAATTGTTTTATGACTTGTGCCAGAACTGTTCAGAAATGTTGCAAAACAAAATCAGCCCTGTTCCTTGTTTCCTTGTTGGAGATGGAAAACACGGGAACATTGAACAAGCAGGGACAAGTCTGGACGTGTTCCTCAGCACAGTAGTTTTGTTAACAACTAAATAGTGTTGTGATAATAATAATGATTCGTAGTGTTTGATTTTACAATGTGGGATCAAGAAAAAACCCTCAAACTTATTGAATTGTTGCACAGCAACCCGTAGCAAGTTCCACTACATGGGAAGTCACATGTAGTGATTATAAGACTAGAAATAAAAAGAGGGATGCCATTGAAAAAATTTCACAGCAATCGGATATAACAGTCACTGAAGAAGAAAAGAAAATTCACGTGCTTAAATCCCAATTTCGACAGGAGCAAAAAATGTGTACGTAAGACTTGTACAGGAATCGATGCTGGCAAGAAACCAAAGAGTGACAGCTAGCCTAATCGACTCTGGAAATATTCGTCTAAATGTAGTATTTTTTCTGGATATTTTCCCCCCAATCATAACTAAAAATTCTTCAAAATCAATTGGAGACATCCTAGTAAAATTTCTGAAAGCTGCCCCATCTTCAAATTTTAGGTCCCTCCTAAGGTCATTGCCATAACTGGTGACTTCTATTAGTGCTTTTTCGTATCCACCACCTTCTTTGCTTTGTTCGATTCCTTTACCTGTTAAGTAAAATAAATAAATTGGCAGCACAAATTCCTGCAATAGCCTCACTCGACATGTTCAAAACTGGAGAAACACTGACTCAAGTCTGGACGCGGAACATTGTTTCGGAACTGTTCCAGAACAAAGTTGCTTTAGCATGGTGACGATGATATAAGAGAGTGATTATAAGAATAGAAATAAAACAAATTCCTGCAATAGCCTTGCCTCGATGTTCAAAACTGGAGAAACACTGACTTAAGTCTGGACACGGAACATTGTTTCGGAACTTTTTATAAACTATTTGGGAACATGTTCAACAATGTTCCGAAAACATTTGCTTACGGTCTGGACTATGCCTAAGAGACTTATTTCCTATGACTGAAGATAATTTTTTATACTTTTTTTGCCTTAAGGAGCCACAAATTTAAAAAAAAAAATTTCCAAATCTTAATTCAATAATATGCATGGGATAATTATAATGGATACCTGAAGCCTGCCAGGCGGAGCCGCCCCAGCTGAGGCCCTGGCTCCAGGAGCCGAGCCCCGAACTGTTGACGATGGAAGCCGCGGCCTTCTCCTTCTCCCTCTCCTTGTCCTTCTCCAATTGCTGTAACAAATTCTAACCATAATATACACAAAGTGTAGTTACTATCGACAGAAATATTTTGAAATTTTAACGTATAGATAGATATCAAAATAAATATAAAAATTAATCATTATTTTTTAAAACTATATTAATAAAAAGCAATTCACTTGATAAAAAAAAAAAAAAAAAAAAAAAAAAAAAAAAAAAAAAAAAGCAAACAAAAAATATTTCTTATAGATTCTGTTAAAACTTAAAACTAACTTATGTACTGCGGGCCAGACAGCCTAAGAATCTTGGCCGGCTGCCAGGCATTTAATCTTTATATATATAAAAATCACAAACTGCAGCAAGCTCTACTGGAATGGCAGGCAGAACTCCAGCATAAAGGAATGACCATCAATGCCTCCAAGAGCAAGATACTGGTCCTGCCCAAGATGAGGAGGAGACAGTGGAGGAGGTTTGTATTGGTGAGGTTCTCGAAGCAGTGGAGAACATTCTCTACTTGGGCTCCAACATAAATAGACAGGCAAAAATAGATGGAGAAATAGCAAATAGGATTGCTAAAGCTAATCAAATCTATTATAGCATAGATAGGCATTATAGCATCTATTATAAACAGATAGGCCGAATAACTGCAGCTGAGATGAAGTACTTACGTACAGTCGCAGGAAAACTAGGAGGAACTGCGAAAGAAATGAAAGGATTAGAGCGGAGCTCAAAATTCCTGCATTGAAAACCATCCTACAGAAACGAACGCTAAAATGGTTTGGCCAAGTTTGTCGAATGAGTGTGAACCGGGAACCCAGAAAGGTGATGGAAGCTCGACCCAGTGGCAGGACTGGATGGCCTAGGATTCTATGTGAAGAATATATCCAGGGGTTTGGAGGAAAAACTTTCCAGGAACTGAAGAGGCTGTGCAGGGACCGTGAAGCCTGGCAGCGTTGGATCGAGGCCCCTCCACGCTATTAATGGCACAAAGGAGGAAGATAAAGAAGAAGATATATAAAAATCTCATGTCCTGATGTTTGTCACTACTTAACTGATTTTGATGAAATTTGGCTCATTGTGTGTAGTTTTGTCCAACTTAAAAGAGAGGATAGTTTTTATCTTGATCATTGACCCAAATATATCTTTTATTGCAAATTAAATGCTTATATTTAAATTAAATGCTGCCTTTGAGTGTGATTATTAGTAAGTTCTATAAATTTCCAACAGTTGGCGGTGTACGTTGTTTTATTGACACAATACCTTATTATCTTTCGATATTTATGGTGGGTAAGCATCAATTAGACAAATCTTTTTTTTCCGGCTTGGACTAAAACACTCTTGTTTTTCCCATGGGCAATTATTTGTCACCCAGTATGGGGAAAAGATCAAATATATTTGTTTTAGTAAGAGACAGGTTAACCAAAATCATTGTGCACCTATTAGCACTACAATAAATAGAAATTATGAATACTAATAATAAACAAAATGTAAATTATTATTATAAAAAGTCATCTCTCTCTCTCATATCTCATCTCTAAAGTCATCTATCTCATTCATAAAATTTGTTTTCATAAGTAGTACTGCAAGAACACGCAGCATGGTTTAAGGTTCCTCATAACCTGTTTCAGGTAGAAACTATAAATCATCTTATCATGTGTTATATTCTTAATATAATTAATATGTATTATGGCAAAAGAATAATTTTTTTTTCTTTTTTTTTTTAATTTTTGCTGTCTATTGTGATTGTACCAAACCCTATTCCAATTATATTCTTTATTAGTTCCGTTTACATGTGTGTTATTTATATTTAATCTTTCCTCTGCTGGAATAATCCAGTAAGTGCTAAATAAATGGATCATTAATACTTACTATAGTCAAACACGAGATGTAAAAAAAAAAAGTAAAAAATCTTGTTGGTTTTTAGATTAATTGAAACGTTTTTATCCTTATCAGTGAATTTGATTTGACCGTATTAAAATGAATAGGATATAATTAATTCAACGCATTATAGGAACACATGGTTGGGCCTGCTCGTTATAATATATGATATAGTGTTATCTGGCATTACAGATCCAGGGTGGCTAAGTGGGCTAAGACGCTTGTAATAGGTAAAGTTAAGCAACGTAGAATATGATGAGTACTTGGATGGGTGACTGCTCAGTGATGAGAGGGATGCAGCCAAATCCTTCTCCCAAGTATGTGAGAGGCCCATCAGCCTACTGGAGGTAACTCACACTGACCATGGTATAAACCTATCTTGTGTATTCTATCGAGAATCCTGAAATGGTTTAACAGGATTTCCACCAGAGGTTCAATCCATGGACAGTCTGGTTCAAAGAAATAAATTAAGTCCTCAGGGTCTGCTGATTCATATCAGTCATAATCCTCGGACCGAAACACATTTGTGGGAAGGATACTGCCAAATTCGCTCCAGTAAGTTATGGAACATGAGAACATGATGGCAACATGAGAATTGGCCTACCCCTACAGGTTGCCCATTGCTCCGGTAAGCTTTTATAGAGATCTGTAAGATGACAAAAAACACACGGCCGAAATTTTAACAAGGCCTAACCGAAGAAAAAATAAATCATATAGGATCAGAAATTAGTGTAAAGTGTATGTCTATGGTTTTACATATAGTGTATATATGTGTTGTCATGTGGAAGATGTCCATTGAACCTAGGAGACCCTGAGAGAGAGGGGGAACTCCTAGAAGAGGCTGGCCCAGGAGAGAATTAGAGACAGGCAGGCAGTCGGGGAGCAGTCTGGAGCGGAGGCTGGGTCTGAGATGGGCTGTCGAGGTCTGGGACAGGCAGAGTGAGCCTGGGGCATAGTGGGATCAGAAGTAGTAAATTACCCCCAAGTAATTTATGAGTCGTGGTACCCCCCCCCTCTTGTGTAGTTGGGACTTGTAAAGAGATTATTGTAACTATTGTAAATAATAAATAATGTAATTTGTACTTAGTTGCTTAAATACCTCACAACCCTTGCCCAAAGATCCCTCTGTCACATTGGACTGGGTAAATTTAAGAAGAGGGGTGACAGTGTATTAGTGTACAGATAAATACTGAAGCATAGTTGGGCAAGCAAACTTTTATTACATTCTTTGCAAACAATATATTTCCAGTCTCAATTCCTTTAATAAAATAGTAAACTTCTCGAAGCCAGAAAAAAGATTGAAGGGTAAAATTTCAAGGGCAAAAATAGACTAGATAAACGTAGAAGCGGAAATATGAAAGAAGGTGAGGGATGGTATGACTGTAGAAAATGCATTGCTATAAACTCTAGTGTCAAGAAATGGTACTGGAACAAGTCGAGGGAACCAAAAGATGGTCCCACGCTCTGCCCTGATAAATAAGTGTCCAGTCCCTTGAAGAGTTAGTGAGAAAACTACAAAATAACTAAATAATAAAAATAACTTAAAGTGGATTAAAACTTTGTAAGTAAGGTACAGATTAATATTATTAAATTAGTTTAAAAATGATAAAACTAAATATTCAAAATATGTGTTCAGACATGAGGAGTATGGCCTTATGTATCTTTACCTTGAAGAATTGACGCTGCTGCTCGGCCTGGATGTCGGCTAGCGACTCCACTTGGGTTTGAGGCCTCGCCGCCTGCTCCGTCCACTTCAGCTGGAGGCCTCCTTTGGCACCCATGTTCTGCTGCTGTTGTTGTTGCTGTTGCTCCAAGTGTTGCTGGGCTTGTTGCTGCAGGCCGCGCAGCAGCTGTTGCTAAGGAAAATAGATAAAATTCAACTAAGGCTGTAATCGATTTTTCAACCGGCCTCATTGAATACAAAAGCCACATTGATAAGATAATAAATATATTTAAAAAAATATTATTTGAGAACATAATTTATAAAACGAAAGTTGGTTAACAAATGGACTACTAAACTAAGAAATAACTCGTAATGATTATACAGGCATTCCTCATACTTATATCATGCTGGGTTCCCAAAAACCGAATTAACTGCTATTTATATAAACAAATAATTGTGACATACTTTCGATTATCCACAAAAGCTATAAAATGGAAAACTACTCATTATAAATATAACTTCACCAACAACGGGTTCAGAAGCAAAACCAAACTAAAAATGAAATATTTAGTAAGCAGAAGGTTTCCTAGACATTTTCATTCACAACACCCATTAACACAAAAAAAGAAATCTAATGTCGAGAAAATAAGGCTGAAATCTAAAATAAAAAGAGTTTAATGCTTTGTCCAATGTAATAGTGAGGTTCATAAAACCAACACCTATTCATTAAATTTTTATATGTTTAGACGAGATAACTTTGAGTTTATCTTTCGATGAAAAATGGGCTATGGTGTAAATTTGTTCATGTTTGTTAATATTCAAATCACAACACTAACAAGAGTGAGATAATTCTCACGAATACCAGTAATTATGTTACCTTAAGATACCGATATCGCAATTGGTTTGGGCGCCATATTTTTGAAACCGGGATGAAATATGTATTGAATGTTTTTTAATGATTAATAAGTATTAAAAGTAGGGGTTTTAACTATGTATAATTAAATCCAATCGGCTTTTTAGAATGGAATCTTTACAGCATTCAATGTATTGAGGAGAAAAAATCTGGTGCGTGCGCGCAACACACAACTTTCACTTACCAACTTACTTAGATTAGAAATTAATGCGTTTTGTTAATTGCCACTTATCAAATGAACAGAACAGTTTAATTATAACGCATTGGTTTGTCATTAAAGGCGTACGGCGCATGCGTGAGCTCAAGGAGTTTTATGAGTTGACGGAATATTTTTCTTTTTTTCTCCTGTATATGTTTACTTGATTCTCTTCATATATCATATTTAGCCGTTTCTTATTTTTAAGCGTGATGAGAGACAGTTAATTTCCCAATATAAACTAAAACAAAGGTACTTTATAGAAAAACAAAAAAAGCCCCTTCCCCATTTAAGCCCCCTCAGAACATTTTAATAATGATAAAGCTTACCTGATATTAAATAACAACTAATTTTCATTAAACATAACGAATTTGATAAAAATCGTTAAAGCCGTTTTTGAGATAATCGATCAAAAAGGTAAAAATTGGACAACATTTATTAAATAAAGTCCCCCCTCCTGTTGATCAATTTTGATGAAATTTTCACAGTCATATCTCGGGCATATGAATACACCAAATACCAAGTTTGATCAAAATCGTTAAAACCGTTATTGAGTAAATAAAAAAAACACGTGGAAATGATACAAAATTTATTAAGTAAAGTCCCCCCTCAGGTTGATCAATTTTGATGAAATTTTTACAGTCATATCTCGGGCATATCAATAGATCAAATACTCAGTTTAATCAAAATCGTTAGAGCCGTTTTTGAGAAAATCGAAAAAAACTTAAAAAGTTATTAAGTTAAGTACCCCCTCCCTTTGAGCAAATTTGATGAAATTTTTGCTGTCACATCGCGGGCATATACATACTCTAAATACCCAATTTCAGGTTCGCACGGTTTATAGTTTTTGAGCTAGTCTGTTCACACACAGACACACAGACACACACACACACACACACACACACACACACACACACACACACACACACACACACACACACACACACACACACACACACACACACACACACACACACAGACCATTTCGCGGGACTTGGTCATTTCGACTCAGGGTACCCCAAAACGTGTATTTCCGTTGAAAACCGGAAGTCGAAAATTTTCACGATCGCAATACTTCACTTACTATATATTCCATATATAGATAAGTGAAAGTAAAAATGCAATAAACAGGATAAAAGGGAATTTGATTTTGAGTCATTAATCATTATAGTGATCAAAGAAGCTTTGCCTTATCTCATCAGAGAGAAGTAGAAGTATGGGAGCAAAGTAAAAAAAAAAAAAAAAAGTCTAGACTGAACATGGCTCCGATCTCCACCGAAAAGGACCCGTTTGCGGGTTTAGGTTTATATATTCCTGAAGAGTGAGGGTAGCAAAATGGAGTCAAAAGCTGGAATCTAATAATCTAATAAAGGCACTTTTCAACTGAAAATGATGAGATGAGAGTTCCCTTAACCCTTTAACTGCGCGAGGTGATATGAGATCGGGGGTAGGTGGCTGCGCCGGCCTGTCTCAAGGTTACTACCCGCTGGAGTTCGGAATTTTCATCACCACCTGACACTTTCGCTGTTATTTCTCTAGCTTTACTTTTAGGTTCCTATCTGTTTTAATGAAAAAAAATTACTTTTTAGTCTCCAGTTATTATTATGAAATATTAGTTTAGCCTGTTTTTTAATCAAATACAAATTTAATAATGAAATAACCAATTTTTCCCACAAAAGGTATTATTTTTATTTGTTTCCATCACCTTTTTTGATCCGGGACTTTGGATCAGCCAAACCAGGATGTATATTGGCAGGCCTAGTCTCCGGTCCTATTTCTGAAGGCTCATACTATCAAGCGTTAAAAGCTGGAAAGCACAACTTATGAGTCAGAAATTATTTCTGAAGTCTCACGCGATCTAGCGATCAGCGCTAGACCTACAAGTTCGAGTAACATCCACTAGATCGCCACACCAACGACCCAGTATACTGGCATTGTGCTGTCAAAGGCAACGTAACCTCTCGAAATATAGCTAACATGGGGAAACTTTTACAAAATAGAAAGATCCTTTATTTGTGATTGGGCTGATTCATGTTACATTTATGTAAGCACAGGACTGTTAACATTACCTGTTCCCTCTCGCTCCTTTGGATATCGAGAATACTGGTACTGGAAGCCGTCGGAGGGCACCACTGCGACCTTTGGACTTTAGCCATCACGTCAGCCGCAGCCTGCTGACTCCTTTTTTTCGCTGCCTCCTCTGCCTCTTTCCTTAACCAACAGAAAACAATAAAATAGTTCAGATAATTTTAGCGATAAATAAAAGCGCTAATATTCAATTCCACACAACATGCAAAAAGTTCTAACTTCAACGAAATACAAGAATGTCAATAAGGGAATGAAGTAAAAAACAATTATATGAAAAATGGTCTTGCAGTTTACAGATGTCTCCAATGAATAACCAGCTGACAAGTTCACAATTTCTACAAGAAGAAAAGGTTAAGTGTCTATAAATGCACTGAATTATCCTAAATAAATATTTCTGCCAAGATCAAAAGAAAGATAGCAGCTGCCAAAAAGGTGTTTATGTGCTAAGTAAATGCTCATTAAGAGGCTAACTTTCGGCTCTATAAATCCCATATAGGGCCGGTTCTCATTGATGCAACACAGACTTGGAATCTGACTAAGCATGAGGTAGAGGGATTCTCCTTGTAGGTTAACTGTACCAATAGTTGACAGTTTAAGAAAAAAAAATTATATTATTGACACTTTTTACCAAGATATTGATGTTAGGATAATCTTTGTTATGAATTTAGTTAGGCCAATCCCTCTAGAAAACTGGGAATACAATATCCTACAGTCTACATTTACGGTTTTTATAAAAAATGATTTCTTAGAAACTTCTAAAATGAACCAATAGTTGACACATGCATTAATATTTGATTTTCTATGTTTTTTAATAGGTAATAAGGACTACAATAAAAGTTAATATGTTTTATATTTATAAACTAGTAAATTCACAATGGAAACAAAATAAAATTTCCACAATTTAATTATTTTATACACAATAAGCTTAAATGAGCCAAAAAAACAGAACAAAACAAACATATTTAAACGAAAAATGAAATCACCCAGTTAAGTAAATATGATAAATAGATTTTAGTAATGGCCAAAGTTTCGTTTTTTTAATGTTGGGTTTGCACAATTTCAGACTCTCCAATGATGAACTTCACTCTTCCAGTGCCCTATTAGACAATTAAAGATGGCCGCAGTCATTGGTTGGATGAAATGTGTAGGATTTTGATAGTGTGAGACTAATAGCAAGTATCACATGTTCTTTGCAGAATCGGGAAGTGGGGAGAGTCAGAGGAGACACGTGTCCCTTCAGGAGTAGGATTATTGGCAATGCAATTTTGCTCTCAACGCTCCATCGATAGAGCACACTAGCTATAAAGTCATAAAATAAGACACCTGTCATCCATACAGACTCATAAACTTTCATAAACCACCCCTGGATGGAACATTATTTGCTAATTCTGGTGGTAGTTGGCATCGATGTCAACTATTGAAATTATGGATTAATGTCTGTTCTAATAGTTGAAACCTACATTTAAGCCCTAAAAAATTGTATAATATATTAAAAAGGATATCAAATGATTCTCATGAACTTAATAAATACCATAAAAGTAATTGAAACATAATTAAACTCAAATAAACCAACTAAAAAGCTTATTTAACTTGACTTCCACCTTAATGAAACAGGGTAGCAGAAACCCAGTTTTCAGGCCACTAGAAAATTCGCCATTACAACCTCTCACAAATAAGCTTGAGTTTCATCAAACTAATGTCGATGGCAGCATAGCTAACTAGAACTAGGCGAATTACTGCCAAATTTTGAACCGAAATAATCAACCCTGAATCTTATTATTCACACTTTTTGTGCAAAATGTCAACTAATGGTACAGTTGCCCTATATGAGAGGAAAATATTAAGAAGAATATTCAGTCCAGTCCTGAAGGATAGGGATATGTGGAGAAGTAGGAAGAATTAGGAGCTTTATAATCGATTAACAGATAATGATGTGGCTGGTAGTATTAAACTCGGGAGATTGCAGTTGGGCGGGCAATGTCGTAAGGATCCCGCACAACTAAGATCCCAAAGAAATTCTGTGAAATTCTACATCAAGTACATGTCCAAAGTTATGTTAGATGGATGGGGTGGCAGCTGATGGTAAGAGTCTTCTTGGGAAAAGAACTGACTGAGGAAGCAAAAGACACGAGTCCAATGGATGGACGATGGATGATTATTGAGGGGTCCAAGGAATCACGGGATGTAGAGCAATGGGAGTAAGCGAATAGGCTCAAATATGATATTCTTAATGCAGCACGCTTGCATGAGCCGAACTTGAAACTTTATTCCCAGGGCGGCAACAATATGGTCAGTAGCTGGCAAGCGGAATTCAAGTGAGGTTGTGTGTGGTGCTTAGTTTGAGTGAGGTTGTGTGTGGTGCTTACTTTGTTTCTTCATTGCAAAGAAAATGAAGAAATGGCTATAACACTGCTACTGCATCAAATTTTGCTAGAAACTGGGTTACAGCAATGGAGTTGAGTTACAGCAATGTTGGAACCATTCGGAAGATTCAGATAGCTTACAGTGATGTTGCTAAGGGTGTGACACAAGTACACAAGTGACACAAGTGTTGGCCGGGTGTACAATTCCCCGTTTAAACATGGAATCAGGTAAACGTCGTTTTTTACAAGATTCCGTGTTTATTATTGCTTTATTGTACTTTTTTTTTTTTTATGTATAATTTATGCCTGGAGAACTCCTTGCTCCAAGATGTAAAATCTTAATAGCAATAAAGAGAAATAAAGTGTTTAACCACAGAACTAACTTCTGTACTAGGTACAATTATCAGTCCCGTGGTTAGAAAGTGCACTGTCAACTTTACTGGTATTCTTTTAAAATATAAATCAAACAACACAAACAAAAAATGAAAAGAACTTAGAGGTAACGAAAAATGAATAATATTAGCACTTTAAGCAACTCACTATGGTCCAATGAATTAGTAAACAGAAATAATGTTAGGTTATAGTTAACCTGTGTTTAAACGGCCATTCTTGACCGTTTAACTTTAAATGCTGTTTGGCCCTTATCATCAAATTTAATCAAGCGATTCCACATTGTTTACAAGGCATGAACTACATTCTGTGTTTAATCAACTGTTTAAGTAAACTGTTAAATCCTGTTTAAACGACTATTGCACACCCGGCCATGTGATTAAGGAGAGGGTGCTGAAGTTCAGCGGAAAGAGTTTCATGCTCCGGTCACCCACCAACATGTCAAAATGACCAAGCCATTGCTAAAGTGACCCATGTGATGATACGGGATGATCGTGGGACTATCCAAGAAATAGTGGAAGAGGTGGCCATAAGAAAATTGTCAGCATATTCCATTCCGAACGAAAATTCAGCCATGAACGGAGAGGCGGCAACAAGATTCAATCTGAAGCTGGTGAACACAAGCAATGGATAAAAGTAACTTTGTGTTCTCCCATGGATGCTGGGAGAAGCGTATACAGTCCTAAGATAACTATTTCGAGGGCTATCAGGTGTCCAATGCTCTAAAAAAGTCAGAGGGTGCAGTTCTTCCGGCCAAAGAGTGGAAACTTTTTATAAAATGCATCATATTATAAAAACTAGTTTTATGCATTCTAGCATTTCTAAAGATTAGGAGAGAGCAGGGTTGGTTGGCATAGGGGGTAGGTTGGCCATTGGCTTATAGTTTCTATCACACCTCTAGTGAAGGCCCCACCATTGTACCATGTGACCCGCTCAACCTCGGGAGTCTTGTCCTGAGTTTTCAATCCGATGCTAACAGAGTAGAGAAGAGCGTGCTTCATTAATTGATTGTACAACATGTAAGTAAATTTTTATATTTTCAGTAAATTTGGTTTAAAGGGATGGCAAAACATTTGACTCCGATTCTGTTCAAATAGCTCTAAACTCCTTTGAAAAACCTAACCTTTTGATTAACCAGTTTCTTGTTTGATTGTTCTCCCCTGTCCTGGCAACCGTCTTTCATATGATCTCTCCTGTGGGATTAGTTGGCTCTCTTCAACTGGGTTTTTTTTGGCACAGTAGCAATTCACAAAAGCAAGGTAATCATAAACAAAGGTGATACTACCAAATGACTTTAGTTCCAGCGAAGCAAGGAGGATGAAAGCAATATTTCCTATGCAGAAAGTGACGAGAGTCTAAACTTCTATCTTCTTCTATTGTCATTCTATTTTCCCTTAAAAGCTGTTAAAAACCGATTCAAAATTATTATACCATTATAGTGCAGCTTTTAATAACAATAATATGTGTCAGGCAGTACTTGAATGAGATGGCTAAACAACTCTACCTTCTACGCCAACCTGCCCCACACAGGGGGTTAATTGGCATACTCTGGATTGATGAATTCTTCAATTTTCGATGATCTTAGTATTAAATATTATGTGTTGAAAAAAATACTTGAAGTACTCTAATACTTGGAGTTTACAGTGATATCAGCCATATTGGGATTATATTAACAGGAACGACTCAACAATTAAAAAAGTGAAAACTGTTGCCAACCAACCCCGCTCTCCCCTACTATTTAATTATATCTACGATAAAGTTAGAAGATTGATCAAGATATACTGAAAGTAAAATTGCAAATGTAAATAAAATAAATGAAGTGTAGAAATTTGATTTGTTTAACTTTTTCCAATTAGTCAACAATAATTGACTAACAGGAAATAACAATTACTTTCACATAATTTATGCTGCATACTAGCTCCTATCTATAAATTATATTGAATAATTTTTTTTTTTTTTTTTTTTTTTCGGGTCTATATAGGGTGAAAAACAGCAATGGTTATCATCACCCACAATTTAAAAAGGGAGTAACTCTTATATGAGAGGGTAGAGTCCCACTTCTCTAATAAAACTCAAGAGTTCTCTGGTCATCTTCTGATTTGCTCCTAACGCTTGTAGTGATAGACCGAGGAATTCCCATCTGTATCATCTTCTCATTATAAACTCGGCACTCTTCGATTCGACACAGATAGTATTGTTCTGCATTTTTGGCATTGGGGTGCTGGCTTTTTAGCCATCAGATAACCGCGGGTGAGGTGGCGGAGTAATAACCACTTCCTCTCTTCTCGACGAAGTAGAACATAAAGGCCATCCCTTAACTGATCCCTTGCTTGATCATGTGAAGTTTATTAGTAATTGGCCCATCCCATATTACCTGCCACTTCTTCCAAATCTCTTTTCTAAGAGGCAAAAATAGTTCTGAGCTCGATAAAAAGGAAATTTCAGTGTTGTCTAATCCGTGAGCTGATTCGGCTGCTCCATCGGCCATTTCGTTGCCTACTACGCCGATATGGCTTGGCACCATATAAAAACAACTGCTTTCTTAGATTTTTTCATCTTATGTAAATGGCTGTGAATTTCTTTGACGAGTGGTTTTTCTTGTTTAGCTTTTTAGGGAGCTTTGTGAATCCGAGCAAATCACAACCGTGTCTTCTTTTGCCGTGACTCCATGTTCGAGGGCTTTCCGTAGAGCTGTTAATTCAGCCGTAATTATGGAGCACAGGTTGTTTAGTTTATACTTTTTTGAAGTAATATTAAACACTATCGCACAGGATGCAGATTCTTCTGTTTTAGAACCATCCGTGTATATTATCAGACTGTTTTTGTAATTGCAAAGGATGGAGGAAAGTGTGGTTTTCAGGCAGTGGATTGATTCATTATTTTTAACTATTCGGAACAACTCCATATTGATAGCGGGAGCAGTTAGAACCCAAGGGAAGATTAAATAATTTATTTAACCAACAGAGGTTTGTTAATGAAATTAAAAAACATTATTAAAAACTACCGAAATAATACATTAAGTTATATTCAACTTAATTATATATACAGGAATAATTATTTTTATTTTCCCTTTATGTTAGTAGAAAATAAATAATCTGGTATCTAAACATCTAATAGAATTTTATAGAAATCCATACCGTTTATCCTAAATTCTCCAAATTTCGCCTGTAGTTCTTTCATACCAGGTGCGAACACCTGTCCATATTAAAATTGCATAACTTCAGCCGATCTTCAGCTGATAGTCTTTATTGTTATTAGAATGAAAATTATTAGAAATCGTAATGAACTCACTTTACAATGGTTTTTTACGAAATCAACCTTTTCATTAGAAAAATGAAATTCCCCGATCAAACCGGGTTATACAGCTTAAAGATGAATTTCTGTTAGTTTGTTTTTTCTTAATAAAAATTCATACCGTTTGTCCTAAATTCCCCAAATTTCGCTCAGTGGATCTTTCTTACTAGGTGCGAACACCTGTCCATATTAAAATTTCCTAACTTCAGCCAGTCTCTGGGTATATTCTTTATTGTTATAAAATTCGTCATGATCTCACTTTAAATTTGTTCACGTTTATTAGAAAAATGAAATTCCCCTGGTGAAACCGGGATATACAGCTAGTTTTATATAATTTGATTTGATAATAATTTAAAAAATTGAAATAAAAAGTTTTTTCGATTCCATCAATAATATTGTAACGTGAAACAAAGCCATATGATTTTGCTTTGTTGCATTGAAAAGATTTCTATACATTATACATTACATATACACTGTACAATTATACACTGTATTGTTACAAGTAGTAAGTTTTCGTAACATTGTTAATAATTTGAGTTTTTGTTGTTTGCCTAACACTGTGAATTATTATTTTATTCTAATAAAAATTATTTAAACACACATAAGTGTTACAATATTTTAAAACTGACAAATATAAATATTGGTATTAGAGAAGATCAAGTAGAAAAGTAAATTGTTAATTTATTAGTTTGGTTCAAAGGCGTAAAACCCCAATCAGTACAAAATAAAACATTTTGATCATAGGCAACACAATTAGAATCCTGTCACAATGCGTAAGAAACAAATGACTTAACTAGAACTAATATGAAATCACTATTTTCACCATTAATGAGTTGGTTTCCTCGATGTTCCAATAAAGAAAAATAAAATACTAACTTTAAAAAAAGAGAGAGAAAAAGGTTCACCAGATCTCAAAGCATGTTAATCCATCAATAGGAAGTCCTTGGTTAATTTAAAGCTACCAAAAGCATTCATTTTAACAGGAAAAGAAAGAAGCAGGTGCTGCAATGTAAAAGTTAGTAACATTATCGAGAGAGATGACATAGAACTTATTCCCATCGGAATTATTGTTATAACCACCTAATCAAAATATAACAAGAAATAATCATTATCAAAAGATCCTGGCTGTTAATAAATACAAAAGGCTTTCAGCTCAAAGACTCCATCCTTAAAAAAAAAAAAAAAAAAAAAAAAAAAAAAAAAAAAAAAAAAAAAAAAAAAAATGTGGAAATGGTTGGGGGTGCAGTCGAGATAAATAATAAACACGATCGGTGTAACACCAAGAGACGAACTCCATATTTTGAGAAAACTGAAGTTAAAGTTGGATTTTGTGAACTAATTTTTTTACTTTCACTTACCTATATATGAAATATATAGTAAGTGGAAGTATTGCGATCGTGAAAAAATTCGACTTCCGGTTTTCAACGGAAATACACGTTTTGGGGTCCCCTGAGTCGAAATGACCAAGTCCCGCGAAATGGTCTGTGTGTGTGTGTGTCTGTGTGTGTGTGTGTGTGTGTGTGTGTGTATGTGAACAGAGTAGCTCAAAAACTATTAACCGTGCGATCCTGAAATTGGGTATTTAGTGTAGGTATATGCTCGCGATGTGACAGCATAAATTTCATCAAAATTACTTAAAGGGAGGGGGTACTTTACTTAATAACTTTTTAGGTTTTTTTCGATTTTCTCAAAAACGGCTCTAACGATTTTGATTAAACTGAGTATTTCATCTATTTATATGCCGGAGATATGACTGTAAAAATTTCATCAAAATTGATTAACCGGAGGGGGGACTTTACTTAATAAATTTTGTAACATTTTCACGTGTTTTTTTTATTTACTCTAAATCGGCTTTAACGATTTTGATCAAACTTGGTATTTGATGTATTTATATGCCCGAAATATGACTGTAAAAATTTCATCAAAATTGATTAACCGGAGGGGGGACTTTACTTAATAAATGTTGTAACATTTTCACGTGTTTTTTTGATTTACTCTAAAACGGCTCTAACGATTTTGATTAAACTTAGTATTTGATCTATTTATATGCCCGAGATATGTCTGTAAAAATTTCATCAAAATTGATCAACCGCAGGGGGCACTTTACTTAATAAATTTTGTATCA
Organism: Aelia acuminata; assembly: GCA_911387785.2. NCBI lineage: Eukaryota > Metazoa > Arthropoda > Insecta > Hemiptera > Pentatomidae > Aelia > Aelia acuminata. The sequence goes on from OU426979.1 coordinate 13,975,554, forward strand.
TTTTTACGTGCTTTTTTTATTTACTCATAAACGGCTTTCACGATTGTGACCAAACTGGGTATTTGATGTATGTATATGCCAAATATGTGATAGCCAACACTTCATCAAAATTGATCAACCGAAGGGGGGACTTTACTTCATAAATTTTGTATCATTTTCACGGGGTTTTTTATTTACTCAAAAACGGCTTTAACGATTAATAAAAATAAGATATGAATGTAGAAAAAAGTGTGACTTTGGGAAATGATATTTAACAAAACACGTCAATTTCTTATCTAAGTAAGTTGGTAAGTGAAAGTTGTGTGTTGCGCGCACGCACCAGATTTTTTTATTATTAAATAAAAGTTTTTTACTTGTGATAATTCGGCAATGCAAGCATAATACTCCAATCCGTCTGATTTTATAATTCTCAAAGTAGTAGTTGAAAACTTCATTTAGTTACCATGATGAACAAATAATTTCCCCTTAAATGAACAGAACGGCTTTAATTATAAACAATGGTCTGTCATTAAAGGCGTACTCCGCATGCCTGGGTTCAATGTGTTTTATGAGTTGACGGAATATTTTTCTTTTTTTCTCCTCTTTATGTTTCCTTTATTTTTTTCATATTTCATATCTAGCCATTTCTTGTTTTTAGGCGTAACGAGAGACAGTCAATTTATCCGTATAAACAAAAACAAAAGTACTTTATAGAAAAACAAAAAAGGGCCCTTTCCCATATAAGCCCCCTTAGAACATTTAAATAATGATAAAGCTTACCTGATATTACAGAATATCTAAATTTTATTCAAAATGACGAATTTGATCAAAATCATTAAAGCCGTTTTTGAGATATTTGAAAAAAAGTTATGAAATAAGGGCCCCCTCCGTTTGACCAATTTTGATGAAATGTTGGCTTTCACATCTTTGGCATATACATACATCAAATACCTAGTTTGATCAACTCATCAAATGCAACATATCAAATCATATCGCGGGCATACACTAAATACCCAATTTTAGGTTCGCACGGTTTATAGTTTTTGAGCTAGTCTGTTCACCCACACACACAGACCATTTCGCGGGATTTGGTTATTTGGACTCAGGGGACCTCAAAACGTGTATCTCCGTTGAAAACCGGAAGTCGAAATTTTTCACAATCGTAATACTTTCCCTTACTATATATTTCATAAATAGGTAAGTGACAGTAAAAGTTAAAACCCTTTAGCTGTTATCAAAGTGGTACTGAAATTCTAGTTGAAAGTCGGCACCATTAAATATGTAAAACATATACATCAGTGTTATTTATATTAATATATATTAATCTTAATTTGTGGGTGACCACCTTTTTTTAAATTATTTTTATACAATACAATACAATAAGGCTTAACGGACCCGAAGGCCCGACGCCGACACCACCAATCGGTCCCTACATACCTCCATCCACCTACCACCGTCAAATCCCAAATTCACAAGATCTGCTTTCACCGAATCTTCCCGCCTTCGCCTAGGCCTACCCCTCGGCCGTTTTCCAGTCGGCAAAGCGTTTATCAATCTTTTAGGAATTCGTTCACTACTAAGACTCGTCATTTTGCATGCCCACTTCAGCCGACGCCCAGCTATAGACTCGATTACATTTGCCGGGTAAAGCTCACGCAATTACGCATTGTGTAGCCGTCTAAATTCTCCTGTTGACTCATCTTTCTTCGGCCCGAATATTCTACGCAGCACTTTATTTTCAAACACCATAAGGCGTTTCTCATCCCTTACTGTAAGCGGCCATGTTTCACAACCGTAAAGTACAGTCGGAAGAATTATATTTTTGTAAATCCTAATTTTTAAATTTCGGGATAAAAGGCGTGACCCAAGTAATTTTGCAACCGAGAAATAACAAGCATTTCCCGCCTTTAATCTAGCCTTAATTTCCTCTTCGATTTCGTTTTTTCTAGTTACAGTAGATCCTAAATATCTAAATTTCTCAACGGCTTCGAATATTTCCTCTTCTACTTCAATATCGCCAGAATTGTCACCGTTTCTACAACTAACCATATATTTTGTTTTTTCCGTATTTATTTCTAGCCCTACTTCTTTTCCGGCTTCCATCAATGCTTTTGTATTTAGTTCTATCGTTTCCACGTCGTCGCCAAGCAAAACCAAATCATCAGCGTAACCGAGTACGGATATATTTCCCCCCAGATTCAAACCCTTTCCGGTATTTATCACCTCCCTAATGACATATTCTAGAGCTAAATTAAATAAAACAGGGGATAGCGAATCCCCCTGTTTCAAACCAGAGTGAACCTCGAACTTCTCAGAAAAATAACGACCGATTCTTATTTTATTGAACGTTTCGGTCAAACACATTTTTACTAAGTTTACTAACTTCTTCGGTATTCCTAGTTCAGTCAGGATGTTATACAGTTTATTGCGGTCTATTGAATCATAAGCCTTTTTAAAGTCGACATACAGTTGATGAACAATACCATTGTATTCTAATTTTTTCTCTAATATTTGACGGAGGGAGAATATTTGGTCTACGGTAGATCGGTTCCGTCTGAAACCACATTAATAATCTCCGATTATCAATTATAAATTATTTTTAAATAATTTATTTTTAGAAGAGAAAAGATTTGGCTCCGCTGGAAATCGAACCCGCTAAATTATTTTTAAATAATTTATTTTTTGAAGAGAAAAGATTTGGCTCCACCAGAAGTCAAACCCGGTCGGTTAATGAGTCATGCTAGCCTAGTACATAGCGCACCTGACTCACGTTGTAAAAGTTAGTGGTTCAAATCCAGTGTTTGACGTTACTACGTTTTTCAGGTTCAACTCCTGGGGGAGCCAAATTTTTTCTCTTCAAAAAATAAATTATTTAAAAATAATTTAAAAAAAGGTGGTCACCCACAAATTAAGATCAGATTATTATAAAATAATTTAAAATTGACATATGTCAGTAAATACCAGAAATTGGACAAAATTTGTCCATCTCCCGTTACTACTCGCAAAATTTATGAGATTGGGGGAGTAGGTATCTGTGAAGAGGAAGGATTGGCTCTGCTTAGAGCCGAGCTCTATGGTGCAATGGTTAGCATCCGCGCATGTCACGTGGGAGACCCGGGTTCGACTCCCGGCGGAGCCAAATCTTTTCTCTTCAAAAAATAAATTATTTAAAAATGAGTGTTATTTAGTTTGACCGTACCCTCCAACCATTTCAACTTCATTATATCTACAGTAAACCGCCTTCCAACATAAAAAAACAAAAAAAAAAACATTAGGAATCAAAGAACACTGAATGACAAAGTACAATAGGCTAACAAACTAGGAGTAATTAATAATAAAAACAAAACAATCCAACTACAAGCAACGATAACACACACAATTGCTTCTTAAGCTGCTACTTCTTCAGATTTGAGGACAAATTATTCTAGCTTACAAAATAAGAAAATTATCACTTATAAACAGGGGAAACGCTCACTTTAATATATATAGATATTCGGACAGAAGTTCATTAATCTGTCATTTTCCCAGTTATAATATGTATATATATAATACACAATATAATAAAATAAATAAATAAATATATATATAGAAACAAGAAGGCTACCCGAGAAACTACTACAACACGCTACGGCTGCTCACTTACTTTTTCCTCTCTTCCTCCCTCAGTCTTTCCCTCTCTTTATTTTCTTCTTCTTTCCGTCGCTTCTCTTCCTCCTTCTTCCTCTTCTCTTCTTCCTTCCTCCTCTTTTCTTCACCCTTTTTCTGCCGTTCTACTTCTGCCCTCCGTGAAGCCTATGTACAGAAATGATATAATTAATTTGTTTTAAAAAAAAATTCTTCAGTAAAGGAAAACAGTTACAAGGCCCATAATAGGCACACAATAGGCCTTCAGTTGTCTTAAAGCATACCGAGTCACATTTAACAAAAAAAATTTCATAGTTGCCTACATTTCGTTGACCCAACAATGCAGGTGTAGGGTCAAGCCTTCATGTGAACACACACAAAGCCTTAACGTGATCTTGAAGTGGACTGTACGTAAAATTAATAAAAGTACATCTTATTTTGTTATGACATCTATTTAACTATATATGCTACGGTAAATGTACACTCTTGGGAAATGTACACTTTTACCGTAAAATGTGTACATTTCCCAAAAAGTTAGGTATATGTGAACTGAATATAATGTATATGTACATTTCCCAGCAAATATGTACTCTTGCCTTCACGTTTTGGTAAATGTATATTTTTACCTTCATGTTTTAAGAAAAGTTGGAATACAAATAAATTAAAAATGTTGTTGCAGTAAAAACATATTTATTTAAATAAACATAATACAAAAGGCTTTAATAACGAAAATTATTTTATTAAATTAAAAAATGTAAATGACAAACAAAACATACTTTTCTTTGCATGTTATATAATATGTCGTAGGTTATGATCCCAATATTCATAAATACAATTTTCGTCCTAGTTTTTCAGGACCAATATGATGGGAATCAAAAAAATAATAATAATAACATACTTTTCTTTTTTATAACAGTTAAATTTTATAAAACTATAAAGGAACATATAGTAATTTCATAATGAAAAAAGTTTTATTTATTTGAGCGAGAATTGCTATTGTGGCACTTGGAATTACATAATTTTTACAACTGCGTTTTTTTGAGGAACATGTTCCTTAACAGATGCATCTTTTAAAACCTTGTCCACCAGTAAGGGACTGCATTCCTATAATTTCTCTTACCGATTTCTCAACATCTTCGTATGATATAAACTTTTTTTCGCAAACACATTAGTAGCACTTGCGATTTCGTATTTTGTATGCTCACATTTACCAAAACGACATCGTCATTGTGAATTCAATGTACATTTCCCTTCGTTGAAATTGTAAATGTTAGTTGAATGCACATTATCCAAACGACGAGGCAAATGTGCACATTTTCCAGAAAATGTGTACATTTGCCGCAATATCTACTTTTACCATAACATATACACTGAATGAAAGGGGGGGGAATAATATAAAGAAAACCGGGAACAATATTTGTTAATAATTTGAGTGAATTTAGGAAATAAAATAATACAGAATTCGATTGATGAATGAATAGAATAAAACTAAGTGACGAAAGGTACTCTATGGAGAAATATGATGAAATTGGTGGCCGAGCAGAAAATTATTTTAATTAGGTAGACTTACAGTTCCTGATGGTGTGAAAATGGCCACCTTACTAATATAGAAAGAAAACACATCATTACGGACCTCTTGAAGAGTCAGAAAAAAGAAAAATATTTGACCAACATCTCTTCATAACCTTTTAATACAAATCCTAATCAAACTTGATATTAACACGTTCACACCGGCGTGTACCACTAGTGGCTCACACTAGACTGACTAGGACACTCTAGTCAATCACAAAACTTTCTACGACGATGTACAACGAGGTAGGATTGTATTGTTTATTTCATTAATGTTGAATTGTCAATACTGCATAATGCCCTTGAATAACTCCCATCCGATAGATCGAAAATCATTAACGTAAGCAGCCATAAATGGGTGGGGAGCTTGAATTACAGCCCCGGCGTGAACATGTTAAAGAAGAATCATTTCCAAATAATCCTTCTATCTACAGCGTTTCATCCATCAGAAATATCCAAAATCATCAACAGATTATGTTGTGGCCAACATGTGATATTTTTATTTAATATATATATTTAAGTATGTATCTGTATTTATTTACGCCTGGACATTGTATACATATATATTCATATATTTACATATATGCCATGTTTAGGACGTAAACATCCTACTTGATATTCTATATTTGAGATTTTATTCAACGTTCAAACCTCGAATACTCTTTTTGGACACCCTGTATTTTAGTCAATACAGTTATAAACGTGTATAAAATAACCTTAAATATCGATTTAATACTAACATGATCGAAAATAAATATCACTCAACATAAATTAGGTTACCTCACAGGTGCAAGTCCCCCTATTTTTGCAGTTGTTCACACTTATAACCACAAATCATCTGAATGATCATTAGGTGGTTATAATTTTAAATTTTATTTTTTAAAACGATGTAAATTGAAAATTTTCGTCATAATAAACTATAAACAAATGATATAGAAAAATAATACAGCTTATCTGCTATAAAGTAACAAAAATGAAACGTTACCTCTTGCTTTTTCCTAATTTCTTCTTCTTCCGCTCTTCTTCTTTGGAGGCTTTCTTCTTCCCTCTTTGCCGCTTCCTGTTGCTGCTTTTCCCTTTCCTTCTTAGCCTTTTCCTCTTCCTCTTTCCCCTTGGCTTCATCCTCCTCTGCTGCTTTTCTGTTTTTGTTTTTATTTTACAGGAATTAAACACTGTTTTTTTTTTTGTTTTTTTTTTTTGTGACTGAACAAAAACTAAAACACTACAAAATCTACTCACACTAAAACTAAATTTTTTTTTTTTAATGTTTTTACAATCGAAAGAAGATTACAAAAGAATATTAATTTTCTATCAAACTACAGATAAATATTATATTAAACATCAGGGAAAATGAAAGATATACTTAAATAAAAAATAAATCAATAAAAATAATAAAACTTAATTTAGTGAGCATGAATTGTGGTATGAAGGGTGTGTGATTCGGAAGAAATCGATGACGCTGGCAGCGGAAATCATATTTTAAAATTACATTCAGGAAAATACATCAACAAAAAAAAAAAAACTGAGGATCAGATGGAAGGTTTTAATTGAACATTGAAAATAGAAGAAATAAAAAAAAAAATTATAAAAAAGCAGCAGAAAAATTAAACAAAACAACTCCATTCCATAATAAAGCAAGAAAGAAGAAACACTGAACTATCATGATGTTGTGTTTTGACAACAATGTGCGAATGAGAAAATGCCAATAAAACTAACAAAATGATAGATAGGATTAACAACAAAAATCTTATATAATAACAACAAAACATTTTTAAAATGTTTTCGCATGATATAGGGAAAAAATAAAGGAATCGAAAGAAAAAAAAAATACAGTTTCCCTGAATACACTACGCAATGAGAAAATCTTCAAATTATAGATGAAACTAAAAAATTAATTTTAACTTCTATTTTTGTTTCGAATATATATTTACTATTTCTAAAAACTTAAAAAAAAATAAAAATAGAAAATTATGTCTATACTTACAATAGTTCCTCTCTCTTTCTTAAATATTCAGCTCTCAATTGCTCTTCCTATTAATAAAATAAAAGAATAAATATACATATCTTTTTTTTTTTTTTTTTTATTGAAATAAAAGCAAAATGTATTCAGTTCTGTATAATCTTTAAAATTACTTACAAGCACTTGTTGTTCAGTCTTAATTCCTTTTGTATTCACATGACCCCATTGGCTCCAGTTGCCACCTCCGTTCCACACAGAATCAATCTATATATCATGAATACATAATAATATTATCAATAATATAATATACAATAATTAAATATACTAGGTGTATATAAGATGAAAAGGAGGTAAATATATTTTTTAATTATAAGAAGTTTCAATTTTACATTTAATAAGAAAGTAACAACAACCTGAAAGGAAGGTTACTGTCTAACATGTCTTACCAGTTAACAAATTATCAACAAGTTGTTGATTTAATTTACGACTTTAAATAATAAACTTTAAATTAATTATTGCCTTTTCATAAAGCATGCAGAAATATCCTGAAGTAAAACGGCATCATCTTGAGAATACACATCTTGGAAAATACATCAAATTTTTGGTTTGTAATATTTAAACTTTTTTTTTTTTTAATTTCAATTTGCAGAATGGTGCCACAAATCCAACTTATTCAATTTTTTTTTCGGTATATGGGAAATCTAAGTAATATCTTAAGTGAGCTAGGGGGACTGACTGAGCTAGAGAGGGAAAGACTGCCCTCTTCCGAGCTATAGTTCGAAATCTCCGAAATCTCCTTATCAGTGAACACTTTTCGCGACATACTAACACCGATACTGGAGAAATAATAGCAAAATAAAGCAGTGAATATCAACAAAAAACTCAGAGGACAATCACTCAGAGCGTCTAGAACTTGAAATCAATAATGGTAAATATGTCCTTCAAAACCCCTGACAGTAGCCGGGGAAGAGATAAGGGACAGAAAAAAAAAATTAGCAGGTAAAAAAGGGGTGAGGCGGGCTTCCCCGAACCAGATGAACCAGATGACAGGCAGCTACCGGGCCAAAACAAATATTTCCACAATAGAGACACCCCTGCAGCCTAGTGGCCGCAAGATGAACTTATTAAGTCTCCATGGATCCACTAGGATGTGCCTCAGTCACGATAACTTATCTCTTGTGAAGCTGAGGACGTTAAATAAGTGAAAAACCGTTTGTGAGATATTTCGTCATTAGCTACTGGGGACTGGCAGCCCGCAACGAGTTATCTCGTCGTTAGCTTGTGGGGACCGAGTTTTTTTCACGAGATATATCGTCTGGAGCGATGAAAGGGTTAAAAAATAGGCAGAATTAATTTCGAAATCCTAGTCATGAAAAAAAAATATAGATATATATACTTTTGTAGGCACTTGAGTTAAAATAAGTGGACAAATAAAGCCGGACTGTTACCCCAGAAGACGCAGAGGTATGATGCTGGTGATGGTGCTGCAGCTTGGAGCTCTGTTGCTGCATTTGCCTGAGCAGGGCTTGTATCGGGGTCTGCCCTGAGGCCACCTGCTGTTGGTGCGCGAGCGAGATCAGGGTCTCCATCACCGGCGAGGGCGCAGGCTCCGCTTTCGCCTGTAATCATCGATCAACAGTTTAGCACTGCCACAACTAAGTAAACTATGCAGTTATGATGAGTAGAAAAATAAATAGTACAATATACATATATATCAACATTTAAGCAATAATTTTTATTTTTACACTAGTTTAAAAAGAAGATAACTTTTCTACTTTCTACAATTACTACATCAATAATTTTAAAGATGATGTTGATTTACCTGTTGTTGGAGTTGTGCGAGGAGGGCGCGGAGGTTATTGTTGGTAGTACTGTGCTGATGGAGGGCGTTGACCCCCACCTGCGGTGGATATTGCGGTGGCAGTAACGGTGGCTCCATCAGGTTACCCTAAGGTCAATTAAAAGAGGACTTACAAAAAAATATTTTCTTCCCATACTTTTGCCTATCACTATTAAAGAAATAAATCGATCAACATTGCTCAATCTCATATTGAGAAAGGTTTTTAAAAATTGTTATAAGTAACTGTACCAATAGTAGACAGTTTAAGAGAAAAAATTATATTAGTGACACTGTGTTATATCCAAATTAATTATAATAGTAATAAAGGGCATACAATTTCCGTGGATCCTTTGGAAAGATTTATTGGTTGAATATAACAAGAAAAGAAAAGCGCTCAGTGGAAGCGATTAAAGAAAAAGGGCTATATTGAAATAATATACATACATACACATATATGTTATATAAAAGAAAAATTAACATGCAATATGAAATTACAGCTAAGTACAAGCCTGATAAGATGGAGGGAGGTGCGCAAGATAAGAAGAGGCAGAGAGCTCGGAACAGAGAGTCTACCCAATCGTTTAAATCTGATAAGTCACCTCTGTTCGGTGGTGGGGGATATTTACAATTATTTGGCAAAGTAAACTAAAGTACATTACACTTACTTAGGGCTATACAAAGCATAACTTTAACCTCGCTAATACTTTTATATATTTAATAATTATTTGTCTTCATTATCTACCTTATGCAAATATAGAGAGACGTTATCGTCTACACTTTGAACTATGGCTCCATGTCTGTTGTATGTCCTCACAAAAATTGTTTAGGTTTTGTTATGAGACCCTCCCGTCAACTGACTACCATTTTTTGTTTTTTTAGACATCTGAACCATTGGATAGAAAAAGCATGATTAGTATTTGTTAATACTAAAGATTCAAAATTCTATTCACCTGGCAGAGAAAATTTAATACCTTGTTGGCAGAAATATAGTAAGATTAATTAAAATTCTGAAAGATAATTTATTTTATTTTTTTTAATTTAAAATCGATAAACCTGCATTCATGTCTGGACAACTCGATACAACTGCAGTCTATTTGGCTAGAGGTATACCCACAGTGGCGTGAGGTATACCTCCATACCCCCCTGTGAGGGGAGGACACCAATCAATTATTACTATTTCTGTATGAAAAGGGCTATCTTTAATATTATTTTTTTTTTAAGGAGCGGGGTAGCCCACTGGTAAGGCAGTGGATTGCTGTGCTTAAGGTCCCGAGTTCGAATCTGAAATGGCTTATGATATCTTTATTATTCTGCCACAGTTCGTCTAGTGGGCCGAGAGACCCTCCTGGGGCAAACCCAGCCTCTATAAAGTGGGTACCCTTAATTGAAAAATTAAGGGAAAAAAACCTGGCGGTTGAGCGTGATCACAGTCAAATCACCTCCTTGCCCGACCGCTGACCAAGAAACAGTACTCTTCCTTACATAGTACTGGACCCAAGACCCTTCATGGGTTGTAGTGGTACAGGTAATAATAATTAATAATTTTTTAAGCTCCTTAAATGAAAAATGGATTGTATTTAAACATTTAATAAAAATTTAATACTTAAATGTGCACTAATATTTAAATTAGATCTTTTAAGACTCAAAAATTTAAAAATTAAAAAAGTGCGCCCCCCCATAGAACATTTCTGGATCCGCTACTTAACATAACATGATTTGGCACCACGTGACCTTTTCATGCTACTTTAGAAGCAGTATAAAATAATCTTTATCAGCTCTAGAATGTAAAAAAGATACCAACCTGTGGACGAGTATCCAACCAATCATGAAGTTTGGGGATCTGCGGGGCCTGACTTCGCGGTTGCGGTGGTTGCTGCTGCTGTTGCTGTTGATGCTGTTGCTGCTGCTGCCTAGACAAACCAAACAAACAGCTGTTTTAAAAAAAAATAATTTTAATATAAATATTAAAAAATTCTTTTAGCCAAAATTTTAAAATAAAGTAAAAATCTAGTCCTTGTTTTATCTTTTAGTTTATAGTAGGCTTATCAATATATCTGTACCTCAGAGGTAAACTGTCGTAACTGACATTATTAAATTTTTAAAGGAGAGAGAGCAATGTGAATTTCTTGTCGTAAAAAAAAAAAAAAAAAAAAAAAAAAAAAAAAAAAAAAAAAAAAAATAGTAATATTAGGTTATATAAAACACCATTCATCAGGGGTATTAATATGAATACCTTTCACTAGAAATATCTAATTCAACTAGAAATATCTACCTTTACAATTCAGTTACATCAATAATCAGAAACTCGAGAATTTTGTAGCTACAAGATTTACCTCTCAGGTACAGATACTCTTAAATAACACGTATAATTAATTATCATCAAATTTTATTTTTTTAATATTCAAGCATCCTTTTACATATGGAGAGTCTATAACTAGTACAAATAAGACAGTAACAGTTTAATGTCACTTTATGAGTTTTTCTTTAATATAAATGATATAAAAAGAAATAATGGTTGAAATATTAATATTTTGGACGGCTAAGAAACATATTACCATTATAGAAATATATCAATAAGAATAAATTAATGATAAAAAAAAAAATCAAAATTGCATAGTGTTTTCATTGATAAATATTTGTTGATCCGATCTAAGAATCTCACTACACCTATTGGGGCAAACAAAACAATCTAAATTATTTTCAAGTCTACCATAAAATGCTATGTTTAAGTCCAATTTTAATTTTTTAAAAATGTCTTCCAATACATGACATCTTAACCAAAAGCTGGACCATCCTGCATGCACTTAGCTTTCAATAAACAATTTTACGATCAAATGGAGATAAATATAAACTACTTTAAATATACATGATGTTAAAAGATGAAGGTTTTATATTAAACAATAACACTGAACCAACAAACAAGAAAGTGAATTGAGTTCCTGTAAGTTTAGGATACCAACAATAATGTTTTGCATGCTTCTGAGAAATTAAAAAAAAAAATTCATACTCATTTATGAATATGATAATCTAGCATGATGAAAAGAATACTAGAGTAAATAAATATTGAAAAAATAACATTATTAATAACAATTGTTCCTAGCAGTGCTAGAGAAATATGTGGGATACAGAGTCCTTTATACTGACGCATCTAAACTTGGAAATGACGTGGGTTGTTCTTTTATAACTTACCCAAACTTTAGAAAATTATTCAGACTGCCCGACATATGCTCGATATTTACTGTAGAGTCCTCTGCAATAAATGAAGCTCTTAAACAAATCGAGTCATATGGCAGTGGGAACTGGGTATTAGTAACAGACTCAATGAGTGCTCTGTCAGCAATAGAGAATACAAGACCTAAAAACGGATTAATAATAAATAGCGATTAGAAACCGTTTGTGGGAATTAAAAGAGAAAGGGAGTGATATAGTTTTCTTATGGACCCCCTCACACTGTGGAATCACGGGGAACGAACAAGCAGATACAGACGCCCGCTCAGCAAGAATTCCCGGAACCAAAGAGGTAACAATATTAAATGCTATTCCTCTTGAGGACTTTGTAAAAAAAATAAAACTTGAAATCAGGGAACACTGGCAGACCAGATGGAATAATCAAGACGCCAAACTAAAAATGATAAAGAGGAATCCAATCAAGTGGACAACCTCAAGCAGAATATCAAGTAGGGAAGAAACAGTCCTCTGCCGAATTAGAATTGGACACTGTGAATTTTCACATGCATATTTGCTAAAAGGGCTCGCACCTCCAACATGCAGAGTATGTGGTGAGGAAATTACCATAAGCCATATCTTAATAGACTGCAAAGCTTTTAGGAATCAAAGAACAAATACAGCATTAAACGGAACACTGAACGAAATTCTAGATGATGAAAAAACTTTGGAATATTTAAGAGCAATCAATTACTACTCGAAAATCTAAACTTCTATATGTTGCCAATGACCCTGCAGGGTAGAGGCAACAAAAAAAATAAAATAAATAAATAAATAAATACTATTGAGTAGATCTTAAAGGGCTTTACCTAAGGTGTGGATTAGATATATGTATATATATATGACCCAAACTCATTAAAACAAATGAGATAAATACAAAGAAAATTAGTGTAATCGCAATAGGCGAACCCTCAAACCAGCAACTCTTATTTTCTTCCTATATGTTTAATTTTTGTAAATATACCAGTATTCATCCCAGCTTGCAATTTGGATGTATTATATGTATAATATGGATAATAAAAAGGAAATTAATTTTTAATTTAATGAATGATATTATTCCATGTTATTGATTAATATTACATATATTTTTATGTGCGTGGCAATCCATACCAGAGCTCCAGGTCATAATATCATCATGTAACATATTATTACTTATTATTTATTACTTAAAATAAAGGAAAAGAACTAAAAGCTTTTGGGAGTCACCTGTGGTGTAGTTAGCCTAAACACAATACTAAAGTTAGCAGGTTTGCGTCCCACGGTGGCCCTAGGATTATTTAAATGGGATATAAAATCCTTGGCTATACCGTCCCTCAGATAGGACGTAAAATGGAGGTTCCAAACCTATACGATGTCAGGTACTCGTTAAAGGTCCCTATCCTAATTATACCTGGATAGGCAAAATTTAGGGCTCCCACTGTAGCATCATCCGATAAGCCTTAGTGGCATAAAGTGACGTTAAAACAAAGAAAAGCATTTCTTCAAATGTCTTTAAAAACTAACGCTTATAAAACAAATTTTACAATCTATTTGGTAAAGCAGTAGTAATACAACTCCATCCTGCAATAGACATAGTATTTGATATAATCAGCCATCCTTCTATAATTGTTTTTTTAAGAATCAATATTTAATGAGCCTACTCATTTCTAGTTTAAATTCTTTACCATAAAAACAAATAACGAATCTCTCCTTTATTTGAAAAATATCAACTGCTAAGGATCTTTTTCCTCACTTAGAGGGGAATAGTGCTGTAATTTGTGTATGTAACAGGCCATAAAATGCAATAGACAAAAGTATTTTTATACTGTTAAAAAGAGAAGTTTGACAAATGGCTTGTATGGAAATGTAGCAACTAAAGATAAGATAACCCCAGAAGATGAGCCACAAGCTCGAAATGTCGGGAAAAAAATAATAAATAAATAAATATTAAACACGGAAGAGCTCCTTCATTAAAGAAAATCCTACGAAAAATATCAAATTTATTTATATTAATTTTTCAAAATTAATCTCTAAGTTAAGGACAAATAATGTGTTACTCTCGCACACACTACTTTTGTTCTTAAAACAACTGAAACCCATATAAGGTTCTACAGCTCATAAGGAAGCACTGTTTCTTGGTCTGTGGGCATACAAGGAGATAATTTGACCATTGTACCAGGTTGGACCGAACCTTTAATTTTTCATCCACTTTAATGAGGTTGATGTGCATTAGGAAGGAGTCTCAGCCCAGAATAGAAAATATATCCAGCCAAAGCCAGATTTGGACCCTTGTTCTTGAGCATAGCAGTTCATTGCGCAACTACTGAGCTGTACCGCTTTCTATGAATTTACATTTAAAATTTTCTTTTTTAAAATTTTGAATAGTTCGAATGGAACTCATCTGAAACCAGGATAGGTCTCATTAAAGAAGTGTGAAATAAAAATATGTAGAAAATACACCAGAAACCATCGCAACGGCAACGGATTGGTGCAGGGATTAAAGGTTTCACCAAAAGAGAATCTTGTGAGAATGAAATGCCAAGAAGCATAAATGCATTCCCTGAGCATGTTGTACTTTTTTTTTAACATGTTTACTTTTATGTTCAAATTATTACTGCACCACGTGCTTCATTATATTAAATGGGTTAAGTGATTAATTTAAAATATGAAAAAGAAGGGATGGAATTCAAAAGAATATTCAACGATTGTAAACTATACGTTGGAGAAATATAATGAAAATGTATGCTATCCTATACATGATATTAAAAAGCAAAACATAATACCACAACCATACCAACTTGAGGAAAAAATAAATAAAAATAATAAAACAGTTGATTGAAAAAAAATCTCAGATATGGGAGCTATGAATGAAAAAATTATAAGTATCTTCATAAACAAAAAAAAAATATGGTTTGAATCAGTTTGTTTGTTTTATTTAACGTCACTTTATGCCACGAAGGCTAATCGGACGATGCTACATTGGGAGTCCTAAATTTTGCCTATCCAGGTATAATTAGGATAGGGATCTTTAACGAATAACTGACATAGTTCAGGCTCGTCCTATCCGAGGGACGGCATGGCTAAGGATTTTTTACTCCCATTAAAAAATCCTAGGGCCACTGCTGTGCGCGAACCTGCGACCTTTAGTATTTTAAGTTGCCATGCTAACCACTATACCACAGGTGAACCCGGTTTAAATCAGTAAAAAATAAATTGATAAAATATTTTGGTAACTATAGTTCCAGCTAAAAATAATGAAATAAACATATAATAAATATCTGCTGCGGAAATATAGTATTTCCAAGTCTAATTTAGAAATTTAAAAATCGAAGTATGATTGTTCCAAATCAAAATTTAGTGCTTTCCAAACCTAACTGGGATTTTTCCAAACCAATTTTAGAATTTACTGTTTCAAATTTAAGATTTTTTCCAAATCAACATGAGAATCTTTATAGGGTATTTTATAATTAAATTCCTAAGAGGTGTACCTGTTATGAATTATTGTAGTATTTAAAAAAATACTTAAATTGAATGGAAAATTCATTATTTGGTTAGGAAAAATCTCGATTTGGTTTGGAAAAATCGGAATTAGAATAAGAAATGCTATATGACAAATTATAAACAGACGTCTGCTACTTCTTCCAACATGCCGAAACTTCACGTTAGCAGTGAATACAAATTTTTATTAATTTGTAGCTTTCTAACCAACTACTGGACACTATAATTTTTGTAGGATCCCACCTAAACTTTCATCATTATAGAATACTAGCTGTATATCCCGGTTTCACCTGGAGAATTTCATTTTTAAATCTATAAACTGAGACTTTTATCGACTCAAACAGTCGATTTTGTAAAAACCAATGTAAAGCGAGATCAAAACGATTATTATAACAATAAAGAATATACCCAGAGATCGGTTGAAGTTATGCAATTTTAATATGGACAAGTATTCGCACCTGGTCTGAAGGAACCACTGAGCGAAATTTGGAGGATTTAGGACAAACGGTATGGATTTCTATAAAGAACAAACAGAATTTCATCTTTATATACATAGATTATAGCTGTATATCCCGGATTTCGTAAAAAAAAAAAAAAAAAAGAATTGTAAAGTGAGATCATTATGATTTTTATAAGAATAAATAATATCAGCTGAAGATCGGCTGAAGTTATGCAATTTTAATATGAACAGGTGTTCGCACCTGGTCTGAAAGAACCACTGAGCGAAATTTGAAGAATAAAGAATATCAACAGAAGTTATGTTATTTTAATATGGACAGGTGTTCGCACCTGGTATCAAAGAACCGCTTAGCGAAATTTGGAGAATTTAGGACAAACGGTATGGATTTCTATAAAGAACAAATAAACAAACAAACAAACAGAATTTCATCTTTATTTATATAGATTGTTATTGAAAATCAAAATAAAAGCTAAGTTTCCATAAAAAGCAAGGCATAACTTTTGTTTCCGTAAATTATGTATGTTAACATAACAAACATAATAACATCATTGATATTAATTTTTATTAACAACTAAACAAGGCCCATTTGATTGACCTGAAATGTATGGGAATAAAAATCGTCTAATATGAATGAATATCGCATGGCCTGATTATCGATCACCTACAATTTATAGTACACTCAACTTATTACTATTTTACTACTCAACTACAAATTATTACATAATTCAAATTGAATTGGGTGTCAGGATGGCCGAACGGGCAAACGCGTTACCCCTGGCAACCAACACTGATAACCCCTAGACAGCAGGTTCCGAACCCGTGGCCAATTATGTAGTGCAACAATTTTATTATTTTTATGAACGTTCAAAATTAAGTCAATCGCGATTCTGGTCTATTTACTATTTTATTACTCTATTTTATTTACTATTCTATCTATCTACTATTTTACTACTCAACTACAAATTATTACATAATTCAAATTGAATTGGGTGTCAGGATGGCCGAACGGGCAAACGCGTTACCCCTGGCAACCAACACTGATAACCCCTAGACAGCAGGTTCCGAACCCGTGGCCAATTATGTAGTGCAACAATTTTATTATTTTTATGAACGTTCAAAATTAAGTCAATCGCGATTCTGGTCCTAAGTTAAGAAACCTATTGGTAGAAGATACCTATAGTCATTATATTGATAACATCATTGATATTAATTTTTATTAACAACTAAACAAGGCCCATTTGATTGACCTGAAATGTATGGGAATAAAAATCGTCTAATATGAATGAATATCGCATGGCCTGATTATCGATCACCTACAATTTATAGTACACTCAACTTATTACTATTTTACTACTCAACTACAAATTATTACATAATTCAAATTGAATTGGGTGTCAGGATGGCCGAACGGGCAAACGCGTTACCCCTGGCAACCAACACTGATAACCCCTAGACAGCAGGTTCCGAACCCGTGGCCATGTGACATTTAATAATAATCATAATTGATCTCCCTCCAAGAGGAACATAATAATAAAAAAAAAAAAAAATGGATTTTTTGGAGACTACACATTATAATGTGAAAATTATTAAAATAGAACCATTTAACACAATTAATCATAGGCATTTATATCACCTAATTACTCTTTCACTAAGCATCTCTTTGGGGTGACTCGGAACTCCTATTTAATAATAAATTTTTTAGCACATTAGATAAATTAAATGCTAGTGAATTAATATTATGTTATAACAACCTAAACTAAAATTAATCTCTATTTAATATTTAACCTGGATGCTTTTTTCGTTTAATTTAGTCTTAAGTAAGAAAAACAAAGCGATTTTATCTCAACAATTGTTTTTTATTAATTTCGAATATGAATTTCAAAACTCATGCACATCACTAATGACTTTTTCCCTGTTTGAATCCTCACCTGTATAAGATATTTCTCATTTGCTGTTGGTACTGTTGCATTAAATAATTTTCTTGTATTTGGTTATTCACCATGGTAGCAGCTTCTTTATTCTGAACAAAAAAAAAAAAAATATTACTATGAAATCAGTTTAAAAAAAAAGTAGTAAAAATTAAAAAAAAAAAAAAAAAGGAAACGCGTTTAAATAAATATAATAACTTATCTAAGAGGAAATGTACATTGTACCCTTCAATAACTTTAGGAAAGTTATTTAACACATCCTATTCGGGACACTTAAAATTACGTTTTTCGCAAACTGTGCTTAGAGGCGGAATCACATAGTAATTTGTTTGCAAAAAACGTCTGTGCACAGTTTTTGAAAAACGTAATTTTAAGTGTCCCGAATAGAATGTTTTAAGTTGAACTAGAACATTTTATATCCCATAGTTTTAGGCCACTACACTCCAAGAACATTCCACAGGCACCAGCTCATGAAAGCCTAAAGTTAACCTTTTATTGACTTTCCATGTCTCTAGTGTAGGGTAGTATAGCCTTAACATTGCTGTTAAACGGCCGTAATATAGTGCTTGCTTTGGACTTATCTCCCCCTCCTGCTTTTGCCACTTATTATGTTTCCCATTCAGAAAGTTAAAGATCTCTGCCTTAATTACAGTGGATATCGTTTATAACGACATCGGTTATAACGACGTACCGCTTATAACGACGGAAATCTCAAGTCCCTGGTCCCTACGGTCATAGTTTAATGAATTTTTATCCGGCTATTACGACCACGTCTATTGCGACTGATCGGCTTTAGCGACCCATTTTGAGTTCCCCGGGGAACAAAAAGATCGGCTTCCGGAAACAACCCTTCAATCCCGGCCTGCAGGATATTTCTTTGGGGACAGGAAGACACATCTATCACCTTTTCTAGGAAACTCCCTCCCTTGATTGTTTGTGTTTTTATTCCTTCAAACGAATTCGAATCAGTGGCGGCCTAGTTCTCAAATAAGACACTCTTGCGTGGTGATATCTGGTTGTTTGTTTGGATGTTAGTTGCGGTTTTGTTCTCCATACACTTGTGCGTGGTGATACCATGTCAAAAGAAGGGTATTTTAGTTAGAAGAAAAATTTTGATGCACATTTGCTGTCGGCAGGAAAATGGGGAGTCGAACAGAAGTCTGGCGGAGGAACTGAATGTAAGTCAGTAAACTATTTCAACAATATGAAAAAAATAGGAACTAGTTGAACGCGGTGAATCGTTCAAGACAAAAAAAATAAGGAGAGCTAGGTGCGACAAAGTGGAGTGCTCTAATAACATGGTTTCAACCCCAACGCAGCCGAAATGTTCCGATATTAGGGACAATTTTACTCGAAAAAGCCAATACTTTTCTAAAATTGATTAATGAATCCACTTCGGTACCGCCTAGCGACTCGACAAGTAGAATTTCGATTTTGTACTCGCCATAATATTATTTTTTAAGCTGTGACTGCTAGCGTCCCCCAAGGGATAACCTGCGATTGGCTTCCGTCAGTATGACCATCAATTCCGAAAATTACGATTCAGATATTTTTAACGCAGATGAAACTAAACTTTTTTTACAAGGTACTGCCTGTACCTACTACATTTTAAGGGGGAGAAAAGTTCTAATGGAAAACTGTCCAAGGATAGAATAACGGTTTTGGTGGCAGCCAATATGACTGGAATTGAAACATATACTTTTTAAAATATGAAATTTGTAGTTGTAAGAAGGCTATCATTACAATCAGCTGTTAAAAATGGTGTAGACCTGATATAACGACCGGCGTCATTATAAGCAATATGTCGGATGTAACGACGAAGTTTTTACGGTCCCTTCAATGTCGTTATAAACGATATCCACTGTATATCTTGATTAGCAAAATTTAGGACTTCTACAGTAGCATATTTATATATTTTTTCGGTGGTTCTTCATGTCAAATCTCAGGGCGTTTCTAATGTTACTATTAGGGGTCCTCCAAGACTATTGGGTTTTCCAATATCTCACTGGAAATGGAGGATTTCAAACTAAGCTCCACGGTCTTGGCGTGGATGTCGAGCCTCTATGCGTAACATGTGGTGTTCCGGAAACTGGAGAGCGCGTCAGTACGTCCTGCACCGCAGAGATCTACCCCTTCACAGAAAATTATTTGCAGTTAACCCTTTAATGGCTCTTGACAAAATATCTCGGAAAAAAAAAAGACAGTACCCACAAGCAGAAGACGAAATTACTCGTGGCGGGCAGACGTTCCCTAGTAGCAGAAGATGGTATACGTCACAACTGGCTTCACACTTATTTAATGTCCACAGCTTCACACAAGATAACTTGTCGTCACTGAACCTGTTTCTTCTTGTCTGATCGGAGATCCTCGGAGGAGGAGACTTACTAAGTACATCTTTAAGTCTATTAGAGTGCGAATGCTTCGCATGTATAAAATACATTTCAGTCGTCTTGGAGATATCTAAATTTTATTTACTACTTTTTTGTGTCTGAATGCATTCAATGCAGGCAAGATGCACGGTTAACTGCAAATTTGATGAAGTTTGAATAGTTTAAAAATAAAATAATTACTTAAAGTGTGGCCTTGTTATTCCTTCAAAGAGACCGATCAGTAAAACAATAAATTATGAATAATAACGGTAAAAGTAACTATTTCAAATAATGTAAGTAATTATATTTATTTCAATAAATATATATACTTACACAAATTTTAAGACATTTATAATGGAAGTCCACAAGCACATAAAATCAAAATTTGCGACAGAAATTCAAAGAGCTTCGTCAAAAACAAATCCTGATACATAGTGGATCTGTAAAATTAGGTCAGTTTAACTTCATCGTTAATGGTTCGGAAAAAGATTTTTTTCTTTCTTTTCTCTCGTATGTTCTTAACAATTAAATAATTTAAATTAACAGATCTTCGATTTTTCTTCCTTTTGAAAAAAACAAAACAAGAATTGCTAAAGATTTCTGATGTTTTGATACAAAAAAATGACGCAATACCTAACTGAAAAATCTTAGCCAATCTAGTATATATAACACATAATCCGAATCAATTATTTCTGAGCTGACAAAATGTTCTAGTTTCATTATTCTTATGATTGATTAGAGAGATTTCAAAATTTGAGACGTCTACTTTGAGACATATTCATATTTAAAAATTCAATTGCACTTGGTTACTTTAATTAATATCTAAACTTGTTCTTGAATATGACCTAACAGTTACATATAACGTAGATAATAGCAAAACCCACACTAAGACTGATGATCACAAATTGGTGTACAGGTGGTTTAGAAAAATAGTACATTTTCTTGTTGTGAGGAGTGTCATTACCACATTGAAATACATTTATCGGCACACCCAAAATTTAACAAACAGTATTATGTTTTCATATATTATGTTTTTTTTTTTTGGCAAAGGCTGGCATAGCTTTCGTTGTCATTCTCTACTACAATACAAGAACATACAAATATTGAATTCTCTTTTTATACTTGGATTAAAAATAGTCGATATCTATATATAAGTCTATTATGCAGCAACACTTAGTAAAAATAAAAAGTAAAAAATGACAAGCATCATATTGAGTTCATGTGGAGGATGCAGCAGATACCGGGTGAAGATCATTCTGTACAATATTAAAGAATTTTGGAATTACAGTCGACTCCATTTAGTTGGGCCATCGGATAATTGGGACCACCGCTTGATTGAGCCATTTTTAATAAAAACGGAATCAAATATTGATTGCCCAAAACCGATAAATAGAAAAAAAAAAAAAAGAAATAATTAATGAGAAAAAACGGTAGGGGAGTTCACTATGAACGACTAACTTTTTAAATAATATTTTTAAATTAAGAAAACTTAAATCATATATATTAAAAATTAATATAGCTCAATCTTTTTAAAGATATGAAATTATTGCTACTTACAAGAGGATGAAATTCAGGCAGGAACGGAATACAGCCCCACAGCTTTATTAATTCTCCTAATGGTGCATAATTCGGATCACAGGCTCTTCTCACTAGCAGGTTCAGCGTGAAATAACCGCTTTGAAACCACTCAGCCATTTCGGTACAAGTAAAAGGTCCTAGGGTGGAAAATGGAAAACATTTTGGGAACATTATTCACATCAAATTATAAAATAAAATAAAAATACAATAAAAACTATTAATATCAGTAATATAAAGCTAACCTTGGACTTCTCCTTGCGGGTCTCGGTAAAACCATTGCTTATCCTGCTTCTCCTCATCCTCCATCAACTTCGCCACAAGATCTGCGGCCAAGTCATCGGTCATATTGCTCAGGACATCCTCTGCAAAAATGAATAATTGATTCATATGAAACCGTAAGAAATATCCCTAAGGGTATTTTGAAAAATTGGGAGGTACACCAATCACTAAGAAGTAACTAACGTCACATGAATCATCATATGATAACAAAAATAAAATAACAAGTTGATTCACAGATTATATGACATCTACGAGTGATTATTCGCGGGCGCAATCGACTATAGGGTGCGCTAGTAGTTTAGCAAAATGACGGAAGGAACGGGGATAGACATAATTGGTAATTTTAAAAGACGATTAATTGAAGGGCAGGCTATCCTTGATGCAAACCACATAATTACATGTGGAATAATATCTAGAAGTAAAAAAACAGCTATTTTACAAGCCTTGTGCCTTCAAACAAGCGATCTAAAAGAACTGCCCCATCAAATAAAAGTGGAAATCTAATTTATTAATAATAATAAGTAATTTTTCGTGTAAAGCTGGTAGTTCTGGTAAATGCAAACACATCATTGTAATTTTACTCTACATTTTTCCGTTAGTAATAACATTAATTACCTATTCATACAACCATTGTTATGGCAGCTGTCATTTTATGACAGCTTTAGTTTCTTTGTCATATTATTTATCTATTTGTCAAAACTTTCATGCAATGTATTGAAAACATGTGACGGGTGTAATACAAAAATGGTGAAAATTAAAAAAGAAAAACAATTTTTTGCTCAATCGGATTTTAATTATGGAAAAATAAATTAAAAACTCCAAAAAACCCTATTAATCCAAGGTACTGGCCTGACTTCTATCCCCGTTTCTCTAGTTCCTCTAAAGAAGCAGCACCGTCGCTTGCGCCCGCCTACATGACATCTCGTATAATAAAAAATACAATAGAGTGTCGATTATACAAGCATCCAATAATCGGAGGGGTAATTTTCTTAAAAAAGTGATTTAAAAATTATATTAACCTGTTCGGTGCCCACAACTCGCCTGGCGGGTGCACCTGACCAAACCTCAGAGGCCCACGACCCACCAGGCGGGTGCACCCACTCATTGCCTTCCCGTCTTTACTTCATTTTTCTGTGGGGCCTCTCACAGACTAGTCGCTCTGTATTCTAAGTGTTGGTTACTCGAAAACTTTTTTTTTTGATCCGTGGCAGTGTGTTTTATGTAGTGCTACGCTTCTTGGAGTACCAATCCCTTTCACAAGTAAGATGATTTTTTTTATTTATTAATTTTGATGTCTTGGAAGACTCATACTCGTTTCTCAATTTGTGACCGATTTATATTTATCTTTATGTACTTTTTTTGCATAGTAACATGGTTTTCTCAAATATTGATTGTAATTAATTGAATGTATTGTAATTTGTTTTCCAATAAAATAAAAAAATAGGGTATAATTTATGTATATATTGATCTAATTTATTTATTTAATAAAAATGAATGTAATTTATTTTATTTTTTTATTAAATATTTTTCCTCTACCTTCCAATAGCCTCCTTCAATTCTTCCCTTCAACTGTCCATAAATCCCTGTTATTTATAAAAATAAAAAATTTAGAAATAATTTTTCATACCACCCAGTAAAATATTAAAAAAAAAAAACTAAGAAAAAAATATAGAACCCCCCCCCAAAAAAAAATTTGACTTGCATTTTACATTAATTAGGTTATTAAAAGAAAACGATATTTCTCACATTTAATTAAAAATTACGCCACAAAAACTTATTTCATTATATAAATACGAAGGTACGTACGTGGTCCCGCAATCCGCTAGGCGGGTCGTGAGATACCATGCGGCCGCAAGACCCGCCTGGCGGGTTGTAGGTAAAAAAAACGTAAATGGTACTTGCATCGATGTTATAATGATTGATTCGTTTTATTAAAGTGTTATTTACAAAAATTAATAAAAAAAACATTGTGTCCTTGGGGATGTATGCTTATTGTTAGTGGGCATTGAATGTGTTTAAAAGGGAGATGAGGGGCAACTAGAGAGAAAAATGCTTTAAAAAAAAAATAAAATAAGCATGTTATCATCTAGTAATAATAATTGTAATAGTAATTAATAATAGTAATTAACAACCAGTAATAATGGTCATCAAAGACAAGTTACAAATAGATTAGCCGACGGGGTGATAAGGTTCCGGAAAGACACGTGACCAAAAGATGTTGATAATAAAATGTATTAAGATAATAGCAGAATCCAGAAAAAGTATTCTTTACCTTTTTTTTTAGTGAGTGCATCAGTTTTTCACAATTCGAATAATTTAAGAGATAAGAAATAGTTTATAACTCTTATATAGCTTATTCATAATTAATAATAATTGTTCTATAAATCATGTGTAAAAAAAAATCAACAATGTATATATTTATTTACATATTATAATATTTAAAACTATGTAATAAACATATAAAAAACTGTATAACATCTTAAATGAGTCGTTTCTATTCAAAAACATCTCATCTAAATACAGTGGGACCCCCATTATCCGGGACTCTATTACCGGAGTTCCGAGGAGCCAATTTTTTTTTTTTTTTTTTTTTTTTTTTTTTTTTTTTTTTTTTTTAATGAGTTGTTTTTAATATTTATGCCATTTACTTTGTATGTATAATATTTATTTTAAAAAATGAATACGTAAATATTTTAACGATTACACAATGGTTAATTATCTATTGTTCTTAGAAATTATGAAATAAAATAATAAATAGAAAAACACGGCAAGCTGGTACCGTATGATAAGATGTTTCCGTAACTATTACTCCAATTCATATTCTGGGAACGATATTGTTTTTAAGTCTTTCTAGGAAACTCCTACTCTGGCCTGATTGACTACAAAACGAAATATTCTCAGTTGTAATTTAGTCTCCATTTTAATACGAACTAACAAAATGTCGCAAAAGAGAAAACCTGTTGTTTTAACGCTTGAACAGAAATTAACTATTATTATAAACCGAATACAAAAAGGTGAAAGTGTTAAAACATTGTCCGCTGAATTAGGAATCGGCGAGCAAACTGTTTGTGATATTCTTAAGGATAAAAAAGACGTTTCAGACTAAGTATCGTCGTCGCCCTTGGAAAGCAATCAAGAACTCTACATTTAAAAACGTAGATGAAGCTGTCTGCCAGTGGTTCATGCAAAAACGCACTGAAGGGGTTCGTTTTTATTACTTTTGTTCCCTTGTTGTTTGTTAAAACGTTCGTTTGTTAATAAAAGCGATTTTCTGCGCAGTTGATATTTTTAATTAACCTTCTTTTCTATCACATTAAGTCAATAAAAAAAAAAAAGGTTAAAGCTATTTTTGAGAAAATCAAAACATTCGTAAAAATGTGGGAAAAAGTTATGAAATTAAGTGCCCCCCCCCCTCTGGGAACTTTAGCAAACCAGAAATTTTGATGGAATTTCTGCAGTATATCACGGGCATATACCTATATAGATCAAGTAATCAGTTTTATCAAAATCGTTAGAACCGATTTGAAAAAATAGAAAAAAAAAAACAAAAACAAAAAAAAAAACGTAAAAAGTTATGAAATAAAGTACCCCTCCATTTGACCAATTTTGATGAAATTTTTACTGTCACATCACGGGCATATACATATACCAAATACCCGATTTCAGATTTGTACCGTTTATAGTTTTTGAGCTAGTCTGTTCACAAACACAGACCATTTCGCAGGATTTGGTAATTCGGACTCAAGGGACCCCATAACGTGTATTTCCATTGAAAACTGGAAGTCGAAATTTTTGATGATCGCAATACTTTCCCTTACTCTATATTTCATATATAGATAAGTGAAAGTAAAAATAGAATTATCGGTAAATTATTGAAGCGGTGTGTTGATTTTGATCAGTTTAGTTATTAAGTCTCAAGTTAAGGCTATAAGGACATTGACTAATGTGGTATGCGAATTATTCGCACAGCCTAACTAGTTATTTTAAAGAAGTGATACTATAATTAAGAGGTATCAAAAGAAAGAATGAAGAGTTAGTTATATAACAAATGAATTAAAAAAAAAAATAATAAGGAAGAAAAAACTCACTATAGCTTATCAAAATGAAATGATTGTCACGATCAAAAATAAACCATACCTTGATGTTCCAATGACGGCTGGTGAATAGGCGGTGGTGGTTGGTGGATATGGTGCGGTGGGGACTTGTGCTCGTGGGTGACGGATTGAGGCTGCGAAGGCTGCTGTATGTGCTGAGGAGGCTGCTGAGGTGGAGACTTCCTCTCGACAGGAGATGGTGCAGGAACTGAGGCCGGAATTGGGGGTGAAGGCGTTTTCACAGCTGCGAATCCATATGATTACTCAAACCATGCTCATTAAATCCTTAGCAAATAAGTGGTTAACACCAATTTCTCAACTTTTTAGGACATTATTTATATAAAAACAGGTTTTCATTATTAAAAGTTGAAATTTCGTCAGTGGCAATTGAATACAGACATTAACACTTTCACGCCGGGACTGTTTAATGCTTTTCGCTGTATCGGGGGGGATCATAATGTTAAATATTATGTGTTGAAAAAAATACTTGAAGTACTCTAATACTTGAGGTTTACAGTGGTATCAGCCCTATTGGGATTATATTAACAGGAATGACTCAACAATCAAAAAAGTGAAAACTGTTGCTAACCTCCCCTATTAATTATAATTGTTATTAAAAAATAAATGTCTATACGTTGGTAAGTATAATATAAAAATAAATTAGTTTACATTAAATTTTCATTATTTTAATTTTCAGCTATGTAGAAATTATTTCTACTTTCTTAACACTTATGCTGCCATGTCACCTGAAATGGAGTAACTGTTCTCTTTTTAGAGAATTAAATATTAAAATTGTGTCGAAACGAGAGCATGACTTTCATGTATTCATTTTCGGCAGTCAAAGTGTCAAAGATCTAATTATTTGGCAGAGGCAGCATTCTAGAGTGAGCCACCGGTGGTACACGCCGCCCAATGAGGCAGTCAAGTGTGAGCCACCGGTGATACATGCCGGCATGAACCTGAACTGAATAGATCTTATTAGTAATGAGATATTAGAGTTGACTAATCGCTCACCGACCTATTACAACAGATTTAACGCAATTTATTATATCAATTCCTACTTAACACTTGTCTTACACACTTATTCATTACGAAGAAAACGTCTCCAAGCCTCTTTTTATCCACAACCTACTTTGGGCTCAATTAGACTTAACCAATTTTTGACTGGTACGACAGAAATAATTTTTTCGAAAATTTTTATAATTAACAATAATGAATCGTGGTTAACGATCTTAAGAGTTAACTATAATCTACGATATAACTAAAAATTAGAAAACTTCAGAAAAAATAAGAACAAAATTCAGGGAAGATGATAGTCCCTTGCTGTGTAAATAAAGCAATGAAGAATAAAATCATGGGAAATCTGGAATTTAAGAAGTATTTAGCAGAAAGTGTTAATGTGTTTCAATCAACATGACATTCCGATTCCTACTTCTTTGTTAATTTACTTTGAATTTGATTATCCCAACCACTGCTGATAATATTAGCTCAAATAATCAACACCATAGTGTATTCATAATGACATAGGAACATAGGAACTAATAATTTCCAAATTAATGTCTGCTAGGATCTTTTTCCTCACTTAGAGGGGAAGAGTGCTATAATTTGTAGGATTTTCTTTAATGAAGGAGCTCTTCCGTGTTTAATATTTTTTTATTATTTTTTTCCCGACGTTTCGAGCTTGTGGCTCATCCTCTGGGGTTATCTTATCTTTAGTTGCTACATTTCCATACAAGCCATTTGTCAACTTCTCTTTTTAACAGTATAAAAATACTTTTGTCTATTGCATTTTATGTCACATTATGATAATGTGATAATGAAATCAATGACTATGTAACAGGCCATAAAATGCAATAGACAAAAGTATTTTTATACTGTTAAAAAGAGAAGTTGACAAATGGCATGTATGGAAATGTAGCAACTAAAGATAAGATAACCCCAGAGGATGAGCCACAAGCTCGAAACGTCGGGAAAAAAATAATAAAAAAATATTAAACACGGAAGAGCTCCTTCATTAAAGAAAATGTTCCAATTTAATGTTCGATTGAATTTTTTTATTTAATTGTAAATTTAATATTTACTTTTGTGTAGTTGTTTATCGTATCGTTATTAATTTTTTTTTTTTTTTAAAGAAAAATAACATTATTTTATGTCCTCATGGATTTGATTAAGTATGCATTGTAACCAGAAACCCTATAAATTAGGGCAGAGCTTTAATTTTCAATAAAGTATTGCTAATCTCTAATTAATGTTTAAAAACTATAATTTCTACTTAAAAAAACAAAAAAACATTTTGTTAGTTAAACATACAATAATGAATTACTAAACATAAACTGTAAAATGATATATATTCGCTAAGGTGCCTTTACGCTCTACGAAGCTCAACCTCGAACTGGTTCTCCCCCGAACCTTGCCGTACCCGCGTTCCACGAACAGCCATTTATACTTAACGTGACGTTAAGTGAACCAATATGGCTGACGCACCCAATGCTAGCTTATGATGAAGAAAAAATCTCCATTATAAATACAGTAGATATCGTTTATAACGACATTGAATTAACCGTCAAAACTTCGTCGTTATAGGCGATCGTCGTTACATCCGACATATCGCTTATAACGACGCCGGTCATTATATCAGATCTAGGCCATTTTTAACAGCTGATTGTAATGATAGCCTTCTTCTTACAAATAATGAATTTTGTGTTAGGGATGGTGGGTAAAAAAATAACAGGAACGTTTTATGCGGAAAAAGCTATTTTTTGTTTTAGTTTTTGTCTTGAACAATTCACCACGTTCAACTGGTCCCCGAATGCTGTTCCTATTTTTCCATATTGTTGAAATAGTTTAATGACTTACATTCAGTTCCTCGGCAAGACTTCTGTTCGACTCCTCATTTTCCTCCCGATAGTGAATTTGGAATTTTTCTTCAAACGAAAATGCCCTGCTCTTTGACATGGTATCACCACCCACAAGTGTATGGAGAACAAACCGCAACTAACAACCAGATATCACCACGCACAAGTGTCTTATTCGAGAACTAGGACGCAACTGATTCGAATTTGTTTGAAGGAAAAAAATCACAAACAATCTTCTTCCCAGTAACCAGACATTATAACCGATTTTTTTGTTTCCCGGGGGACTCAAAATAGGTCGCTAAAGCCAATCAGTAGCAATAGCCGAGTCAAAATTCATTAAAATATGACCGTAGGGATCTGGGACTTAAGATTTCCGTCTCTATAAGAGGTGCGTCGTTATAACCGATGTCGTTATAAACGATATCCACTGTATATTTTATATTATCTGAACCTTTGTACATTCAATGGACGTTTCTTGCTGCTTCATATTATTCTTTGGTATTAGGTAGGTTTAACGGTAATAAATGTTTAAAAAAATTCATTTTTTCTAGAAAGAACTTGTAAAAATAAACATAAAAATACAACATATGGTCACAATAGAACCATATATTAAACAAAAGTGAATCTGGGAAGAAGCGACTACTCAACAAATGAATAAAAAAAAAATCTGGTGCGTGCTCGCAACACACAACTTTCACTTACTAACTTACTTAGATTAGAAATTAATGCGTTTTGTTAATTGCCACTTCTCAAATGAACAGAACGGCTTTAATTATGAACAATGGTCTATCATTAAAGGCATACTCCGCATGCGTGGGCTCAACGAGTTTTATGAGTTGACTGAATATTTTTCTTTTTTTCTCCTCTTTATGTTTTCTTTATTTTTATCATATCTCATATTTAGTCATTTCTTATTTTTAGGCGTAACGAGAGGCATTCAATTTCTCCATGTAAACAAAAACAAAGGTACTTTATCAGAAAGAAACAAACAAACAAAAAAGGCCCCCACGCCCAAAAAAAAGCCCCCTCAGAACATTTTAATAATGATAAAGCTTACCTGATATTAAACGAAACCTAATTTTCATTAAACATGACGAATTTGATAAAAATCGTTAAAGCCGTTTTTGAGATAATCCAAAAAAAAGGTAAAACTTGGAAAAAAAGTCATGAAATAAAGTGCCCCCTCAGTTGGACCAATTTTGATGAAATGTTGGCTTTTACATATTTGGTATATACATACATCAAATACCCAGTTGAGTAAATAAAAAATATGTACACGTGAAATTGGTACAAAATTTATTAAGTAAAGTCCCCCCTCCGGTTGATCAAATTTTGATGAAATTTTTACAGTCGTATCTCGGGCAAACACATACATTATATACCCAGTTTGATCAAAATCGTAAAAGCCGTTTTTGAGTAAATAAAAAAAAACACGTAAAAATGATACAAAATTTATTAAGTAAAGTCCCCCCTCCGGTTAATCAATTTTGATGAAATTTTACAGTCATATCTCGGGCATATAAATAGATTAAATACTCAGTTTAATCAAAATCGTTAGAGCCGTTTTTGAGAAAATCGAAAAAAACTTAAAAAGTTAATAAATAAAGTACCCCCTCCCTTTGAGCAAATTTCATGAAATTTTTGCTGTCACATCGCGGGCTTATACATACTCAAAATACCCAATTTCAGGTTCCCACGGTTTATAGTTTTTGAGCTAGTCTGTTCACATACACACACACACACACACAGACCATTTCGCGGGACTTGGTTATTTCGCCTCAGGGGGTCCCAAAACGTGTATTTCCGTTGAAAACCGGAAGTCGAAATTTTTCACGATCGCAATACTTCCACTTACTATATATTTCATATATGGGTAAGTGAAAGTAAAAACTGGCTTAAACATAAAATAAAAATTATAAAATGTTTTCCTCATTTGCTTGCCATAATTACCTCGATTTGATGGTTGATGTTGCTGTATAGAATGATGTGGAGGGGTTGATTGCGATTGTTGGGGTAACGGCTGACTGTTGGGGGTTTGGGGATGCTGTTGAGAAACGGGTGGCACCCTTTTAGGAGATTCGACTCTAGGAGGCGTCACTTCTGCTTTCTGATTCCCGCTTTCTTCCTTATCGGGCGACTTTGATTCCTTGGGGCTTTCCTTGGCTTCTGCTTTCTTTTCATCTCTATCCCTCATCAACAAGGATTCGCTTTTGTTGGAAGAACCTTTTTCTTTGTCTCGCTCTCTATCTTTCTCCTTTCCACTTATCCTCTAAAATAAAAATGTAAAAAATATATAAAAAACCATCTATATTTAATATAATAATAATAATAAAAAGTCTTATCAATTACTAAAAATTCCACTTCAAATCTATATAAATAAAGATGAAATTCTGTTTGTTTGTTCTTTATAGAAATCCATACCGTTTGTCCTAAAGATTTAAAAAAATCAAATTCCTCGGGTGAAACTGGTATATAAAGCTAGTTGTAAATAAATTCAAATTTAATTTTAATTTGGATTTAATACAGAGCTGGAAAAACAACCATATTGAAAATCAGATAAATAAAAAAGGCCAATATTTTGGCAACGTTTCGGTTTCTAGAGCCATTTTCGAACCATGCATCATACAATGGATATCGTTTATAACGACGATGTACCGCTTATAGCGACGGAAATCTTAAGTGCCAGGTCCCTACGGTCGTATTTTAATGAATATTTTAGAATATTTTTACCCGACTATTGACCCGGTTTATTGATGTATTGACCCGATTTAATGATCGGCTTTAGCGACCCATTATGAGTCCCCCGGTGAACAAAAAGATCGGTTATAACGTCCGGCTACCGGAATGAAGTCTTCTATCCGGCTTGTGGGATATTTCTTCCGGGGAGAGGAAGACAAATCTATCACCTTTTCTAGGAAACTCCCTGCCCCGATTGTTTGTGTTTTTATTCCTTCAAACGAATTTGAATCAGTTGCGGTCTACTTCTTGAATAATAAACTTGAGCGTGGTGATATCTGTTTGTTGTTTGTTTGGTTGTTAGCTGCGGTTTTGTTCTCCATACACTTGTGCATGGTGATACCATGTCAAAGGGAAGGGCGTTTTTGTTAGAAGAAAAATTGCACATTTGCTGTCGGCTGGAAAATGGGGAGTCGAACAGAAGTCTTTCGGAGGAACTGAATGTAAGTCATTCAACTATTTCAACAATATGGAAAATAGGGACAGCATTCGGGGACTAGTTGAACGCGGTGAATTGTTCAAGACAAAAAATAGCTTTTTCCTCATAAAACGTTCCTGTTATTTTTTGACCCACCATCCCTAACACAAAGATCATTATTTGTAAGAAGGCTATCATTACAATCAGCTGTTAAAAATGGCCTAGATCTGATATAACGACAGGCGTCGTTATAAGCGATATGTCGGATGTAACGACGATCGCCTATAACGACGAAGTTTTTACGGTCCCTTCAATGTTGTTATAAACGATATCCACTGTATTTGGTATCATTCTTACGGTGATTTAGAACAAAACTATTTTTAACGGTGTAAATAAAAAACTTGTTGGTGGAGGCGTCATTTTAACATCAATCTGTCATATATTGTAATAAACTGCCACTAATAACTCCGAGCAACTGTCTTGGTGAATATTGGCCTTTTCTTTATCTACCTAATTATATTAATCACCAAACCTGAAAAAAATGGTAAGACATATTGAAAATTTTTAATTCATTATTTTTTTTTTTTTTTTTTAAATAGCCTTCAAAATAAAATCCTGTACCCCCAGGAGGTACCGTTTCTTGGTCAGCGGTCGTGCAAGGAGGTGATTTGACTGTGATCACGATCAACTGCCAGGTTTTTCCCCTTTAATTTTTCAATTGAAGGTACCCACTTTACAGAAGCTGGGTTAGCCCCAGAAGGGTCTCACGGCCCAAGAGACGAACTATGGCAGAATATTAAAGATACCCTACAAGCCAGATTCGAACTCGAGACCTTGAGCAACACCAACTCAATGCCTAACCAATGAGCTACAAAATGGGTAATAAAAAAATTCATCATAACAGGGACTGACCATTTCTTTATTAAACTTTTTTGAACAACTATAATGAACAATGGTTTAAAAAGCAGTACAGTCATCGATGAAAAGAAGTAGAAACTATGTATACAGTCGGCTCCGTTTTAACGGGTCATAAAGGGAAAATTTATTTGTCCCAATTAGGCGAAGAACCCAATAAAGCGGGGATCGTAAATCAACGAGTAAATGCAAAGAAAAAAAATGCCTAAATTCATTTAATCACTGGGCGGGCAATCTTATGATAATTGATGCCATAAATTGAACATATTTGTGAGAAAAGCAAGTTAATAAGTGCATTTAGAGGGATGTATTCTCGTCTATTAATATAATTAATGATGGGGTCAAAATAATAGGATTA
This sequence comes from Aelia acuminata, assembly GCA_911387785.2. NCBI lineage: Eukaryota > Metazoa > Arthropoda > Insecta > Hemiptera > Pentatomidae > Aelia > Aelia acuminata. The sequence continues at coordinate 14,009,218 of OU426979.1, forward strand.
ATTTAACTGTTAAAAAATATTTTTATTAGATAGGTCTTTTATAATATGACAAAATATACAAAATGAAACAAATTAAAATAACTATTTGCTTATAATATAAAACATAACAGTAACTGACATATCATAATCACTGATATAATCATGCGGATTAAGTGAATTATTGAAATAATACGAGACTTTGAGGCCTTGCATTCTATATCTATAATTCAATAGTCTCTTCCTAAAAACTTGTTTAATAACTGACATTTCCTATCAATCAGGCAACTGATTTATTAAGTTACTATTAAATGAGAACAAAGGCAACGTTTATAAAAAATTAATAATATTAAAGTATGTCAAAATAATTTGATGATTAAGTGGGTGCTTGAAATTTTATTTTTCCAATGTATATGTCCATATTCATACAATTTAAAGAACTGTTTAAGCAGTTCATCACATTCATCCCAAGATTGATTAAAAACTTAACCTTGTTAATAGGCCTATTTCATGCATTGCAATCGCTCAAATAGCAAAGCAACATTTGGTTCCTAACTTTGTTCCAAAAACTTAGCCATGTAAAAGAGGCTTTAGAGTGAAAACATACAAAGGGTACTACAAAAGTGAATGAATTGCGGGTGCATGAAGGCATAATATATTCTTTATCTGTTGATAGGTCACTCGACAGTCCTCATCAAGCATTTTCCTCACAGCAGAAATGTTTTCCTCTGTTACAGGCGTTCGCGGCCTTCTTTCTCTCTCAGCGTCCTCCAGAGTGAAATTGCCCCTTTCGAATTCTCTATACCATCTAAATATAGTTGTACGATGAGGACAATCATTATTCAATACAATCTTCATTTCTTCTAAGCATTGATCTATGCTTAAACGCACAAAATTCCTTACTTCACTACGTGACCACGATACCATAATACGCACTTTAATCTGTCACTGCTAATGAACAACTGAGACCAGAGATGTAATACTGGCGACTAGTATGCAGGCATGGATAGATCTGAACACGCAGTAACTTGCAGCCTCCTGGGTCTTTCTGTTAAGTTACATTGCAAAACTTTTGTAGTACCCTTTGTATAAAGATATTCATATTCAATATTTGCAATATATATACCAGGTCTGCAAGTTTAAAATGTCGTTTTAATTCCAATAGAATGCGCTCTTAGCCTATTGAAGGATTTGCTTATCTCTAAACGCTATTTTGTTTGTTAGTCATTTGTTTACAAAAGTCAGTTGTTTTTAAGTCGTTTACGTGGACGTATCATACCTTTCTTTGGTGTTAAAAATGTCTAATTTCAAGCCAAATAAAGAGCATTTGCGGCATGTCATGATTTTCTTATTCAATCAAAAGAAAAAGGCATCTGAATGTCATCGAATTCTTGTTGAGACTTATGGCGATCTTGCTCCAACCGTCAAGACATGTGAACGTTGGTTTCAAAGTTTCAAACGTGGTGATTTTGATGTTACTGATAAAAAACGAGAAAATCGACCAAAAAAGTTTGAGGACGTCGAATTGCAATCTTTATTAGACGAAGACAATACCCAAACCCAACAAATGATGGCAGAACAGTTGAATGTCACTAGGCAAGCCATTTCCGATCGCCTGAGAGCTATGGGAAAAATTTAAAAGGTTGGAAAATGGGTTCCACATGAATTGGACGAACGACAAATGGAAAAACGAAAAACTGTGTGCGAAATGCTGCTTTTACGCCACGAAAGAAAGGGTTTTTTGCATCGAGTTGTAACTGGCGATGAAAAATGGATTTATTTTCAGAATCCCAAACGAATAAAATCATGGGTAACGCCACGACAACCATCCACATCGAGTGCAAGACCGGATCGTTTTGGGAAGAAGACAATGCTGTGTGTGTGGTGGGATCAGAAGGGAGTAGTCTACTACGAGCTTCTCAAACCCGGCGAAACAGTCAATACCGACCGATACCGACAACAAATGATCAATTTGAGTCACGCATTGATCGAAAAACGCCCAGAATGGGCTCACAGGCACGCCAAAGTCATTCTTCAGCATGATAACGCTCCTGCACATTCAGCCAGATTGACTAAGGAAACGATTTCTTTGCTTGGTTGGGAACTCCTACCCCACCCGCCGTATTCACCTGACCTGGCGCCTTCTGATATCATCTCTTCTCATCGATGGGACACTCATTGGCTGAGCAACACTTTAACAATTTGGAGGATGTAAGAAAATGGCTCGATGAATGGATTTCAAATAAAGATGAAGCATTCTTTTGGAATGGTATCCATAAATTGCCCGAGAGATGGACAAAATGTGTAGAAAGCGAGGGCCAGTACATTGAATAAAATATATTATATATATTTTAAGAAATAAACGACATTTTAAACTTGCAGACCTGGTATTATTCAGATAAACAATTTGAAAGTACGGAATTTTTCTATCATTATAAGGACAGAATTAAAACTCATAGATGTCAAACCAGCCATTATTAAGAGATATTTTAGTAAAAAAAAAAACAAAAACATAAATATGCCATAAAACAATCAAATAAAAAATATACATACATAAAATCATGCAAAGCAAAGAAATATTCTATAATATTTATTTAATTATTTTAAAAAATATACAATTTTTTTTTTTTTTTTTGACAAATCTTAAATTTTCTTTGAAGAGTATCTTCTTCTTATGCAACAAAAATCATGTAAATATTTACTGAGAGCCCAAATCAAGATATCTATTTCACAGAATAATTTTAACAAAATTATCATTTTTAAAATTCATTTTTGGAGGATGATAGACTCTACTAGATAGATAATTAGAAACCCAAAGATAGCCAGTTCAAAATCCGGAGCCAGGGGAAAATTAATAATACTCGGCATTAACCCTCCACCCTCTCCCCTGGCCCGGGAAACCTTGTATAGCCTAAATGGTGAGAAAGGAGACGACCACAAAAAAAAAAAAAAAAAAAATTGACATCAACATGCAATCTAGCTTACTTAAAGAGATTAACACGCAAAAGCATACATAAGAGAGGATACATGCAAAGCTACTACAGATACTAGAGTTCAAGTACTCTGAGAACCGACACCGAATATACAAAAAATAAATATCAAAGCTACAAGCATTCAGACTCAATTTTGCTTTTTAATAGAAACTAGGTTAGAAAGGATTTAAAAAAAGGTAAGAATTATAATTTGATTAAATTTTCAAATTTTATAGCAGAGTATTCGTTTATAAAATTACGTATTAGTTCGTGAGTAGAAAAAAAAAAACCTTTTTTTGGCACTTTGTCCCTACTGTTACACGATTTTCGCTAGAATGCCTCGAGAATAAATTTTTACAGTTTTTTTTTTTATAAGTTTTGTTATAAGCATTAGGCTGACCGCTTATAATGGAGCAATGTTAAGAGCGGCAAAAACAAAAAGTTGTTAAAATAGGCCAGCTCCCCACTACTTACACAGGCATCCTATTTACAAAGCGTTAGTTTCTATAGCTTTTCTCTTCACTCTTATCATTGCTAGTATCGCTGCACTGCTATAGGGTAATCAATCCCTAGCAGATACAGCAAATGGGAAATCATATCCATTTTTAAAAGGAATGAGGTCTTTTTTAAAAAAAAAAAAAAACTTTCTAAAAAAGGCATAAAAAAGAGAAATCTTGAGATCAATCAGCAAATAATGCTAATTTTATGAGACATTAAATATTTTTTTTTTAAATGATATATTTTAAAAAACCTTAATTAGTATTTTGATAAATCTCCTTTTTTTTTTTTTTTTTCTTTCGGATAAATGAAATTTACCAGCCTGAAATGAGACATTTTTTTTTTTAACTTACTTTCAACTTATGCCATGATTTCCCTAAAGCAGTCCCCACCCAGAGAGCCAAACAGGGGACTAGTTTACTTCCGGATGATGAGCATTTTACCTGAGGAGAATCCATGACGATTTGTGGTGTTTGGGTTGACATAAGATTTGTGAGTATGGTATTCAATTTTGTCACATGCTCTAGCAAGCATGGGGGCCGCTCCCATTTTTTGGTCAGAGTCCATCGGACTTAGCCGGGAGGAACTTCTAAGAAATTTCCACCGACCAACCCCACATCTGCCACCCGTGGGACACTCCTTATAGGTGTTAATAAGATCTGCACTAGTTTTTTTATCACACCACTAGTTTTTTTATCACACAACTTATTTATTAATAAACTTGAATAGATATTTTTTATTACCGATGCACATACAATCGGAAAATGCATTATCCTAAAAATACAGAAATGTAAACTAAAAATTTAAAAGACTGATATCAGATTTTATTAATAAAAAAAATTCCTATAAACTTTGTAATACCGACTGTCAACCTTTCTGTCACCCGTAAGATAAAACATGGACTAAATAATTATTTGGCATTGAGATGTTATTTATCATCTACTTCACCATTAACCATATAAATCTTCCACAAATTATATAAGCAGAAATCTCTCATAACTTACCTCACTTTCTTAATCAAACAACTTGAAACATTTCTTGTTATAAATTTTCATTTGTTACTGATTTGACAAAGCATTTAAAAATGCAATAAATGAAAACAGAATTTCCATTTAATTATTAATTGAAAAATGGATTTATTTCCACACCTCTCCTATGTTGATAACCTTAATAATTATAACTAAGGCACCAACACGGACACTGTAAGCTCAGAAGCCACATGTACAAGCTCAAACTAGCGGTATCACCAATTTGTAGATACTGCGAGAAAGAGAGCGAAACAGCCTTTCACATAGTCTGCCTCTGTGACAGACTCGCAGCACTAAGGTTCAGGATGTTTGGCCTGGACCGCATTACTGATCCCAAGGCGCATGAGGTAATCAATCCAGGCAGCCTTCTTAAGTTCACTGAGGTTCTGAAAATCAGCTTTTAGGGCAGCGAAGAAGCCAGGCAGAATATTTGGGGCACAATAGGCCCAACGAGGCTGCGGTGCATTCGCCACCAAGAATATCAAGACTAGATTAAAAGTCGGAAATCCTTGCTACTATTCATTAGAAAAATTGCTATGCTCATGCCTTCTGTCCAGAAATTTAAAAATTAGGCTACGGATGTGAAACATAGTTGCTAACATTGAGGGATGAGCAAAGGTTGAGGGTTTTTGAAAATAAGGTATTGTGTAGAATATTTGGACCGAAGAGGGATGAATCAACCAGAGAATTTAGAGGTTAACACAACGCTGAACTGAGTGAACTGTACCCGGTAAATATAATTGACGTGATAGCAGCGAGACTAATAAAATGGGCGTGTAAAATTGAGAAACTCGGTTGTGAACAATTCCTAACAGATTAATAAGCATGTCCAAGGAGAAGGCCGAGACAGAGGTCGGAGGATTGCATGAAGACAGATCTGTTGAATTACTATTTACACTCCTTAAAATTATGTGTATTTTTATCATTATTAATATTTATTGAGCCCCTTATTTTTCTAAAACGTTAATCATTCTATTTTGAAGGGATTTAAAGAGGTTTGTATATATCTGTGCCTAAATTAAACTACTAAGTTTGAGCTCTGAGTTCGTCCAGAGAAGTGAATTGGCTTCCTGCAGCGAATACTGCCCTACTCAATTGTACCAAACAGTTTTCGATGCAGTTGAGATCAAAAGAACAAGCTTTCCGAGGCAAAAGTGAAATATTATTCTATTCAAAATATTTTTTTACCAACCAAGCCGTGTGGGCTGGAGCGTTGTCTTGTCGGGAAACGGACCTTTCTTTGATGAACTCGTTTATATATGTTTCCCAATACTTTTTAGCTTTAGTTTCTAAAGTAAAAATTTTATCTGACTTCGCCACGATAATTATTACTGACCCAAATCATGACGCCACCATCACCCATTTGCCAGCGACTTAAAATGCTTTGGTTTCTTGGTGGTCTTGAAAATAGTATTTGAGGTCATCTATAAACAATCTAAATTTACCGGTTTTTGGTAGTGAATATAACTTTTCTCAAACTTTTATAACAACCAATATGATCCTGCACAAACTTTTTTATACTCGACTTAGCGTTGTTGTGAAACTGATGTTTTTTTTCTGAATCCTCTGCCATTTCAAGTGTTCTGCACTCAGAAGGATTTTTTGCACGTTTCGGATGTTAGTGATCACTACAGCTAACAAAGCGATGTGTCTTGAAGCTCCTGCAGAGTTGGATGCTTCGCAAAATATTCTCCTTTTTTCTAGCATAGGGTAACCCCTAACTGTCAGGGCATTTCTTTGTGTCATCTTTACCTCCCATATTTAAATAATTTGTAATCACGTGCCTGCACCGGTATTGAGCTCTAATAATTATTGAAATTGTTCAATTTTTCTGCGTAAGGATTTAATTTCACCTATTTCACAGCAAATTATCTTAGGAATTTCAATTGTTTTAAATTTATTTCTGAACACTTCTGTAATTAAAAAACAAAAAATTAATTCAATAGCACGAATAGTTTGACTGGGGATTTAATAAAACACTGAGTGGCCTATGTTTTTGTCGCACATGAAAAAGCCTTATAAGAAGATAAAGGATTAAAATGATAACTTAGGGGGAATTTATACATTGATATAATAATCTACTTGTCAAAGACGTAAAATAAGTATAATTACATTCTTTTCAATTATTTACTAGTTCTAGTAACTGAAAAATTGTGGGGTGGCCTATCATTTTGTCGCGTAGTGTATATTACAATTAGTTGGACTTCTATTACCAAAAAACAATGACCAATATTTACAAAGAAAACATTAATTTTTTCTTTTAAAAAAAAAAAACAATTTTTTTTTATTAAATCTCTGCTCATTTAGTTGAGGGGAAAAAATGTACTAAGTGAGGAATCTTGGGGCAGAAGAGCAGTTTCAGTGGTTGCATTACAGCTCATCTACTTGCCAAATGAAAATTGTTCTTTGTTTAAACCTTTGTTACACGCTAAGCCGCACTCCATGCCGCAATTTTGGTAATTTAGAATTTTCACGGTAATTTCTTAATTCAACTAGATGAGCACCACAGTATTTATCATCGGATGTGCGTAGAAAAGGATAAAGGTGGAGCTGAGTTTCTGTGATTTACAGGAAGTGTCTATCGATTGGTTAAAGTAAAAAAGTGAATTTAGCGGCATCCCATGCCAATAGTGTGGACGAACTGTTTCGATTCTGGAAACCTTTTCCGTCTACAATTTTAAGATATATTGTGGGGTTCAACCACTTGGACCATTCAGATCATCAAACAAACTGACAGATATAAAAAAACGCCTCATTGAATCTATAAAAAACTCGAAACGAAATCTCACTACTGACTTATTATGGACCTAGGAAAGGTTCATGCCATGAATGTGGAAAACATAGAAACAATAATACAACTGTCCGATGTTCACAATGTACGCGATTCGTCTTCTTCTGTACTACAATGTTTCCTGTTTTTGTTCCTATTTTGGTGATTACTTTTCGTTCGAAATTATTTATTTTTAAAAATAAAAATGTTTATATTACTTTATCTAGATTATCTCATAAATACCTCTTCTTATTCTTTTTATAAAATGTTAGGTAAAAATATTTAAATAGTAGCTTTAAGAAGATGTAAATGTCAGAAAAAAAGATAAATACTAATGTGGCATGCAGTGCTGCAAGAGGGCAGGAATGAAAGTCTGAAAGGCGCGTGTAAAAAAGGGTTAATATAACATAATTCTAGTGGAGGACAAGGCTAAAATTTAATGTGTGTACTGCCGTATACTTCAGATCTTGAAAAATTGTTTTAAACTAAATAAAACATTAATTCTGTGTCATACCAATATACCATATTACCCATTCATAAATTCATTTCAAGTGCTAGCATGTTATTCTTTATGTTCCCCATATCAATAAATAATATATTTAATGCAATACAAAAATCTACATTAAATTATAACTTAAAAGAAAAATTACCACAAATCAGTAAAATTACTTTATTACATCAATATCAAAAGGATTTTACCTTTTTTCTTTTTCTTCTTTAAATTATCCCATTATTATTTTAAAAATAATACAAATATGAAGGTACTAATTGGTCAAAGGACAAAATGGCAAAAAAAAAAAAATAAATAACATGCAAACTAAAATACAAACACGCAAATTCCTCATGCATATAGCTAAAATATTAAAGCACAATTAACATAGAAACATATAATACATATCAGTTTTTTCGCCAACACCATAATATGTTAATAAAGCAAAACATGAAACCGAATCAAAATGTAGCAAAAATCTGATGGTTAATATAAAAGTAATCAAATCTTTTAAGCAACAAAATGGAAGCATACGTTTTCATTTTTCTTTGGTTCTTCTTCTTCGCAATGTTCCGAAGGCCCGTGGAAAGCCCCAGAGGAATCGAACGTACCTCCGCCTTCACTATTCTTTTCTGTAGCCCTGTAGAGATAATAAATCAAATGTTAAAAAAAATAAATAAATAAAAGAAGGTATTAATCTAATCTTAGATCTGTGGGTGACCCCCTTTTTTAAATTATTTTTAAATAATTTATTTTTTGAAGAGAAAAGATTTGGCTCCGCCGGGAGTCGAACCCGGGTCTCCCGCGTGCTAAACACATGCGCGGATACTACCACATAATACATGCGCGGATGCTAACCACTACACCACAGAGCTCGGCTCCAAGTATTTTCTCTTCAAAAAATAAATTATTTAAAAAAGGTGGTCACCCACAGATTAAGATTAGATTAATATAAAATAATTTTAAATTGACGTACGTCAATAAATACCATAAATTGGACAAACTTTGTCCACCTCCCGTTACTCGCAAAATTTGCGTGATCGGGTAGTAGGTATCAGTGAAGAGGAAGGATTGGCTCTACTTGGAGCCGAGCTCTGTGGTGTAGTGGTTAGCATCTGCGCATGTCACGCGGGAGACCCGGATTCGACTCCCGGTGGAGCCAAATCTTTTCTCTTCAAAAAATAAATTATTTATAAAAGAAGGTAGTTATTGTAAAATCTAGAGAGCAAAGATTTAAAAGGTTATGTACATAATAACACGAGGCTTGTCAATCAGGTTTACTAGTGTTATCACATCGCAGTTTTCTAAAAGTAAGAATACACCACACCTCATTACTGATGTAAAACTATCGATAGAACTATCGAAAACTTTGGTTTTTAGAGGGGAAAAGTAACAACCTCTGCCTTAAAGCACTCTATATAATATATAATGAATTAATTTATTAGCTATATAATTCATTTAAATGGGAAATAAAAATGATACTGTTCAGTCTCAAGGTAGTTTGTTTAAATTCAAATACGTTGAAGTTCCCGCTCACCCAATGCTTCCAGATTACTACATGTAAAACAGTTTCAAGTTCCTTACGAATGTGATTTAGTGGCAATAAAGGAGGCTTCGAATCAGCTGACTTATCTCCCACTCTAACCCCGCCACGAGACTTCACTTACTTGCCTTCGGACTGCCGTCTTGGACGCTTCTCTCTATACTCTATGTCAACCAGGAGTCACTATTGATGCCAGATCTCATTATTTACCAGTTGTATGTTGATGTTACCACCTTTTTTTTTTTTAGTAAGGCTATTCTTACCTCCCGCAGTGATTAAAGACCTTAAAAGTTATTAGTTCGCCTAAAATTGATATTCACCTGAAGATTCAGTTCGCCGATAAATCACTTGTGAAGACGTTTATTCATCATTAAAAATTATTAGTGACCAGTTCGTCAACAAATCTATTAATATTATTAACCATGGTTAATTCAAAGTATTTGTTTTGATTTAATTGATTGCAGTATTTTATGTTTCTCTTTGTTCTTTACTTGTTTAATAGTCACAAGGCCTTTAGTTCATTATTTAACAGTGCTCTTTTATTTGTATAGCATTGATTTATGTTAAATTCTAATAATTATAACCTTTGTTATTCGTAAGATATACATAAGATCTTTTTTTTTAAATTCTGGTTCATTTTTAACTTCTTTACATTATTTTATCATTTCATTCTCGTATAATTTACATGCCCTTCATGTTTAATTTTAATAAATGTATGTTCTTTTGGTGTTATCAGTTATTGAAGTGTTATTGTTACTAAATTATTTTTTCCCTTCATTATAACCTTCCCTCGTTTACTTTAAATTCTATATTAGGACGCAACAGATACGGTATAATTTCATTTATATTTATATATCTACTCTATAAAAAACAAAACAAAAAAAAACATTACTTTTAAATAATAAAATAAATCTATATAAATAAAGATGAAATTCTGTTTGTTTGTTTGATTGATTATATGTTCTTTATAGAAATCCATGCCGTTTGTCCTAAATTCTCCAAATTTCGCTCAGAGGTTCTTTGATACCAGGTGCGAACACCCGTCCATATTAAAATTGCATAGCTTCAGCCAATCTCTGGGTATATTCTTTATTGTTATAAAATTCGTCATGATCTCCCTTTACAATGGTTTTTTTTACGAAATCGACGAGTCGAAAAAACGGCCTTAAAATTCATTTTATAGATTTTGAAGAGGCCAACAAGGCCCGGTAAGACCGTCCCTTGGCAGGCGTCGAGTTCTGGGACTTTTAAACCATATGTTTTTTTTTTGTTTTTTTTAACATTACAATACGTTTATTCACATGTATGGTAAATTCATTTCTTAAAAATGCCTCCTAAGAAGCGAGCTTCAATAGGAGTAGTGAGCTCAAAAGCTAATAAACAACGTCAAATACGAGCAGCTGAAACTCTTGACGAACATCAAAATAGGATTGAACAACAGAGGCTTAGACAGGCAGAATCGCGGGAAACTGAGTCTTCCCAGGAATACGAGGCCCGCCTTGCGCGACAGAGGTTTAGGCAAGCCGATTTGCGAGAAGCTGAAACTGCAGGGCAATATTTCTGTTTGTTTGTTTGTTCTTTATAGAAATCCATACCGTTAATCCTAAATTCTCCAAATTTCGCTCAGTGGTTCTTTCATACCAGGTGCGAACACCTGTCCATATTAAAATTGGATAACTTCAGCAGATGCTGATATTCTTTATCCTAATAAAAATCGTAATGATCTCGCTTTACAATGGTTTTTTTACGAAATCGACCGTTTCATTAGAAAAATTAAATTTCCCGGGTGAAACCGGGACATACAGCTAGTAAATAAATAAAACTCTACAATTAAAATAAATAAAACTCAAATTAACTGAACAGATATTTTAACATTGCTACTCACATAATGTATCACATGAATGTAAATGAAGTAAAAGTGAACTAAAACAATAGAACCAAAAACTAAATTAGGAAAAAGCTTCTTTAGTCATAACAAATATTAAATGCATATAAAATAAAAAAACGAATTAGCTAAATAAATTCATAAACTCATGTAATTAATGAAGAAAACTAGATATGCACAAATGACCTCAAAGTTAGGCCTAGTTATATCATGGGCACATATTAAAATTTTGTACCAATTTGTTAAAGATCACACAGTTTGAAACAACACAATAACAATGATATACCGCACTCTATAATAAGAACGGAGCTAGAATGTTAAGAGTTAAACGTTTCAATTCAAAGGTTACTAAAAACCTCCTCAAAGTCGTAAAATAATTATAAGGAATGTTTTATTGGAGTTATTGACAAAGAAAAAAAAATCAAATTTCAATGAATTAGAAATAAACTTAATAAACTTTTATTTGCCGTTTTTGTTAATTCAAAGATTTTCTCAAGCTCCTGATCGACTTCAGATTCCATACTTCCAGGAACACACACAGTTAGCCGCAACAAATCCACCGCAACTGCGAATCCTGAGCGCATAGTTACTTAAACTTTCCTCTAATTAAAGTTTCTTTGACTTTTTGATAACATTTTTTATTGCTGCTACTACCAATCTTGATTTTGACAAAAATTATTTCAAGCTAAAATGGAACCCATCGTATATATACAGAAATGATTAACTAATTCCCTAATAAAAAAGAAAAGAAAAAAAATTGCAAATGATAACGTGCATTAAAAAGCTCCTATCATCGAAAAATTCTACCCCTCCTCCCCCTCCCAGCACTAAAAACTATCGATAGTTTTACATCACTACACCTCATCGAAGGTAAAAAGTTTTTTAGCATGATCCGATATTTAAAGTATATTAAAGTTGTAACCCACTTTACAGTCAATGCCAGTTTCATTTAACATCTATTTATAATAAATTAACATTAATGTGTCGACAGCTTTGGACTGATATTTGTGAATCCTTCAATATATTTCATATGATAGGACCCTCATGATTTAAATTCTAAACAAATTTCGAAATGTGCCCCTTGCATTCCCGCAAAGAGATACGGACCATCCAAATAAAGCATTTCGTACTCACCATTCTGGCAGGTGATGATTCGAGTTTTTACCAGAATGGGATTGATTCATTTCATAACTGTCTTCTTCCCTCCAATTATTACTTCGGCCTGCAACAATAATTAGATTTAAAAAATAAAGCATATTATAAATAAATAGTGGACAAATTTCAATTTCTTCTGTATTATATTATAATTATAATCAAAATCAATCAATGGTATCAAGACCAAGTAAGTAATTAAACTTCCGGTCAGCATTTTTACCAACTAACTATGCTTACTGAAAACTTCGGTAGCATTTTTTAGCTGACCTTTTGAATATTCAATTTATTATCAATGACAAAATTATCAATTTTACAGTGTTTACTGAAGAAAAAAATTAACCGTTTATTGGAAAAGATCTCTCAGTAAATTTTCGATATAGATAAACTTTCGAATATGTTTTTGTAAATAGTGAAGTTATTGAATGATGCAAACATATTAAATGCATCGGAATAAGAAAAATTCTGTTATATGCCATTATATTTAGGTTAAAATCACAATAATCTAATTTCACAAACAAAATTTTTATCATAAATAAACTGTGTGAAGACATTCTTGACTTTACACAAACTTTCTAAAAAACCTATAGATTATAACAAACTATAAATTCCTAACCATAGGAGAAAAAAACCCTATACATTGTACAGGTTCACCTGATCCACATCTCTTGGATAGACAAATCACATTCAAATTTTCTTAAAATCTGATCTATCCGTTACACAGCATTTTAAGTCATTAATTTTTTTTTAGTTAAAATAATCTATACAAATAAAGATGAAATTTTGTTTGTTTGTTTGTTCTTTATAGAAATCCATACCGTTTGCCCTAAATTCTCCAAATTTCTCTTAGTGGTTCTTTGATACCAGGTGTGAACACCTGTCCAGACTAAAATTGCACAACTTCAGCCAACCTCTGGGTACATTCTTTATTGCTATAAAAATCGTTTTGATCTCGCTTTACATTGGATTTTACGAAATCGAACGTTTAAGTCGATACAAATCTCACTTTATAGATTTAAAAAATGAAATTCTCCGGGTGAAACCAGTATATACAGCTAGTAAACAATAAAATTAAGGTATCAAATATTTTTCAAATCTTCAGCACTAAGGCTTTTCAAGGCTCTGATATCTGTATATCAATATAAAAATGATCCGAAAACTGACCTCCAGAGACGTTCCACTTGTTGGAAGAGGAATAAGGCCGCCAGTCATCCTCGTCTCCGCCCCCGCCGCCCCTCTGGCCCCTCCTCCAGTTCGGCTCCCTCTCCCTTCCGCCTCCTCGTCCTTCTCCTCCGTTTCTTTCAGACCAACTGTCTCTTCCTCTTTCACTCTAGAAGCAAAGAAGTAAATGATATGTTAAGATAAACAACAGTTTCAATTAGAAAAAAATATTAAAATAGATAGAAGAGAAATAGGTACAGGAGTTGTCTTAGAGAGTAGACAGATAAATAAATAAAATCCGGTTATAACATTCAATAGTACATTCACGGGACCAAAGAAAATACATAATTATATCCAGAACCAAAATGTTAAACCTGCATGCAGGGGGAGAGGGGTGGGGTAAAGGGGGAGCTGAAGGGATAAGACGAGAGCGGGAGACCTTCTCGCTTCATGGGAGAGCACTAAACAAAATGTGCCGTATTCACTGTTTGGTGCTCTCCGCTGTCCCTATCACTATTAACGCCAACTGACACCTTCTCGTGATGCCCTCCGGGGAGTTTCTAACTCATGAACGACAGAGGTGGGGTCCAGATTCTGGGGCCGGCTTTGTAGCCAAGACACTAAAACCGTGAGTATTATCCACAGGGAGGCTACAGAAGGAGGAAAACTGGTGGTCAACTAGGGTTACCAGACGTCCCGTATTTTAGGCTTAGTTTAAAATGTCCCGGCGGGACTGACTCTGTCCCGTATTCGAACCGTGCTTCGTTTTTTATTATCAAGACAAAAATACTCACGCACGTAACGTACGCAACTTTGCATACACGTCAACTCGGATTAAGGAAGTCCGAGAGAATTTATGGTTTAATTATTCACTTTAATTTAAAGTAATAATTTAAAGATTTTTCTTGTGGTCATGGTGGTCTCAGTGATGTAAAACAACATGCGTCTACTCTCTCACATGACTGTTATTAGCAATAGAGCATCGAGTAATTTAACACAATATTTTTCAAAACCTGATAAGTCTGCCTTGGACACGGAAGAAAAAATAGCTGTTGGAGAACTCGCATCGGTTTATCATACGATAAGGCATTCCCTTAGCTACAATAGTATTGATTGTTCACACAAATTGTTACCATATATCTGTAGTGATTCAAAAATTGCTCAGAAGTTTAGTTGCCGCAGGACAAAAGCAGAATCTATTATATGCGAAATACTGGCAAAGGAATCTGTTAAAAAAATTTAAAGACCGCACATGAGAATTATTAAAGCTGGTTGCTCCGTCCATATTCTCCATAATGCTGCAAAACATAGAACCAATAAATTGGAAGTGGACATTGAAAGTTTGATACTGAAAATTTTCGGTCAATTTAGTAGATCTGCAAAAAGAAGAGCGGACTTGGAACTCCAATTTGAAGAGAAAGAGATGCAGTGGGAAGAAATAATGAAACATGTCACATGATTTTTATCTCTTGGTCCTGCTGTTGAAAGAATCATTAAAATATGGCCTGCCCTAAAATCTCCTTTCCTGGAGTTCCGCAATGAATGCCCACGTTCAACAGAAAAAATAATTACAAATGAAGACGAGGAGAAAAAAACTTTAGCATATTTGTCGTTTTTCCATAACTTTATGTTTTCGGTAGAAGTAACAATGAAGAAGATTGAATCAGATACTCTGTCAGTTGTTGAGATGCATACTGAAATGCGTGGGATCGAGCGAAGAATAAACGACAAGTTTTTTGTCAGTCAAGCAAGAGACATAATGCGTGGATTAACTGCTGACGCAAACGAATTACTAAAAAACGATTTTACAATAATTTTTCAGGATATCTGTTGTCATGATATGATTTTTCAGAAAATAATATTCTCTCCAAGCTACTCTTTTTAAACTTTACATCTGAAATAAACTAAAATTTTCAAGAAGCTGCGGAACATTTTAAGATAGAAGAAATAAATATGTATTGCTTGTATGAAGAATTCGAAATAATCAGAAAAAGCCTGAATATTGTTAATACAACTTCTGGGAGAGTATGGGAACTTCTAAGAGTATGGGAGCGATTGAAACTTGGAAGTCATCAAAGGGTTTTCCAGTACCGAAATCCCTAACATTTTCCGAATTTTATCCTTCGTTTTTAGTACACCTAGCTCAAACTGTTTCGTGGAAAGGGTTTTTTTTCACAGATGGCACTCAAGTGGACTGATGTAAGAAATAAATGTAATTTAATAAAAAGCGAGTTAATGACCGTTTTTAATTACGATTATAATTGTATGAATTTCTATAAATATGTTATAAAAATATGTTAAAACTGACTTGCTCCTCGGAGAAATATAAAAAAAAATAAAGAATGTCACTATGTAGTTTTATTTTTTATTTGTCCCGGGTAAAAAACTAAATTCCCGTATTTTTTTGCCCATTTAAGCATTTGCCCCTTAAACGCTGAAAAAAAATCTGTGTCAACTCAAAGCTGGATCAACTGGTGGTACTATGCCACTGCAGCCATTAAAGGATTGGTTGCCCGGTGGCAGTGGATATAACAAGATGCTAAATCTTGACTGGAATGCACTTAAAAAAAAAAAAAAAAACCTGTAATATAAGAGTGTAAACTCAGAAGTCATATTTTCTCACTCAAGATAACAGAATCATCTTTGTGCAGATTCTGTCCAAATGATATAAGAGACAGCTGATCATATTTCTGTTAGTGTGAATGATTTCAAACGATCTGGTCGACTCAAAAAGCTCTATAAAATTTATTGATTAACATTATAATAACATTTAAGGTTCAGGCATTAAATTGGACGGACAATAGACCCAAGGTGGTAGAAGTGCATGCGGCCGCAATACAGTAAACCCTCGATATAGCGAACTGGTAGGGGGTTTCATATTCATAGTTCGCTATAACGAGATTCGTTATAACCGAGGATTCTTTTTTTTTTTTTATATTTTTTTTTAGCCAATGGCAACCAACCAATTTATTTTTAGTTAAACTACATATTAATTAAACAATGAGATTCATTAATTTACCAGCCAAGTTCACTTGAGAGTTCTTTAGCCTTAGCTTTAATAAGAGGGTCTGAGATTGGTATTTGAGATCTCATTTGTTTAAAGCAATTTATCAATATTTTTTCAAATATTCATGAGCCGCAGAGCGCAGTCCTTTAATTTGATGCTGAAATTAATCCTTGGGCTGCGGTTGAATCTATTTTATCTTTGTTTTTTATAATGGTTGACAATGTTGATTTTGGAATTCCATATTTTTCTGCGATGGTTTTCTTACTTAGAATTCCCGATTCGATATAACCTGGAGAATTTTCAATTTTTCCTCGATTGATAAGGATTTACGTTTGTGACACACGTTTACCAGGTCTGCAAGTTTAAAATGTCGTTTATTTCTTAAAATATATACACAGTAATTTAAAAAAAAAGTATAATATATTTTATTCAAAGTACTGGCCCTCGCTTTCTACACATTTTGTCCATCTCTCGGGCAATTTATGGATACCATTCCAAAAGAATGCTTCATCTTTATTTGAAATCCATTCATCGAGCCATTTTCTTACATCCTCCAAATTGTTAAAGTGTTGCTCAGCCAATGAGTGTCCCATCGATGAGAAGAGATGATAATCAGAAGGCGCCAGGTCAGGTGAATACGGCGGGTGGGGTAGGAGTTCCCAACCAAGCGAAGAAATCGTTTCCTTAGTCAATCTGGCTGAATGTGCAGGAGCGTTATCATGCTGAAGAATGACTTTGGCGTGCCTGTGAGCCCATTCTGGGCGTTTTTTCGATCAATGCGTGACTCAAATTGATCATTTGTTGTCGGTAGCGGTCGGTATTGACTGTTTCGCCGGGTTTGAGAAGCTCGTAGTAGACTACTCCCTTCTGATCCCACCACACACACAGCATTGTCTTCTTCCCAAAACGATCCGGTCTTACACTCGATGTGGATGGTTGTCCTGGCGTTACCCATGATTTTATTCGTTTGGGATTCTGAAAATAAATCCATTTTTCATCGCCAGTTACAACTCGATGCAAAAAAAACCCTTTCTTTCGTGGCGTAAAAGCAGCATTTCGCACACAGTTTTTCGTTTTTCCATCTGTCGTTCGTCCAATTCATGTGGAACCCATTTTCCAACCTTTTGAATTTTTCCCATAGCTCTCAGGCGATCGGAAATGGCTTGCCTAGTGACATTCAACTGTTCTGCCATCATTTGTTGGGTTTGGGTATTGTCTTCGTCTAATAAAGATTGCAATTCGACGTCCTCAAACTTTTTTGGTCGATTTTCTCGTTTTTTATCAGTAACATCAAAATCACCACGTTTGAAACTTTGAAACCAACGTTCACATGTCTTGACGGTTGGAGCAAGATCGCCATAAGTCTCAACAAGAATTCGATGACATTCAGATGCCTTTTTCTTTTGATTGAATAAGAAAATCATGACATGCCGCAAATGCTCTTTATTTGGCTTAAAATTAGACATTTTTAACACCAAAGAAAGGTATGATACGTCCACGTAAACGACTTAAAAACAACTGACTTTTGTAAACAAATGACTAACAAACAAAATAGTGTTTAGAGATAAGCAAATCCTTCAATAGGCTAAGAGCGCATTCTATTGGAATTAAAACGACATTTTAAACTTGCAGACCTGGTACCAACGAACTCTTTCTATTCGAATAATACAGAGTTCGAAACAAAACTGAGCTAGTTTTGAGTAAAAAATAATGGAATCAGAGAGAGAGCACAAGGAAATCTGATTAGTTAAGAGTAAAAAAACACCTCAATTCTAGAAACTGGTGCTACTTCATCTTTCCGCGCTCATTCTACGCGCTAAAATGGTATTACTTCAATTATTTATTTTAAATCATTTTAGTAATGTTTTTTACTCTACGTTGTTTTAATTTTTTTCTTCTGATGCCCAAAAATCAATCAGTGTTGGTAATAATACATCCCATTAATCTTATAACTCTCATCTTATGCTATCAGTTACTATAGTCTATTTCATTTTATTTTAAATATACAGTAAAAACTCACTAATCCAACTTTAATAAGTCCAACCATCTCGTCAACCCTCCCCCCCCCCTCAAAAATGAGTACCAAAATTTATAGAACACAGGAACCCTCTCTTCAATACATATTTCCGACAGCAATCTTTTAGTTTGATTTTGAACGTTGTCTGGTCAAGTTACACATTGTCTTAATATTAAACAGATAGTCATAATATCGCTTATAATGGCAAAATGGGACGGTAAAAGAAAACACCAGATAATAAAGTTGAAAGAAAAAGATCGCTGTCCTTCAACTTCAACGGCTTGACAAAAAAAAAAGTCTGGGTCCTAGTGCCTGGGTTTGATTTCCGGCTGTGGTCTACCATTTCTCTTCCAATAAAATTATTTTTAATAATATTTTTAAATAATTTATTTTTTGAAGAGAAAAGATTTGGCTCCGCCAGGAGTCGAACCCGGGTCTCCTGCGTTACATGCGAGGATGCTAACCGCTACACCACAGAGCTCTTAAATAAATTATTTAAAAATAATTTAAAATTGGTGGTTAGCCACAATTTAAGATTGGATTAATTATTTTTAATAATTTTTAAGATAGTTTAATTTTCCTCATTACTTTTTGACACAATTAACTTACTTATTAAAACTGTATGGCAAAGTTAAGGATCGAAACTGGGATTAGTCACTAAACATGTTCCAAGTGAATGGCCTTCATGGATACCAAGTTAAAGTTCGCCTGCAGCTAAGCGATATTCCCGAATGTTGACATAGTAAATTTTGTATTGAAGTATTTCATGGTGTAGAAATGTTGCCTAAGTGTGTCAATTGTGTTCAGTTTGGAGGAGAATATATTGAAAAACTTTCACACCTTCTTTTTTTTTTTTCACGACTTTATGCATCACCACAGTGGGTCTATCTATTCAGACCTTACTACGTACATAAACAAATATATATTATTTTTAATTTTGAAATAAAAACAAAATATATGAGGAGGTGAGGTGCCAAACTTGTTCGTTCCATTTTTTTGAAAAATTAAGATGGCAGTTGATTCTGAAAGATATTTTAACGCTCTTTCAACGTATCTTACCAGATTGAAGCAAAACTTATTATTTCTTATGTATGGCTCCAACAAGCTGAAAGACGTTGATAATCTGCTGAAAAAGCATTTTGGTGACGAGTGGAAGGCCAATGATTCATTGAAATATTTCACACGAGTTCTCAATATATCTGCCACAGACGAGGGAAACAACGAATAACAGGATGGTGAGGTCGCTATTGTTGAAGAAGAGAGCCTTAGGATCCAGTCTTTTTGTAACTTTTTTGTAGCCAGATGTTTTATACAAATACGCTGATAGATTTGAAAAATTCGTAAAAAAAAAAAAAATAAAAAATAAAATAAAAAAAAAAATTTTTTAAAGTCAGTGAGTGGTATTATTTTGTAAAATGGTACCGAAATCATTTATAAAATGGTTGTGAACCTAAATAAATATTACTTATTAAGAAGATCAACTTACGCTGTGTGAATTAAAACTCGTTCGTACCAATGTGGTGAGCAACAAAAGTCTTTCCTTCAAACATTTTGTTGCGAAACTTTCTCATTTTGTATTTTGTTACTTACTTACTTACTTCATATTTTGTTACTTACTCTTACTTTTTTTTGTTATCTCTAAATCAGTAAATTTTTTTATTCTCTCAGCTCACTTACATAGGGTAGCTGTACCTTTTGAAGGTGCAAATAAATCATCTTTATCTGGCCACTCTACAAGACGTGGTAAGTTTCCTGAAAAATCTGGTGCGTGCTCGCAACACACAACTTTCACTTACCAACTTACTTAGATTAAAAATTAATGCGTTTTGTTAATTTCCACTTCTCAAATGAACAGAACGGCTTTAATTATGAACAATGGTCTATAATTAATAGGTAATCTATCTATTATAGGTGTATCTATCTATTATTATTATATCTATAGGTGGTATAAGTTGACTGAATATTTTTCTTTTCTTCTCCTCTTTATGTTTTCTTTATTTTTATCATATCTCATTTTTAGCCATTTCTTATTTTTAGGCGTAGTGAGAGACAGTTAATTTCTCCATGTAAACAAAAACAATAGTACTTTATAAGAAAGAAACAAACAAACAAAAAAGCCCCCCCCCCAAAAAAAAAGCCCCCTCAGTACATTTTAATAATGATAAAGCTTACCTGATATTAAAGAGAACCTAATTTTCATTAAGCATGACGAATTTGATAAAAATCGTTAAAGCCGTTTTTGAGATAATCGAAAAAAAGGTAAAAATTGGAAAAAAGTCATGAAATAAAGTCCCCCCTCCAGTTAATCAATTTTGATGAAATGTTGGCAATCACATCTTTGGCATATACATACATGAAATACCCAGTTTGATCAAAATCGTTAAAACCGTTTTTGAGTAAATATAAAAAACACGTGAAAATGATACAAAATTCATTAAGTAAAGTCACCCCTCCGGTTGATCAATTTTGATGAAATTTTTACAGTCGTATCTCGGGCCTATACATACATCATATACCCAGTTTAATCAAAATCGTTAAAGCCGTTTTTGAGTAAATAAAAAAAAAAAACACGTGAAAATGATACAAACTTTATTATGTAAAGTACCCCCTCCGGTCAATCAATTTTGATGAAATTTTTACAGGCCTATCTCAGGCATATAAATAGATCAAATACTCAGTTTAATCAAAATCGTTAGAGCCGTTTTTGAGAAAATCGAAAAAAACGTAAAAAGTTATTAAATAAAGTACCCCCTCCCTTTGAGCAATTTTGATGAAATTTTTGCTGTCACATCGCGGGCATATACCTACACTAAATACCCAATTTTAGGTTCCCACGGTTAATAGTTTTTGAGCTAGTCTGTTCACACACACACACACACACACAGACCATTTCGCGGGACTTGGTTATTTCGACTCAGGGGGTCCCAAAACGTGTATTTCCGTTGAAAACCGGAAGTCGAAATTTTTCACGATCGCAATACTTCCACTTACTATATATTTCATATATAGGTAAGTGAAAGTAAAAAAGTGTTCAGGTGGAACGTACGAGTTTTGCATCTCTCAGCTCTTGATATATTACCTGAGATCTGTCGAAGGGGCGCTGCCTGGCAAAAGGAGCATCGCCACCCTCCTCGTACCGCTCAGTGCTGCCCCTGTAGAAGGCACCTCTCCCCCGCCCGCCCCGTCCTCCCGCTCCTCCTCCTCCGCTTCCTCGCAGTCCACCTCCTCTCTCTCCTTTACCGACTGACCGGAGTACTGCGTCGGAGTTTATTCCTCTGTTCCACATTCTCTGCATGATAAAAAAAATAAAATAAGCAATTAATAAACAGATTACAACTAACAGATTAAAAAGAATAGACCAAGCAGTCGCATATATTAAATGATTTTATAAATAATTTAATAATGATAAAGGCTTAATGAACTCAGAAGTTCAATGCAGACAGGACTAATTGCTCCCAACATACTTCCTGTCTTAATAAAATCTTTCCACTTCATATTATCTTGACAGACTGCTTTAATTTTAATATTTAACTAGCTAGGGTGCCCGGCTTCGCTCCGGTAGTTTTGTGGTAGTTTTAATACCAGAAAAACTTTGAAATTAAAGGAAATGTAGAACAAAATTAGCACCTTCTTGAAAATGCGGTTTTAACTTGGTATCAATATTCTGCAGACTTGAGATCTGCAGAGTCCGCCCAAATAAGGAACCCTGTATAAATTACAGGGGGTTGAAAATGGTAAATGAACAATTAATTTTGCTGCAATTTCGTCGAGTTATGCATCGTTTTGATAGTTTCTGTGATTCTGAATCCAATAAGCCTATTCCAAGTAGTCAGAAGATAATAAGTTATTAGATTATTGTTGAAAAATCTGGTATCTCAGTTAAAAAAAATTATATTTCGAGTAAAACTTAATCACCGACTACTATGATGGTCCTATTTGATCCAGAAGTATAGAAACTACCGAAGATTCATAGAAACTTTTTTTTAAGACCTTTCTTCCATTTCAACCTACCTTAAGATATCCCCACGTAATTTGAACGGTTTATACACATCTAGAATCTTACTACTATTACAAAGTGAAAACCAAAATTTCTTGAAGGCACAATTTTTTCATCATGTTTCTTTTTATCTTGAACTATGAACTATGAGGGATGATAAATCTGGAATGCTGTTATTGGAGTTAGTCGTTTTGTCAACTGGAATGCTCATCTTAGGTAGTAACCAAACCAACTTCTTTTTCATAAATACAATAAGAACACTTCAAACTTTTTATTTTCGATTTATAATAATTCAATTCATCTCTTTTTTTATGTCTAATTTTATTCGCTCATTATACTACTAAGAAATGTTCACTCATATTGCATTAAATTTACTTAAGTTTATATTATATATAGATTAAATGTAATGTGCTGATCATGTATTAGCCTTCTTATGAGAAAACTAATTTTTTAAGGAATCCAGTTGGTTTTCTAATTGATTGCTGAGATGTAAAGAATTATTTTATTTTGGAACGCAATCTAATTATTATCCCTTAATTTTTTAGTAATTTAAAAAGAACAGCTGAAAAAATGAAGAACGATTACATACTGAATGAATGGACAATAAACATTGAGTGAAACGCACACTAGCGCTTCCTGGTAGCCTGGAGCTCGAACTAAATTTTTCATTCATAAACTCGTATCTCAATCTCAGAGAGGCTAATTAAATGGTGCGAGAGGCTTAAAATTCCAGTCCTTTCCTCTTCAATTTTACACTCTTAAGAGAAAAACGGAAACCTTCTTCTCCGTTAGGGGTCATATGGCTAAAAGAAGACATAATTTCCTTAATCCTACGTGGAGTCGTTTTTGAGCCTTTTCGGCACGCACATTGTACACTTTGCTTTATAATATATATTGATTAAAATTAATAATATTTAATTTGTAATAATGAAACAATGGTATCCTATTACAGTCTCATGCAATATATATTTTTTCACATTCCTTTAATTTGGTGGACGTTTCGGACTGTCGTGTCCATATTCATCACCTGCATAGTGTACAATTAATTTTAGTATTTTTCTTATACAGTTATAAACAATAAAAATTAAAGTACCGTTATAAATACAAAGGTAGAGTTAAAGTAGGTATGAACATGACATATAGGTATAAAGTGTCAATTTTAAAGGGTTACTTAAATAAATACATAAGAATCAATAAATAACAATAGAACAAAAATAACTAGGAAATAATAATAAAATGGAAACAATGCTAAACAACCTTCTCGTTTTGGATATTAAAAACCGAAACGTCCACCAAATTAAAGGAAAGTGAGAAAATATATATTGCATGAGACTGTAATAGGATACCATTATTTCATTATTACAAATCTTTCCACTTCCTTCTGAGCCTATACTTTCCCAGTCGGCTCGTCAGTTATTAATATTCAGTTCATCAGTCGTCAGTCGTCAGTTATTAAAGTTCAGTTTCACTGATCTTAGCTCAATTAGATTTATCCAGGACAGTTCACTTAATTTGGCAATTGGTTTGATCTAATTGAAGGGGTCGGGGGCAAAATAGTGCCAAGCAACATTTATAACAATAATAAACTGTAGCTGCAGTCTGCTGTATATTACGTAGGACTATATGTCTATGATGGAAGTGCCACCTAAATATGACTATAAAGAGCCTCTATAATCATATTTAGGTGGCATTTCTATCATAGATATAGAGTCCTACGTAATATACAGTAGACTGCAGCTACAGTTTATTTTTGTTAAAAATGTTGCTTGGCACTATTTTGCCCCGACCCCTTCAATTCATCACTCTTGATAATCATCATTAGGATCATTCTTGATCCTAATTCATCACTCTTCGGTTAAAAAATTATGTGCATTACTTCATTTTCAAAATAATTTACCCGTTGCTTATCCCTTTACATAAGGAGGCTTTAAAGACCGTCATATTAATATTTAAGTTCAGGCAAATAATAAGGTATCATAGCCTCTTAATATCTGAATTTCTCTAACAAGGGGAGGCTACGGACGTGGGGTCACCGATTACAATGAAACTTTTTTTTGAGTTTCTATATCCAAAAATATTAGATACGTGTCCGAGGGTTCTTGCCAATGGGCCTTCTGAACCGAGAAAAAAAATTTCTTAGGTACGAAAATAGCCAAAAATTGCATCAACAAAGTTGCCGCTGCTCAAAGCTCCTTCAACCATTTTCAATGAAATTTTCAGGGATGTCAGAGTAATGAAAAATATTAGACACGTGTATAGGGGATTGGCGAAATTAGCCTCTGGAAGCCCAGAATAAATCATTCAATTTTGTGTTATATTCGCGCTCTCGGTAAAGTTAAAAATCAATTCCATTACTTTGTAAATTGAATAAACTACGTTTTTTCAGCTTCTTACTTCAAAAACTAAATATTTATATTTAAAAACAAATTATTTTGAGACGAAGTTTTTTTTTTCTTTTTTTTATCTTCTAAATTTATATCTAAATATTATAAATATTTAACAGGAAATATTTTTCATAACAAAATTTCCTTGCTTGGATTGAAGAGATAGTCACCAAAAAAATTATACTCGTAAAATAGTAGTATTTTTGAAAAATTGAAATTAAAATCTTTTTTGTCCAAAAACATATTTTTGTCAGGAAAATGTTTCAGACTCTTCCTGGACTTCATAAACGTTATAAAATACCAAATTATCCTAATATACTAACTAGGAAATTAAAAATATGCGTTTACACCCCACACTCGTTTGGGTGATATTTATCAAAAAAACAGCTAAAACATAAGTTTTTTCGGCAATCAGAGCATTTAATAAAAGGTACACCTTTGCAGTTGCAGTTTCCTTCCTTTTTCATTCCATCAGGAAAACATATTTGATTGACATTTTCAAATATTGCTCTCGTTGGAATTAACATCGATGCAAACCAAGCACATTTTACCATGTCAACAAATAATAGAGATGATAATTGGTGGTGAATTAAGGAATGAATTTTCAGAGCATCTTCCCTTGAACTAATTTCCTGACGACCATTACTCAATATTTCAAGGCAATTTTGTATTTTTTTAATGAAGTTTTTTACTTGTCGAAAAAAATAAACATCACATGGTTGACAATATGCTGTTTTTTGTATTTAGAAGTTCATACTGTGTTTATAACTGCAATCCCTAAATTCAATAAAAACAGTTGTCTTCCAAAGATTTATTATTCTTAATTTTTAACAAACGTTTTCAATCATAAAATAATTCCTTAATTCTTTTGGCAAGGGAAAACAACAATGGAAATACTTTCAGATTCAAAATTCAAACTTTCGAATTCAATTTTTCGCAAAATTATCTTAAATATTTTTTTAAGTAACTATGAAATTGTGCTTTTTACATAAAAACTGGAACATATTTCAAATAGTAATTTTTTTTTTTTTTTGGTTGAAAATTTTTCTTCAGTCTGAGCAAAAAATGATTTTTCATGAAAAATATTTCCTGTTAAATATTTAATAATATTTAAATACAAATATTTAGTTTTGACGTAAAAAGCTGAAAAACGTAATTTATTCAATTTACAAAGTAATGAAATTGATTTTTAACGTTACCCAGAGAGCACGAATATACCACAATATTGAATGATTTATTCTGGGATTCCAGAGGCTAATTTCGCCAATCCCCTATACACGTGTCTAATATTTTTCAATACTCTGAAATCTCTGAAAATTTCATTGAAATTGGTTGAAGGAGCTTTGAGCAGCGGCAACTTTGTTGATGCAATTTTTGGCTATTTTCGTACCTAAGAATTTTTTTTTCTCGGCTCAGAAGGCCCATTGGCAAGAACCCTCGGACACGTATCTAATATTTTTGGATATAGAAACTCGAAAAAAAGTTTCATTGTAATCGGTGACCCCACGTCCGTAGCCTCCCCTTGTAAGTGTTCAAACATGATTCCCTAAATATTAATATTATATAAATTCTTCCCAATTCTACAGCTAAGCCTATAATTATTTTCTTGTTATCCTGTAGTGAATAAAAAAAAAAAAAAGTCATAAGTTCATCAGCCACGGAATAAAATAGTGCACACCAAAATGATTTTCTCCCGAAGATAATACATGGGGTAATTTTGGGAGAACAAACGAAATATAACTTAAAACCTACTTGTAATGCTCCAATGGATTTGACTGGGAGACCCTCAACAACAGAAGAATTTTTTAGAGCTTTGAGAATGAGATGTAGAGCATGCTGCACTCTCAAAAGATTTGAAAACGTTTTTCGTGAATAAGAATGAGCAGATATAGAACTACAGTAACAGAGAGAGGCACAAAAAAAAAAAAAAAAAAGAAAAAAAAAACCAAAAGCTATTAGATCTTTACCATCAACAAGCAAAATCCCAACTAACTCAAACTGATTACACTACAACACTTTCAGTGTCAATTTTTTTTATCTTTGTGTAGACATATTTATATTAAATTCTTCAATGTATTCATAGCGCTGTTCTCTATATCTCTCTGAGCACCATCAATGCTGTTCATTCACTCCATAATAACATAACTAGGCAGAATTGATTACATTTTTCACAACAGCTTCTTTGTGAATGAATCATCGTTTCGTGGAATGATTATGTCATCGAGAGAATACGACTGTTAACTTGTCTCATTTTTATCATTATTATTTTTTTTTGAAATCTTTGATGCATATTTTAGATAAAACAGAAATAATAGCCAAATTAAACGCCTCTTCCAAGATAAACATTGAAAGTGAAATAAGACACCAGGTTTTGATGATGTTATCCTATACTCAATAACTAAAATATTTTCATTAAATTTATTATCGAAAAAGATAAATATGTTAGTATAGACATACATGAATATCCTTTCAACACGATTTTTTTATTTTATTTTAAAATAAATAAAAAATAAAAATGGAACTAAACTTTTGAAAATGAACTTACTTCATTGAAAAAGATAAATATGTTAGTATAGACGAACATAAATATCCTCCTTTCCACTCGATTTTTTTTTTTTTTTTTAAGTTTAGTTTAAAATATAAAAAGGTAACTAACTGTTGAAAATGAGCTTACTGTTTCCTCATCTGTCATCGTACTGAGGGCGAGCGGGGGCTGTGCTTTCTCGACATAAAGACCGTGAAGACTTTTTAACGACTCTGGTGGGGGTAAATTGGCAGAAAATAGTGCGAGCATTTCTTCCCTTCCGTATCGGAAATCTGCTAGCTGGTATCTGGCAGGCTGCTGCGCAGAGAGTGCACGTAACCTGAAAAAAAACAGTCAAGTTAGCGCTACAGCAAAATATATGTATTTTAAATATAAACTGTTAAGCAATCTATAAAAATTTAGAGAAACTATATATAAAAAACAATACAGGATTATTGGAGAGAGGGCTCTCCAATAAAATAGAAATAGGAAAATATCCTAAAAATGAAGGAAAATATCCTATTCGTAATACAGTCGACTCCGTTCAATTGGGTCATCGAATTATTGGGACCACCACTTAATTGAGCTGTTCTTAATAAAACGGAATCAAATATAGGTAAAAAATCACCACTTTGTTGGGACAAAACATCGTTTAATTGGGCCAAAACATTCTGGAACTTAATGTAAAAACCTAACGGTGTCAATCGAATAACCTAAGTATATGAGACCATGCCTGTTTTTCAATCATAAGCAAGAAGGTCAATCAAAACGTTTGGTCGCTTAATTTTTTTATACAAAAAGGAAATGAGGAAAGTCCTTTAGACTCCCGGAAAAGGTGCACTAATTACATGGCTCGTAATTGTACAAGTATAGTGTGACAATGCACACTTGATTCTTTCCTGTTGAAAAAATTGACATTAAAACGTGTTCTGATTCATTTCTTATTTCGAACTTTTTTCTTTATAAGTATAATTTATATTATAAGCAAATAGTTATTTTTATTTTGTGTCATTTTGTCATATTAAAGACGCATTTAATAAAAATACATTTTAACAGTTAAATTAATCGTATTATTTTCTCCCCCTAGCACATTATAGTCAAATATCAGATGTAAGCAATAAAAACTTTATCCCTTCTAAATTCTTTACCAAACAATCCCGTTGGTTTTTATAGTAACTGAAACGTTTTTATCTTTATCAGTCAATTTCGATTAGACTATAAGAAGGAATAGGATATAATTCATCTTCGGTGTCCACTTGCGCTCCCACGTCTCCAGTTAGTATGCTGAATTAAAGTGACTCTACCCAGTTTTTCGACGGCAATACTTCCTAGGTGTATATATTTTCCAAACCTTTAGAACCAAGAAACCTCCTTAAAACCTCAATTTGTTCAAACCCTGCTCCTCTATACATTCCCTAAACACCAGATCTCAAACCTATAACCTGTATATCCCTTTCTACCGAACTGCCTCTTTTACAAAATCCTTTAACATCCACGCCGCCACCTTCTGGTATTCCTTACCTCTCTCCACCCGTAAAACTTCATCCCTCACCTCCTTTAAAACCCAACTATTTCGCCACCACCTTAATATTCAATCTTTGATAAATATGTAAAATAGAGAAACCAACATTATGATTGATTTGATATATTATAGTTTTCAAGCTCAAAAGCTGATCAAATTTTTTGTCCTCGTTATCCAAATGTCTTTTTGTTTTGTTTTTTAATATTTTGGATCAGTGTTTTCTCTTTACATTTACTTATATCTCAATTCTTAAAATTTTTGCTTTTCTTTTAAACTAATCAGACAAATGGCTCTGGATTTGAACATATTCTGTTATTCTTAGGGGACTAGATGTCCCAGAATAAAAATTATTTTCTTTCTTTCTTTCACATTTTGCTACCTTTAACGAAATTCATCGGACAAAATAAAATATTTTTTTAAGCTTGGTCACTCTCAAAATTTAATATTTTTTCACTCTATCTGATTTCATTCTCATTCAACAAGGTAGCTCATTAGCAATTCTTAGACCTATTCCTAGTCCACACCTGTCGAATTAGGTAGCCTTTTATGTAAGATATACGAATCTATTGATAAGGGGACAGAAGATTAAGCATAGTAATGAAGCCAAAGGTGACCGAAATGATAAGCAAAGAAAGCAGCAATATCAACACTGGAAGGAACTTGGATTTAAATATATAATATATGAAGGGGTCGGGGCAAAATAGAGCCAAGCAACATTTTTAACAAAAATAAACTGTACTTTCAGTCTGCAATATATTACGTCTGCAGTCTGCGGTATATTACGTCTGCAGTCTGCGGTATATTACGTCTGCAGTCTGCTGTATATTACGTAGGACTATATGTCTATTTACTTGAATGAAACATACATTGTCAATCTATTGAAATCTAGTCGCATAAGATGGCTAGGACATGTATAAAGGATGGAAGAAGACTGATACCCAAAAAAACTGTTCAATGACAAACCAGGAGGCAAGAGAGGAAGAGGAAGGCCCAGACTGCGATGGATAGATGACGTCGAGTATGATCTGCAGACAGGGAGGATTGGAGAGGCATTGTAGAGAAGGCCAAGGCCCTGCAAGGGCTGTAGAGGTACGGAAAAAAAATAAATATATATACAGTCAAAATCGTTTATAACGAACTTCAAGGGACTGGTGGTTTTTGTACGTTATAGCCGATGTTCTCTTTAAGCGGTATTATCGGCTATAACGAACAGTTTGCTGTAAACGGTGTTGCACTGGTTCCTATAGTCACTTTGTCTTGATTTTGATACTGTTAAATATTGGACATTATCGATACATATTTTCATCTTACGTAATTTGAGTAAATAATTAATCTTACGTCAATTTAAGTGCATAATAACCAATAACAATTAATGTACATAAGGTACTAAAAAAACAATACTCATAATGCAACGTGCTGTCAAAATCTTCGATTCTAAAAATATAGACATTTTAATTGTATAAAAAAGTAAATTAAATTATTAAATATATAATGAAAAAAAGGTAAAAATATATATTATCAAATCCTAAATTACATATAAATAAGTAAGTTAAATAAAAAAATCTGTTATTTTCGTCTGTCGCCTTCCTCGTTCTTCTGCAAGAAACATTTTTTTCGATTGAAGTGGAAAAAACCGAGAAAGATTCTTTGACAATTACTGGAGTTTCATATCCAATTGAACGAGATGTTTTTAATTCACAGGCAATCGAACTGCGGAATCACCGGAATCGACTCGGCAAACTATCCCAAACTGTTCCTAAATCGTAAATTGTTGTCGTGGCATGTTTCCGTTTATAAAGACAAGAGAGAACTGAATTGAGACACTGTTGAGTGCATTGATGTAAAGCAAACAAAACTTTTTTTCTTCATTTCGTAGAACTTAGACTTGGAATGTACGCTGTAAGCGAAATTTCAACTGCTGCTGTTACAAGAAAAGTGTTCGCTCTAACCGACCTGTTCACTATTACCGATGTCCGTTGTAAGCGATATTAATGCTTTTTTCTGTATGTTATTTCATGGGGCCGACTATTTTGTTTTTATATCCGATTGTACGTTATGGCCGGTGTCGTTATAAACGATTTTGACTGTATATATATATATATATATATATATATATATATATATATATATATATATATATATATATATATATATATATATATATATGTCCATGATGGAAATGCCACCATAATCCTTATATATATAAAAATCTCGTGTCCGTATGTTTGTCTCTCTATTTCTCAGAAACTACTCAACCGATTTTAATGAAATTTGGCTCAATTTATATAGTTTTGGCCAACTTACCGGACCGGATAGTTTTTAAATTTATTAGTGATCAAAATAATTCTTATATAGCGAATTACTGCAAATACAGTAGGTCGTGTTATGATTTATTAACATGGCTACACATGTCGATTTAATAACCTTTTTGTTTACAAGCATGCTATTATAATTACGGTTATAATAGTTTTGTATTGCGTTATTAGTAAGTGCAGTTATTTGGTCTTATTGTTCCATCTTTATATTCTGCAGGCAAATAGTAATAAAAATCTTTATATTTATTCTTAATTTTGAATTATGGATAAATCAAGAACAGGTTACACCAAAGTCTCAAAAGTGTATGTATTTTTCCTTCCTTTTCCTTTTTATTTGTAATCTTTCCAATTCCTAACTAAGTGCTCAAACACTTTGCTGAGGTCCACCCCGATATCAACTTTTAGAAAAGTAAATACATTTTAGGCTTTAATTAGAATAGTCCTTATATATATGTAAAATTTAAAAAATGTCAGCGAAGATTTTGTATTGTACTATGTAAGTGCAGTTATTTGTTCATAGAGTTCCATCCTTATATTCCACTGGCAAATAGTTGTAAAATCTTTGTATTCTTTCTTAATTTTAATTAAAGAATATAAATCAAGAAAACGTTACAACAAATTCTCAAAAGTGTAGATATTTTTCCTTCCTTTTCCTTTTTTATTTGTATTCTTTCCAATTCCTAGCTAAATGCTCTAACACTGTGCTGTGGTCGACCCTGATATCAACTTTTAGAAAAGTAAATACATTTTAGGCTATAATTAGAATAGTCCTTATATAAATGTAAAATTTTAAAAATGTCAGCGAAGATTTTGTATTGTATTATGTAAGTGCAGTTATTTGTTCATAGAGTTCCATCCTTATATTCCACTGGCAAATAGTTGTAAAATCTTTGTATTCTTTCTTAATTTTAATTAAAAAATATAAAACAAGAAAACGTTACAACTAATTCTCAAAAGTATAGGTATTTTTCCTTCCCTTTCCTTTTTTATTTGTATTCTTTCCAATTCGTAGCTAAATGCTCTAACACTGTACTGTGGTCGACCCTGATATCAACTTTTAGAAAAGTAAATACATTTTAATAACTTAAAATAGGCTATAATTGGAATCGTCCTTTTATATATGTGAAATTTAAAAAATGTCAGCGTAGATTTTGTATTGTATTATGTAAGTGCTGTTATTTGTTGATAGTGTTCCATTATTATATTCCACTGGCAAATAGTTGTAAAATCTTTGTATTCATTCTTAATTTTAGTTAAAGAATAAACCACGAAAAGGTTACTACAAATTCTCAAAAGTATAGGTATTTTTCCTTCCCTTTCCTTTTTTATTTGTATTCTTTCCAATTCCTAGCTAAATGCTCTAACACTGTGCTGTGGTCGACCCTGATATCAACTTTTAGAAAAGTAAATACATTTTAATAACTTAAAATAGTCTATTCTTATATGTATATGTGTAAAATTTAAAAAATGTTAGTGAAGAATTGTAATTCTTTCTTAATCAACAATTATTTGAAGTAGAAAAAATTAAATCTCAATGGAATACACATAGTTCCTTTCTGTTCAGCAGAGGTATATTTTTCTTTATATGTAGAATTTAAAACATGTTAGCGAAAATTTCTAATCCCTTCTTAATCAATGATAATTTAAAGTAGACAAAATTTAATCCCAATAGAATACAGATCGTTCCTTCCTTTTTAGCAGAGTTGTAATTATCTTTTTAAGTAAACTTTATAAAATGCCAGCGATGATTTATAATCTCTTCAAATTTATAGTATTTTGAAATTATTAGATTAGAAATAGGTTTTTAGAATATTTTATACATTACTTAATTAAAAATAATCAATATTCAAATTAAAATATATCCGTCTGAATTTAAAAAAATCTGGTGCGAGCGCGCAACACACAACTTTCACTTACCTACTTATTTAGATTAGAAATTGACGTGTTTTGCTAATAATCATTTCCCAAAGTCACACATTTTTCTACATTCATATCTTATTTTTGTTAATCGTTAAAGCCGTTTTTGAGTAAATAAAAAAACCTGTGAAAATGATACAAAATTTATTAAGTAAAGTCCCCCCACCCGTAGATCAATTTTGATGAAATTTTTACAGTCATATCTCGGGCATATAAATACATCAAATACCAAGTTTGATCAAAATCGTTAAAACCGTTTTTGAGTAAATAAAAAAAACATGTGAAAATGGTACAAAATTTATTAAGTAAAGTCCCCCCTCCCGTAGATCAATTTTGATGAAATTTTTACAGTCACATCTCGGGCATATAAATACATCAAATACCAAGTTTGATCAAAATCGTTAGAGCCGTTTTTGAGAAAATCGAAAAAAACGTAAAAAGTAATTAAATA
Organism: Aelia acuminata; assembly: GCA_911387785.2. Taxonomy (NCBI): domain Eukaryota; kingdom Metazoa; phylum Arthropoda; class Insecta; order Hemiptera; family Pentatomidae; genus Aelia; species Aelia acuminata. The sequence continues at coordinate 14,042,827 of OU426979.1, forward strand.
AAGTACCCCCTCCCTTTGAGCAATTTTGATGAAATTTTTGCTGTCACATCGCGGGCATATACCTACACTAAATACCCAAATTCAGGTTCCCACGGTTTATAGTTTTTGAGCTAGTCTGTTCACATACACACACACACACACACACACACACACACACACACACAGACCATTTCGCGGGACTTGGTTATTTCGACTCAGGGGGTCCCAAAACGTGTATTTCCGTTGAAAACCGGAAGTCGAAAATTTTCACGATCGCAATACTTCCACTTACTATATATTTCATATATAGGTAAGTGAAAGTAACAATTAGTCTAAATAATAAAAACATGTGTTTCTTTAAATATCAAACATCCTTTAAACATCATTACATATGTAAAATTTATAGAAAGCCAAAGAAAATTTTAATCCTTTCTTAATCAACTTTATTTTAAAGTTGAAAAAATAAATTGAATCCCAATGGAATACAGATTATTCCTTCCTGATCAGTGTAATTATCTTTATATGTAAAATTTAAAAATTGTCGTCATATGTCGATTTCATAATGTTTTTGTTTATAAGCATGCTATTGTAATACAGGTTATCATTATTATAATTTTGTATTGCGTTATGTAAGTGCAGTTATTTGTTCCTATATTATTATTTTCCACAGACAAATGGTAATACAAATCTTTGTATTTATTGTTAATTTTCATTAAAGAATAAATAAATCAAGAAAAGGTTACAATAAATTCTCAAAAGTGTAGGTACTTTTTCCTTTTCCTTTTTTATTTGTATTTAAATTAAATTACAAGCTAACCGCTGAAACACTTTTCTGTGGCCCACCCTGATATCAACTTTTAGTAAAGTAAATACATTTTAATAATTTAAATTAGGCTATTATTTATAATAATACTCTATAAATGTTGTAACAGCACCTACTGTCATAGGTGTAACCTAATAGAAACCTTACTTGGGGAGTCAGTGTTGCCAAAAATTAGTGAAAATTAGTGAGACAATAGTGGCTACACTGCGGGTAACAGTCATAAAAACTCACTGGGTGTGTTTTGATTAGGTGTTGTGGGTTACTTTGTTATTTGCATGATTAAAGAACTGCATAATAAAGACTTTGATATTATATTTTCAGTTGATTTATTTAACAGAAGTTTCTTTATTTTCATTATTCGTTTTGTTATTATTATTTAAATACAGTGTTTTTTTTATTTTACCAAACCTTTTTATCATTTTTATCCCGAGATCTAAAATGTAAAATTTAAAAAATGTCAGTGAAGATTTGTAATTTCTCCTTTATCAACAATAATTTAAAGTTGAGAAAATTTAATCCCAATCGAATAGAGGATGTTACTTCCTGTTCAGCAGAGTTGTAATTATCTTTAAATGTAAAATTTAAGAAATGTTAGCGAAGATTTTAATCCTTTCTTTAATTTAAAGTAGGCTATTATTGGGAATGATATTTCGTTGTTATTTTACCAGAATACAACTTTTTACTTATCTTTAAATGATTGTTGATTAAGAAAGGATTACAAATTGCGGCATTTTTTAAATTTTACATTTAATGATTATTACACCTCTACTGAACAGGAATAATTGCTATTTGGGTAACTTCAAGTTTCAGATTTATCCGCCATAAATATGAGAGTACTACTGCAAAATAATCCATCGGCAGATATATTTTTTAAACAATTGCTCTATATTGGAAACGGTGAAATAGAGCTGCATCGAAATTCAAAATTTATCAAATTACCAGAAAATTTCTGAACTGTTGTAGAGACGAAAAATGAACAGTATACGAAATATAAAGTGTCTTTCCTGATATTTTGAACAATTATTTGGACTATAATTGGCTGGGTAGTCGTGCTATTTTGGCAGCAAAAAATGTTGATTTCGATGAAATAAACTTCCAAAATCAATTGACAATGTTCTAGATGTAAACGAAGCCGTAAATTTCCAAACTGAATTTTTTAATTCCCTGGATATACACCCAAACAATCTCCAGTTGAAGATTGGCTCACCGATCATTCTTCTTCGTAACTTAAATCCACCTCAATTGTGCAACGGTACACGTTTGGTCATTAAAAGGATCACAGGAAATGTTATTGAAGGAAAAATGTTGCCTGGAAGGTTTACAGGAGATATCGTCCTGTTGCTACCTATTCCTCTGGAACCGACAGAATTTTTAATAAAATTTAAAAGGCTTCAATATCCTATTCGTTTGGCTTTTGCCATGACCATAAACAAATCCCAAGGGCAAACAATGTCCACTTGGACTTTGAAAATCCGTGTTTTTCCCTTGGGCAATGGCATAACTCACTTAGGAAATGGGTATCGCCTGCTCACGTGTGTGGAAACCATCAAATCTTTGGTTTGTGTTAAAAAAAAAAAAAAACAGGTTAACCCAAAACATTTGAACAAATTAGTACTTGAATAAATAAAAATTCTTAATTGTATTATGTAAAAACTTCTTTAAGAAGAGATTTCTTATCACTCAAATATATTGCTAAATTAAAAGCTTCAACACACCACCCTCCTACCGAACACTTATTAGCCGAAGGGTTGGGAAATCGAGGTCTCGAAGAAATTGAGAAAAACGCCTATCAAAAGGACATATATGACGCGTTAACCAAGATTGGCATGACCCTGAGCAAAATTAAACCCGTTGTTAAACTAACAATACCAAGTTGAAGTAGTGTTAGGCCAATAATCAATAGATCAATGGCTGAGGTTACCAAACCTTACTTCAGTCATCCTTTTTAAAATTAGTGGAAAAATATAGTCATTTCGAGTTAGTTTATACCGATCCATAAAAAAAGGGCGATAGAGTTGGCAGCTCTGTGAGTCGTAAACACAATCAGCTCCTTTTTAATCAAACTACATTGAAATATGAGATGTAAAAAATAAAAACTTTAACTTTCCTATATTCTTTATCAAATACTTTTAAATGGTGTAATGAATGCTCTATTCTCAATCATGTTGGATTTTGATTAGCTGAAAGGTTTTCATCTTTATCAATGAATATTGGTATCACTGTATTTGTTTAAAAATATTAGGATATAACTACTGAGCCACAGCAACGCGTGGCCGGGTCTGCTAGTATGACTATAGAGTGCTCTACATAATACACAGCAGACTGCAGCTACAGTTTATTTTTGTTAAAAATGTAGTTGGCACTATATTGCCTCGATAATAAGTGAACCCATTTCATATAAATCTGTTTTTTAGTTCAAGCTCTAATAATGATTAAATACTACCTCCCCCCTTCATATAATAATGCATATTCTTATTTATATGTTAGAGTTTGGGAGATTTCAGAAATTAATACAGAACAAGATCTATGTACTTTTTGACAATATACTGTGAATGAGAATTGTTAGAGGTGGTTAACAGCTTAATAAATTGGAACCATTATCGAATACAAAGTGCAATTGTTTTCTTCAGAAAACTAAGCCAAAATTCAATTCTGCTTAAGTACTGGCAAAATTCAATTCTGCTTAAGTACTACCAGTTAATATTTCTTTATAGCAATCTATCTTGGGGACCATAGTTATTAAACTTACGTTTATTTATTAACTAGCTAGTGTGCCCGGCTTCGCTCCGGTAATTGTGTGGTAGTTTTAATAACAGAACAACTTTAAAATAAAGGAAATAGAGAACAAAATTGGCACCTTCTTGAAACTTCAGTTTTAACTTGGCAATATTAAGATTCGAGATCTGCAAAGTCCGCCCAAATAAAGAACTCTATATACTTTATAGGGGGTTGAAAATGGTGAATGAGCAATTAAATTTGTCGAGTTATGCATCGTTTTTGATGGTTTCTGTGATTCTGAATCCTATAAGCCCATTCTAAGCAGTCAGCAAATAATAAGTTATTAGATTATAGTAGAAAAATCTGACATCTCAGTTAACAAAAAATTATATTTCGAGTAAAACTTAAGCGCCGACTACTGTGATGGTCCTTTTAGATTCAGAAGTATTGAAACTACCAAAGATTCATAAAAACTTTTTTTAAGACCTTTCTTCCATTTCAAACTCCCTTAAGATATACCCCCGTATTTTGAGCGGTTTCTGCAGATCTGGAATCTTACTACTATTACAAAGTGAAAACCAAAATTTCATGAAATTTCAAATGGAATGGTAATCAAACCAACTTTTTCATAACTAAAATAAGAACACTTCAAACTTTTTATTTTCGATTTATATTCAGTCCATTTATCCATTCTTTTTTCATTACCAATTAAATGAAAAAACAAAATATTTTATATATTCATTACGACAAGTTATTTTAGAAACCATGCACATTTTCATGATAAGTTAAAATTTATAACATATAATTAAATATTATTTTAGAAAGACAACGAGTATGGTTCATTATCATTTTGACAAAAATTAGATAAAATTAATCTGAAATAAATTTTAACCTAAAAATGACAAACTTAAGAACAACTAAAACATTTTGGGATAAAGTTTCTAAACAGTCAATTTATTACTTCTATTCTAAAAAAAATTACATGAAAATTAAAATCGAAAAAGTGATTACAACACAATTATAAAATATTCTGGATGCTAGCTGTACAAAGACTGTTGCATATTTATTATTGTAGATTACCTTTTATCTTGAAAATAGTTCAGTTCAGTTTAAAATATGGGTAGTAATACAAGATTAGATATGCGAGAAAGAATTATTAGATTATCATGAAAAGAGAATTCTTGTCATGAAAACACTAAAAGTTTAAAAGGAAGCACAAGTATTGTTAACTATTTAATTACAAAATATAAGAATGGTCTGAATGATACACCAAGATGTGGAAGAACACGGAAACCATTCCGATTGTTTAGACAGAATCATAAGTAGGAAATCTTTTGCTTATGTCCATAAGCTTTTTACAGGCATTCTAGAGAGTTGCGAAAGAAAAATGTGTTATGATATGAGTCCAAAGAACAACTAGAAGATTAAGATATTTCGAAAAAACAAAAAAAATCATAAAAAAAAAAAAAGATAAGACAACCAATTTAATATTTTTTCATGATTCCCGAGACTGGCCTGTAGAGCTATTTGTTTAGCATTTCGCCCTTTCCGATGAATCGAAATATTTATTTAGGAGCGATGAGAAATTTTGTGGGAGATTGATATGCAAAAGGAATGATCCAAGGCACAGATTTCCTATAGTCAACAATAGTGGAATAATTATGGTTTGGGTATATTTTTTCCAGCTGATAGTTGTCCTCTTGTGGAAAGGAAAGAAACTGAAGCGTGGAAATGCAAAAGGGTATAAATGCCAAAAAAATAAAAAAAAGTTTTTTTTTCAGTAATCCTTATATATATAAAAATGTCGTGTCCCGATATTTGTCAGAGGTAAACTCTGAAACTACCCAACCGATTTTAATGAATTTGTATTTTGCTGAATTTGTATAGGTTTGTCCTACTTAAGAGATAGGATAGTTTTTATCTTGATTATTGACCACAATATTTCTTTTACTGCGAATTATTGCAAATAGAGTAGGTCATGTTTCGATTTATTAACATGGCGGCAGTGTAGATTCCATAATCATTTTGTTGTTTGTTGGGGGTAAAATCAGAAACTACTCAACCGATTTTTATAAAATTTTGTTCATTGTCTGTAGTTTTGTCCAACTTAAAAGATAGGGTAGCTATTTATCTCGATTATTGGCTTCAATATTTCTTTTATTGCAAATTGAATGCTTATTATACTACAATTAAGTGTGATTATTTGTAACTTCTATAAATTTCCAATAGATGGCGGTGTAAGTTTATTTATTGACACATTTCATTTTCTTTCGATATTTAGTATGATTAAGCAGAAATTTATTTTCTCTGGCTTGGACTAGGAAAAAACGCGTTTTTACCTTGGTTTTATCAAAAGACAGGTTAAACAAAATCATTCTGCACCTAATAGCACTACAGCAAATAGATATTGTGAATTCTATTAATAAAAAAATGTACATCATTGCTGTACAAATTTATAAATTATTGTTATCTATCTCATTTATAAAATTAATTTTTTATGTTTTAATAAGCAGCAAGTAAAACATTCAGCATGGTTTGAGGTTGCTCGCTTTTCATAACCTGTTTCTGGTAGAATCTCAAAAAGTAGATGTTATCTCATTTCACCATGTGTTATATTCTGAATTTAATTAATATATATTATGGCAAAAGATTAATTTGTTACACTTTGGCTAACTATAATAGACAGATTGTACTAAACCCTATTGCAATTATATTCTTTATTAGTTCCTTTTACATGTGTTACTTATATTTAATCTCGCCTCTGCTGAAAAAATCCAATAATTGCTAAATAAATGGATCGTTAATACTTATTATAGTTACATACGAGATGTAAAAAATAAAAACTTTAAGCCTTCTTAATTCTTTACCAAACAATTTTAAATTTGGCGTAAAGTTCTATTTCAAATCCCCTTGGGTTTTAGATTAGCTGAAACGTTTTTATCTTTATCAGCGAATGTTGATTTGATTGTATTAAAAGATTAGGTTATACTTAATTCAACGCATTATAGCTACTAAGCCACAGCAACGCGTGGCTGGGACTGCTCGTTGTTATATGTGCGCCAAAGCCATTCTTCAGAAATGGGTATAAGTAATGTTTTGCTCTTATAAAGTAGTTCATTGAACGCTTGAAAGATGGTATGAGTGTAAGCGCCGAACGTAGTTCACCCTAGTATAAGTCAAATGATTTCTGGAAAAATTTTCTAAGGCCTAAATAAGATTAAAACTAGTAAACAAGCTTTTAGGAAGAGACTATTGAATTATAGATATAGAATGCAAGGCCTCAAAGTCTCGTATAATTTCAATAATTCACTTAATCGTGCAGGTTACATGCCAAATTTTCGCCTATTCAGGCATCTTCAGGGCTACAACAGTTTCACATGCAAGCTAGAAACAGACTGAAACCTTCCCATTTGGAAGGAGGGCTCACAGGGAAATATACAGTGTTGCCAACATTCAAACAAATTTAGATAACAGAGATAATAACTGAATGAGGTCTATAGAAAATTAAACACAATATTAAAGTTGAAGAAGGTTCAAATAAAGTAATTGGGAAGGTTTCAGTCTGTTTCTAGCTTGCATGTGAAACTGTTGTAGCCCTGAAGATGCCTGAATAGGTGAAAATTTGGCATGTAACCTGCACGATTAAGTGAATTATTGAAATTATACGAGACTTTGAGGCCTTGCATTCTATATCTAAGATTAAAACTTCAAAATACTTAAATTTTAATTCGTCAATTGAAAAACTCTAATTTCACTGATATGTATCCCTTCTTAGAATTTAGAATTAAAAAGATGACTTGATTAATTTATAGATGCATGAAAAAAAATTTCACTAGCTGCACTAAGAAATATTCTGAACATGACTTATTTTCTTTGATAACTCGTCCTCATTAAAACTGATTCTGTTATAGTTAGACATATTATCTATCTATTCATTTTTACTTTCACTTACCTATATATGAAATATATAGTAAGTGGAAGTATTGCGATCGTGAAAAATTTCGACTTCCGGTTTTCAACGGAAATACACGTTTTGGGGCCCCCTGAGTCCAAATAACCAAGTCCCACGAAATGGTCTGTGTGTGTGTGTGTGTGTGTGTGTGTGAACAGACTAGCTCAAAAACTAAAAACCATGCGAACCTGAAATTAGGTATTTAGTGTAAGTATATGCCCGCGATGTGACAGCAAAAATTTCATCGAAATTGCTTAAAGGGAGGGGGTACTTTATTTAGTAACTTTTTATGTTTTTTCGATTTTCTCAAAAACAGCTCTAACGATTTTGATTAAACTGAGTATTTGATCTATTTATATGCCCGAGATATGACTGTAAAAATTTCATCAAAATTGATTAACCGGAGGAGGGACTTTACTTAATAAATTTTGTATCATTTTCAAGTGTTTTTTTTATTTACTCAAAAAAGGCTTTAACGATTTTGATTAAACTGAGTATTTGATGTAATAATATGCCCGAGATATGACTAAAATTTTTATCAAAATTGGTTAACCGGAGGGGGACTTTACTTAATAAATGTTGTCTCATTATCACGTGTTTTTTTTATTTACTCAAAAACGGCTTTAACGATTTTGACAAAACTCAGTATTTGGTGTTGGTATATGCCCGCGATGTAACAGCACAGATTACATCAAAATTGGTCAAAGGGAGGGGGCACTTTATTTCATAACTTTTTTTCCGATTTTTACCTTTTTTTCGATTATCTCAAAAACGGCTTTAACGATTTTCATCAAATTCGCCATGTTTAATGAAAATTAGGTGTTCTTTAATATCAGGCAAGAAATGAATGTGGAAAAATGTGTAACTTTGAGAAGTGGCATTAACACAACGCATTAATTTCTAATCTAAGTGGGTAAGTGAAAGTTGTGTGTTGCGCGCACGCATCAGATTTTTTCAATATTCATCACTGTTAATGCTTTCCAGTTTAATAGCTCTCCAAGCTTTGCTTTCGAATTCTTGTAAAGTTTGTGAAAATGTAAAGTTAAGAACTGCAAGAAGCTTGGTCAGTTTCGACATGATAGCCACCAAGATAAAACGTAATCTATAATAATAAATTATCAACAGCCCTTGAACAGCAAGCGAACAGAAACTTTTGAGCCAAATTTTTTCACTTCAAAAAATAAATTATTTAAAAAAAGGTGGTCACCCACAAATTAAGATTAGATTAATATAAAATAATTTAAAAATTGACGTATGTCAATAAATATCATAAATTGGACAAAATTTGTCCACCTCCCGCTATTACTCGCAAAATTTGTGAGATAGGGGGAGTAGGTATCAGTGAAGAGGAAGGATTTGCTCTGCCTTGAGCCGAGCTCTATGTAGCATAGCATCCGCGTATGTAACGCGGGAGACCCGGGTTCGACTCCCGGCGGAGCCAAATCTTGTCTCTTCAAAAAATAAATTATTTAAAAATAATTTAAAATGGTGGTCACTCACAAATTAAGATTATATTAATATAAAATAATATATTTATTCTTTACTAATTTCATTCTGAATAAAAAATTATATTTATTCGCAAGTCATTTTATAAAATAATATTAATAAATGAACAGTTTGGAACCTTTTGATGGGATTTACAGAATAAGTTGGATGAAATCAACCACAGAAAGACATCCATCCACATAAGGTTTCTTTATAAAAAAAATACTTTATAACATCTGATAGCGAAATAGATAGAATTCGAACAGCAGCTAATTGTGTCCGAAAGTAGACAAGTGACCAATAACTTGTTAATTGTATCCCAATCTCGATTGAAAAGACATCTTAGACGAACATAGGAAACAGAATTTCGAGTAACTAAAGCATTTAATATGCATTACTAATAATTGAAGGGGTCGGGCGCAGAAAGTGCTAACTCAAGTTATAGTTGTAAGATAATTTGATTTTAAACTTTGGAAAAAATCTGTAAATCACTATTGTAATAATCAAGTTTATGCCTTTTCTCTAATTTTCTAGGAATCTTTTGTTGAATCGAAAGCAGACTGCTCTTAAGAGTAAAATAAAAATGTTAGAATAAAATTAACTTATTCTGCTTCATCAAAATCAAGCTTCTTTGTTGGTATCTTAAGAAAATTTTGTTTTCAATACAAAAAAAAAACATTGGGCCACCACAATACTTTTCTTTCATCCAAATCTTGAAATGATATTTATCCAGTAGTCTGATATGTTAAGTTTTTGTTCTGGTTTCGAGTGACATTTTTACCTGTTATTAATAAGTTATGTAAAACTTCCTCAAAAAATCCGTTGTCAATTTTAAAACAATGAATGCTAACTATAAGCTGAGATCAGGTAGGTGTAAGATAAGTGTCCGCTCACAAATGATTAAAATTGATCAATTTATCAACATTTTAGACAATATCAGACGAATTATTATGGTCATCATTATTGCTAAAGGATAATCGGGATCATTATCGGTAATATCTTTGTTATCCCCTGACTAGCAATACTCTGTCAAGCTCATATTACACGTGTGACATAGGGATAGCATATTAACACAACTAAAACTCAAAACGTATAGAAAAAGGTCAAACACCTAGGGAATCTAGACTACGTGTAGTACCGCGGTGTTCCTCGAACACTTTGTGCGAGAATCTAAAAAAATTTACTTTAGTGGGTTGCAATATCTGCAGCTGACCCCTTCAATTCTAATAGACATATAATCCCTCATATTCTTATAAACGAATAATCCCAATTATCCTTAAAATCATGAAAAAAGATTACAACAGATTACACTACAGAGTGATTAGATAAATCTTGACCCCATACACTATTTTAAACAAATGTGTGAAAAGTAGTATCCAAAGAAGAATAAGGTAACAACTTATCTCTCTACCTCAAATGCTGTTATCTAGTTCAATACTTAAATATTACAATTTTTACAGTAAGAAATATACCTAAAGTTAATAAAACACAAGACACGATCAAACATCTATATAATCAGAGAACGGTATGAAAATAAATGGGGCAGAGTTAATCAATTACAAAAACTTCGTCTGATATCTCATGAACAAACTACATGTAAGAACATTTAATTTTGAAAAATTACTTTATTTCAACATTTAACTGATTAGGAAACTTCATCCGCAACTGATAACAACAAGATCAGAAAAACATATGACCTGGTCTAGGTGATCACAAACTGCCATAATATTTAAATTTAATAACTCCAAATATAGTAAGTAGATAGAATCTGAAGTCACGACACCGCTCATTGATTTTTTTAAACATTCACAACAATAAATAATTTTTTGAGTCATGCCTAAATCATAATAATAAACTCTCAATGTGTTGGATAACAGTAGGGAAAGTAAATATTTTAACAAAATATAAGCAAAACAATAATCATTCAAGAAAAGATACCATATCAAAATAAGTTCCTTAAAGAGCCATTATCAGGTACTGACAATGTCCTTATTAAGCCTTTTCTATTAATGGTTTAACTGCATAAAAAATTATCTTACTACATTTTATATATAATGAAATTAAAACAATGCAGTGCTGTAGAAAATAATGTATCTAGTAAATTTGAATAATAACCGATCAAATTTTAAGTAATCAGTTTTTTCTTCAAATATTTAGGAACAGATTTAATAGTGATGAAACAGTATACCATGAAAGCTGCCATTTTTAAGTGAGATTTTATTTTTTACAAAATAAATTGAAGTATTACACTTAGCACTATCTTGACAAAAATTTATTCATCAACTGGTGTAAACATAACAAAAGCAAATAAACTGAACAAAAAAAAAAGATATATATTGAGAATCTATGATGCACCTGAACACTAATCATTAAAGGTAAACTTTTAAAATTATATTACCAGTCACAATAGGGAACATTATATAAAAAAAAATCTAAAATTTGGAAAAATAGATATATTTAAATTATAGATAATCATAATACAGTTAAAATGCTCAAACTAAATTCTTTTCACAAACCTTCCAATAAAATGATAATGATTTAATAAAATAAATATGTTACAAAGAATATGAGTTGTTCAGTAACATAGTAAACATATTGGACAACTTACCATTCTGGACCAAATTTCATTGACTCTGTCATGTTTGGGGGCAGAAAATAACTGAAATACAATAGAATCTGGTTTAACACATGTAACTTCGTAAAATAATAATAATGATAATGAGTTATATCAGCTCAAGTATACATCCCACCAATTCTGACTCACTAACTCAACCATGAACCTAATACTTAGTATAAAAAATACTATTAGATGCAAAATTAATGATCTTTAGTTGCAATATTCAATAAAATTGCCAATGGCAGCAAATATTTAAGTTTTCGGAAACAGAACTTGTAGATACCTATGATTCTTCTAGATAGGTTGGTGGTAAACTGATATGTATATCACAATAGATAAAGAATTTGAAACTGTTTCAACTATGGAAACTATATAAGGCGATATCCAGTCGGATTTTACTAACAATAAAAAAAACGGTAAATCGGTTCAAAACACTTCAACTTCTTTAATGAAAACTCGACAGAGAACAATTCCAATATGGCTGGAATCAAAGACCGCGTTCGAATTTGTAGAGGATGATTGCCAACCAAAATATTACTCCTATTAATTACAAACGGAAATTTCTAGTCACCTATAATTTTATCAAATGTTTAGAGGAGAAACTGTAACGAATTTAACCGAAAAGAAATAAAATTGGACATGATAACTAAAACTTGCGATTTGGTTTTTGCTTGCACGATCGAACTTGACTGATTCTCTTAAAGCCCGCGATAACCTTCCCAATTTAAATACGAATTCGCAATCCTATACTTCGTTTTTCCATCATTTTTTTGTACATTTTAAACTAATTACTCACTTTTTTAAAATTCTTTCTTATTATACCATACTGCCGTTTAATATAATACTGATTTGTGTTTTCTTAGTGGGCACTTCATGAGTTATACAGCATTAAATCAAGTCAGAGGAGTGCTAACTTATTCTATTATCTCTAACCAACATCAATAACATCAAATATTAAGTAACAGGATTAAATCTAGCATTAATAAATATTATACGCTGCCTCTTATATATTTTGTTAATTTATCAAATAAAACACGAACAAAAAATACATAAATTTCTGTAGGTCATTCACTATAAATAATTTCCATTATCTCAAATTAAATCGTATTTTTATTAACTTTATTGTTTAACATAATCTTAAAACGCCATCGTGGTATATTTTTCATCAACCATCAGAAAAATGTGTAAACATGAGCATATCTGTGGTGTAATGGTGATTACAAAAAAAAAATTATACAGACGTATTGATCTGAACTACCATCCTAAAGTTAAACTGAATTATGGATAAATGTTTCATAACCTGATATCATATCAACAAATTTAAATATGTTTTTGAAACATTTTTCAAGGCTAACAAACACCTGGAACCTCAAGGTTTGATAAATTGGGCAAATCTCGTATTAAACTAATATTTTTAATGATAGAACTATCCCCGAGTCCACATTAGGATATTTTTGTGTTTGGTTTGTTTAACGTCCGTTTATGCTACTACGGCTAAGGGTCTGGCCACACATGTCCGCACCAGATCCGCACCGTAGCAATAATACAGGTTATGTTCAGAATATTTTTAATTTAACCTACATATTACCTTTAGTTATGCCTAAAGTTCATGCCAGACACAGGCCACTTTAGGCATAACTAAAGGTAATATGTAAGATAATTTAAAAATATTCTGAACATAACCTATATTAGTGCTGCGGTGCGGACGTGTGTGGCCAGACATTAATCGGACGATGCTATAGTGGGAGTCCTAAATTTTACCTATCTAGATATAATTAGGATAGGGATCTTTAACGAGTATCTGACATCGTACAGGCAAAGGAACTCCATTTTAGGGTATTATTATTTTTTTTTTTTTATCCTGTGGCTTATTATGGAACTAAATGAAAAGTATTACTACTGATGGGAGCAAAGACCTTCCATTATAGAAATATATAACTGAAGTGATGTGGTCTAAAGGGGGTCCATTTTAGGCTGTTTTGATTGACAAAGAGTTTCTTCCAACCCGAAAATTGCTCTTTCGTCTAGTGCAATACCTTTATTGCATTGATACTCCTTAGTAGCTTAGTGTATTCGTTCATTTGTTTATAGCTACATTTCAATAACTTTACCTCAACAATTAACCTCTCCACTTTCACTGAACTTAAAAAATCTACGAGTTATCTTTGTTCACCACCTCTCCCGAAACAATCACGTATCCCAAATCACTATAAAACCCTCATCTATCCTGAAACAGCCATGTATCCCAAATCACTATGAAATCCATATCTATCCTGAAACAATCATGTATCCCAAATCACTATGAAATCCATATCTGTCCTGAAACAGTTCCGAAGATTCCGTGATTCTATTCATCTAAATACCCAGCAACGCCATGTACCCTCCCTTGTTCCCCCCTAATTCTATTACGTTTGCTTTGTGTACCCACCAGACAAGAAATGCGAGTGAAAATGCTTATTAATTTTTCATATGAAATATCTACAGGTGCCTAAGGCGCTCTCACGAAACCACCTGTTACACCGAGTTGAAGTAGCTTTATTCCGCCTAGCGGCGACATTATCTTCTCGGCGTTTTCCTTTTCCAAGTCCTTAAAGCCAAAGACCCTCTTTACATTCTCGAGCTCCTTACACAAGGTTCCGCTATTCACAGTTTAAATAAAAGATCGCAACCTAATGGTTTGTACATATCCCGTCTTACAACACTGTTCCTTCAGAAAATCCTTTGTCATCCGTGCCAACTCCATCCTGAATGCCCTAACTATCCCTGTTCGTCAAAGCCAATCCCACTTTCCTTCAAGCTAAAATTATTCTTCCACCAACTCCATAATCAAACTCCGCACTATTGCAAGTATTATTAATTTGAATATGAAATTGAAATAGGAAATATGAAATTGAATATAAGATTGAAATTAGTTTAAAAAATTATATCTTAATTGTATAACCAACGACCATGAATAAATAACATCATTACATGATATATTTGACGTAAGTCAATCAGATCCCGTTTGTCTGGACAATTGTTCAGCCCCCCGGTACTTCGCTACAATGTGGCGAGACCTGGTGGGTGGGATCACTGAAGAGAAAGATTCGATCACGATCGGGACGGCCCCACGGTTAGCTCAGTGGTAAGAGCGCCGCAACGTAGATGCGGAGGACCTGGGTTTGATTTCCGGCCGTGGTCGAATCTTTTATCTTCTAATTAAATAGTTTAAAAAAACATATTTCAAATGTATTGTTTTATTACAAATACTATAATTACATTATAATCTTCATTATCCACATTAGCCAGACAAATGTACATTGTAATTATTCTGAGGGGACATTTACCCCAGAAAAACATAATTTTTTCACTTCATTTCCTACAAAGTTAGTTTTGCAAATAATGTATAGCTCTTCGAGCTACCTATTTCTTCCACCACCACAGAGCACTGAGAGCTTATTTTTAGTAGGAATTCATAAGCAAATGGTAATGAATGAGCCTTAATTGATGGATAATCATGTGATACCCCCACAGAGAACAGAATGGCATGTTATTCTATACTCTATGGAAACCCCACCTTCCAATTTCCCCTTCCCGACTGGTTCATTCTTAAGTTTGATTACCAGAAGTAGCATGTTGCCATTGTCTTTTTCATTGATTCTCTGAAAGCTTTGTTGGTAATTTTAAATCAACTTATCATCACCATAAAGCTCAGATTCACATTTTATACAATATTCGATTTCCAACTTACTAATGTTTTTGAACGAAATTCTGTATACTTTTATTGAAAAAAATTATCAATCTTTATCCTTTCGGCGCAATAAAGAAGTAGCTCAAAACTTATCACTGGTAAAAGTAGGAAACTTCTAAAGGTGCCTTTACACTCTACGAACCTCACCCTCGAACCTTGCCGTACCGGAGTTAAACGAACAGCCATTTATACTTAACGTGACGTTAAGCGAACCAATATGGCTGATGTACCCAACGCTAGCTTATGATGAAGAAAAAATCTCCATTATCAATATATTTTATATTATCTGAAAAATAAAAAAAATAAAAACTAATATCACGAACAACTCCTGTCACTTGGGAAAACCCGAAATCAAAAGTGGCACTAGCGCTACACCCGAACACAGGCGAACAGATGAAGTACCTAGAACACCCGAACAGTCGACTTGAAGGCTGTTTGAGGGTGGTGTTCTAGGTAAAGTTCATAGAGTGTAAAGTCACCTTAAATGACTTGGTACTGGTATCAAGACAGGTTCATATACTATGATATGAAATAAACAAAGAACATTTATGCCTAAGTTTAATTCCCCTAAATTAAATATTATATTGTAATATTATCGCCACCTTTTCAGTTAAAAAGTTTAATCAAACCCAGATTTTGACTTCTGCTCACTTAAAATAGATAGAAAATTGAATCAAAAGGTCCTTTTCAAATAAAATTCACACTAAACGGCGACAAATAGTCCCCTACCAGAACCTATACCTAAACCTCGCCACAGCCGATGGCAGCCCTCACTGATGGTGTTCGGCACGCTAATACCCTAGAAGAGTCGGCTAGCCTCTACATACGAGTGACGTATCCCAGGGATGATCCATCCCAGGACGATCCGGCCGACAACTTTGTTAGACGCACCACAGCATATCCCCCAGGCACGGACTTATGCCCGCCATGGGACATACATGATCTCCGTATTGCCGTGGATAAGCAGAAAACTGGTCGTGCTCCAGGACTTGACGCCATAGATGCGGCGATCTTGAAAAATAGTATCCCCTACGTCGAAGATCAACTATTAGGAATATTTAATGACTGTCTTGATAGGGGGTACTTCCCAAAAAGTTGGAAAATCGCCGATCTGAGACTACTCTACAAGGGAGGAGGCAGGGATAAGTAGCTCCCTAAGTCATATAGACCTATATGTCTCCTCCCTATGATGAGCAAGGTCCTGGAGAATCTCATTTTAACAAGCCTACAACCGGTTCTAATGAGGGCCAGCCATCCACGGCAATACGGTTCAACAAAAGGAAAGGGAACCGCTGATGCACTGCTTCGGGTTCGCCAGGACGTTGAGCAGAGGGTAGAGCGGTATGTCATGTTGCTGCTCTTTGACATATCCTCTGCCTTCGACAGCGTGTGGTGGCCCCTGAAACTACAGCAGCTGCAGAAGTACGATGTCCCTAGCAACCTATATACCCTCGTTGAAAGCTACCTCCGGGACAGGAGCGTGAAGTTTCGAGGTACCTCTTTTAAAGTCGAAGCTTCCATAGAGAGAAGATGCCCTCAAGGCTCGGTTCTTGGGCCAGCGCTATGGAAGTTAGTGTTTGACGAGGTACTGGGGTTGCTCGAAGAAGGGCGGTTCCCTGCAACGGCTTACGTTGACGATTTGGCGGCAGTTGTGGCGTCTAACAGCAGAGCCGGAATCAAAGAAGAAGCAGAAAGATGCGCCAACCTGGTAAGCCAATGGTGTGGAACGAAGAAATTAAAGATGGCCGCAGCAAAGACTCAAGCCATCCTGCTAAAAGGGAAGACGGATAGAGCCCACCCTATACATATCAGTATAGAATGCTCCAGAGTACGTCAAAGTGAAGTGGTCAAGTCAAGAACGTAACTACCCGTACTACAAAGAGTTCGTCTACGGGTGGAAGAAAGCCGTCGGGCCAGCCGTGTTCAACCTCGTGAGAAGGGGACCACCACATGGAAGACCACCGGACAGCGAGCTACCTGGGTAGCTACCTGGATAGAAGGCAGTATTCCTAGACAAAACAGAAAATCCATCCAAGAGAAAGTTGAACAAAATAAATAAAGTTTTTTAGGCAAGATAAGAGCACTACTAGTGTTCTTATCTTGCCAACACCCGTGTTGCTGAAAGGCAAGGTAGGGAGGAAATAAATAATAAAAAATAAAGAACCTATACTTCTGAAGTTCTATGGAAGAAACAGCAGAAAATGGAGCGAATTAAGAAAATTAACAAAATTGAAAGCACTAAATAAGCAAAAACAAACAAAAGAAAAAAAAAAAAAAAAAAAAAAAAAGAAAGGACAACTCATGACAAGAGAGAAGAGGGTATGTAACAGTTGCTAGATAAGAAAAGGTCAGTTGTACTGCCAGTTTGTTTGGGTTCTGAAATCCAAAAAGTATTCATTTTTTTTTATTATTATATTTTTCGTCACATGGTTATTAGAATTGAAGGGATAGACTGCAGATAGTGATGCTCAACAAAAGTAAATTTTTTGAGATTCTCGCACTAAGTGTTCGTAGTGTGTGTAGTCAAGAGTCCCAGGGACCGGGTTGGCCGAACCTGTTTGAGCGCGACCCGCTTTAACTTGCTCGAGCCGAACGACGGCGGTTTGAATTCGCCATGGGAGGGTTGACTTTTATTTCATGGAGGTCCCACGGAATAAATCTCGACCTTCCCACCATGGTTAGAATAGGTTGGTTACACCTTTAAAGTTACCCCCCATACGTCACACATGGTGAGGTAGGGGTACCGAACAAAAAAAAATCCAGTGGATGGGTCTGCTGTGAGTCACTGGGGCCTATAGGACATTGCCTCATGAGGCAGTGCATGTCTTTGCAGGAGAAATCCTGATCGACCTCATCTTGACTTGATGAGAAGACTACCTTTGGAACAATATGAAGAGGGATGGCATTTTAGATCTGCCGGCAAACCTTCTAATGAGAATAGGAATGGGGCCAATTGAATTGAATTGACTTGGACTCTAAGTGGGCGGATGACCAGCCAAGTTATAATGCTTGATGGAGGACTGAAACAGTTTTTAGTTCAAATAATTTAAATGTAACCTGGATAGATAGAATATAATTCCCAAAATGTTTGTTTGTTTAACGTCCATATTTATGCTACTTAGGCTAATCGGACGATGCTACAGTGGGAGTCCTAAATTTTGCCTATCCAGGTATAATCAGGATAGGGATCTTTAACGAGTACCTGACATCGTACAGGCTCGGGACCTCCATTTTACGTCCTAACCGAGGGACGGCATAGCTAAGGATTTTTTACTCCCATTAAAAAATCCTAGGGCCACCGCTGGAATTGAACCCGCGATCTTTAGTATTGTAGGTTGCCATGCTAACCACAACACCACAGGTGACCCCAATAATTAAGGCAACCTACAATACTAAAGATCGCGGGTTCAATTCCAGCGGTGGCCCTAGGATTTTTTAATGGGAGTAAAAAATCCTTAGCTATGCCGTCCCTCGGATAGGACGTAAAATGGAGGTCCCGAGCCTGTACGATGTCAGGTACTCGTTAAAGATCCCTATCCTGATTATACCTGGATAGGCGAAATTTAGGACTCCCACTGTAGCATCGTCTGATTAGCCTAAGTAGCATAAAAATGGACGTTAAACAAACAATTCCCAAAATCAATAGATAAAAAATAGAGCCTTGGTTTTTTTCCCATCCCCAAAATCCATAAAATAAAATCTAAAAACAGTTCCATAATTATAGTCCTATTGAATTTTAAAAGCAGCCATCAAACATGTATATTTATTTTCACTGATGGTTCTAAAATCAAACAGGGAGTGGTGACGGACATTGTACATAAAATGCTATCAATTCCAAATTTTTCTACCATCTTTACCGCTGAGTTATCAGCAATTTACTACGCCGAGAAATCTGTTGACCCTAATATAACAAGCCGCACGGTAATGTTTAATGGCAACTCAGAATCCGCCCTTATACGACTACAGGACCCTTTTTCTCTAAACTGGTTAGTTGTAGAGATTTTAAATAAACTTAAAGCTCTAGAGAGGGCTGGTTCTACAGTTCATTTTCTATTGTTGAGTAATGTCGGAATCAGAGGTAACAGAGATGGCAGATACTTTAGCTAAGGAAGCTGTTAAAGAAGACTGAACAATTATCACCGCACAACGCAGCCAAGTTGTCTCTTCAATTAAAGAAAAATCATGGCTGATGAGGCAAAGGATCTGGTCTGCTACCAGAGATAACAGTTAAGAATTGTAGACCCGTATGTTTGTCGTAACACTCACAGTATCCTCCTGACCAGAAGAGCAGTTGTACTCACCAGGCTGAGCATTGGGCACACTCAGCTTACCCACAAGTACCTGATGTATAAAAAATCACAACCTTCACTTACCAACTTACTCAGATTAGAAATTAATGCGTTTCGTTAATTGCCACTTCTTAAAGTTACACATTTTTCCACATTCATTTCTTATATACTTTTATACTTTTTTTTTTTTTGGGACTTCAAGGCTTCCACTGAAGCCCTATACTGCCCATACTAATACCCATGGCACTGGGTGATACTTCTACTACGAAAGAAAAGCACCACCCAGGGCGGGACTCGAACCCGCAGCTCCGGCATGGGAGTACGGCGCTTTACCGCACAGCTACACCGGACCCCCACATTCATTTCTTGTTTTTGTTTTCAGTTGCTCTATAAAAAACACTCATTTCTTTTATTATTAAATAAACGTTTTTACTTGTGGTAATTCGGCAATGCAAGCATAATACTCCAAGTCGTCTGATTTTATAATTCTCTATGTAGTTGTTGAAAATTTCATTTACTTACCATGAAACAAATAATTTCCATTAAATAAACAGAACGGCCTTAATTATGAACAATGGTCTGTCATTAAAGGCATACTATGCATGCGTGGGCTCAACGTGTTTTATGAGTTGACTGAATATTTTTCTTTTTTTCTCCTCTATATGTTTACTTGATTTTTATCATATCTCATATTTAGCCATTTCTTATTTTTAGGCGTAACGAGAGACATTTAATTTCTACATATAAACAAAAACAAAGGTACTTTATAGGAAAAAAAAAAACAAAAAACAAATAGGCCCCTACCCCCCCCCAAAAAAAGCCCCCTCAGAATATTTTAATAATGATAAAGCTTACCTGATATTAAAGAACATCTAATTTTCATTAAACATGACGAATTTGATGAAAATCCTTAAAGCCATTTTTTGAGATAATCGAAAAAAAAAAGGTAAAAATTGGAAAAAAAGTTATGAAATAAAATGCCCCCTCCGTTTGATCAATTTTAATGAAATGTGGGCTATCACATCTTTGGCATATACATACATCAAATACCCAGTTTGATCAAAATCGTTAGAGCCATTTTTGAGAAAATCGAAAAAAACCTAAAAAGTTATTAAATAAAGTACCCCCCCTACCTTTGAGCAATTTTGATGAAATTTTTGCTGTCAAATCGCGGGCATATACATGCACTAAATACCCAATTTCAGGTTCGCACGGTTCATAGTTTTTGAGCTAGTCAGTTCACACACACACACTGACAGAGACACACACAGACCATTTCACGGGACTTGGTTATTTGGACTCAAGGGACCCCAACACGTGTATTTCTGTTGAAAACAGGAAGTCGAAATTTTTCACTATCGCAATACTTTCCCTTACTATATATTTCATATTTAGGTAAGTGAAAGTAAAAATCTCCCCCTCAATGTACTTCCTGCGGGGCACCTTTCACATTGATACATATGTTAACAGACTGCTAAGCATACAAGTCTTCCCGAGAGAATCTTTTAAAAGAAAACCTTGACGAAACACTTCGCTAGAACAAAATGCTCTAAACAACTTAATGCTGTATGTTAAACAGAGTTATTTTATTCAATAAAATATAACTTAACATTATAAATTGTATAAAAGGGCGAAAATAACCCAGGAGGTCGAAAAGCCTGAAACTTTGATATAAATTAAATAATAGAATGGTGAATGTCTTCTTCCCAAAACTTTTATTTAAAAATTACATAAATTGCCAACGTTTCGAACTATTCATCCATCTTCAGGGAAATTTCTTCTGTAAGATCTTATTTTCTTTACCTATTACAAAATGGGTTTATTCAATAAGTCAATCATTTTAAATAAAATTCCATATTTGATTAATTTAACATATATATTGAATAGTACCTACAAATTCTGGTGGCTTGGTCCATCATCTATTTTTATATTACTGCTTTATTCCATTACATTGTAATTGGTCAATTACAATGTAAGATCTTATTTTCTTTACATATGACAAAATGTGTTTATTCAAAAAGTAGATCATTTTAAATAAAATTACATATTTTATTTAAAATGATTTACTTTTTGAATAAACACATTTTGTAATAGGTAAAGAAAATAAGATCTTACAGAAGAAATTTGCCCTGAAGATGGATGAATAGTTCGAAACGTTGGCAATTTATGTAATTTTTAAATAAAAGTTTTGGGACGAAGACATTCACCATTCTATTATTAACATAATCTAGATCTTCCTGTACATATAGTATATTTATTATTATATAGTAAAAAAAATATTCTATTTTTAAAACAAATTATGTTCAAGGAAGAATAAAAACACACTATTATTAGACAACAGATATATTATTAATCATTAATATAATCTAAGTCCATTAGTTAAAAAAAGAAACAAAAAAGTTTTTGCAATGTACATTGCTTTAAGCTTGCACATTTTAATAAATTTTTTTCAATAACAAAATATATTGGATACACTCATGGCTAATACAATTAAGAAATAGCATCATTTAATTTTTTTTTTACATAAACTACTTTTTCTATAAATGTCTTCAATATTTTGACAATAAAAATCGGCAATATACTTATAATTGGCACCAGAGTTCCAGATTTAGGCTCCACTTTATGTCACGATGACATAATGAAGAGAGGAAACACTTTCACAACACATATATCATAAAAATTACAGCAGGCGAAACATTTCTGTCCGATCTAAAACTATTAGTATAAAAAAAAAAAAATTGATTTTATTTTTAATTCATAGTTATCAATAAAATGTTATAGCAGGATCACTTGGTTTTCTTTCTTTTCTTTTTATCACATATAATTTTTACTTTAAAAGAAATAGTATTTTATGATTTAGGTAATGATTTTTATTAATTTACAACATTGAATAAAGCATGTTAACATACTGTTATTAAATAAAATACTTTTGAGCATTAGAAATTGTTTTTTTTGTTAAAAAAAAAAAAAGAAGAAAAAAAAATATATAACAATTTTATTCAACTTATTGATCACAATCACAACATAAACTAAAATAATACTACTCACAACCTAATACACAGCAATGGTGTCTCCAAGCTTCCCATAATGAAATTAATTTATATAAATTAACACAAAAATATTATTTATTACTTTTTTTTTTAACATACAATAAATAATAACATAAAACAGTCCATATACAATACAAGTAAAAGAGTCAACATATTGTTTTTAGCAGTAACGAAACCCCAAATATACTATGACAATTTTCAACAGCTTTAACAAATAGAGTAATTAAGAAGTTAAAAATATATAAATATAGTGAACATAAGGGACAACTCAAGGTAGACCATTTTGTCCAAAAAAACACTCATAATCAATTATTTGTGCGATAAAGGATCAGTTAAGAAAGAGAAACATGAATCATAGATAATAGGATCAAATAGTATAATAAGATAGATATATTGAATTATTTTTATCATAAGGCGTATCCGTATTTTTAGACAGATTCAAACTGGACAAAATGGTCTGAAAAATAATAGTAAGCTCCAAGAAGTTGGAAAGGTATAATCCTTGAAACCAGCATGTATTTTATAAAGTTTACATTTCGTTCCATCACATCATCAGTTAGCCTATTTCATGATAATGTCCGAAATTATGTTGTCGTCCCAAACTGGAGTGACCAGAACTTATTATTTATTATCCAATTTTAAACAAATGTCTTCTTTTACATTATTCATCGTAAAATATTTAAAACTTAAAAAATAAATAAGAAAATAAAAGCTTTTGACAAAAACAAAAGTGATATCTTCCATATATGACCAGAACTACAAAGATTATGTTGTCTCTTATTAGAATAAAACAAATATTAATAGAACAAAAAAAAAATAATAATGATAATAAAAAATAAAATAAAAGGATAGGAAAAAATAAGCTCTTTGGTAATATTAAAATAAATAAATAAAATACAGATTATTATGATCAAGTATATTACCTAAAGGATATAGTTTAAAAGCTAAATTATTCTTTGGCAACCACCAAGCTCAAAAATAAAAAGGATATTGCAAGTTGCTAAAAAAGTAAATAATGTGATCCTTTATTATTTAATCTAGCCATAAATAATATAAATACTAATTTACATAAATAACTATTTACAAGATCCAAAATGGATGGTTTCCGACCTACTTAAGCCGATAGTAAGATGAATGGACAAATCCACACATTCAAGGCAGCTCTTTTGACATGGAAACATAATAATTTAAATCTAATAATACAAAAAATCCTATAAAAATTATAATGGCCGGTGATTTCGAATATAGTCTATACATTTCCAAATGTATTGGTAAATCTGTTAAAAAGAGCGTAAAAAAACTCTTTCTGCCCTAAACTTACACTCCATCTCATCACAGCCCGAGTGTGCGAGAAAAAATTCACGTTTCAAAAATAATAAATACTGATTTTTAATGATTAAAAAAAAAAGAATATTGTTCCTCTCAAATCGATTTGCATGACAACATAAACAGTGGTATACAAATCAAACATAAAGTACTCATTGCCACACTCAAAAGTAATGGAATGAAAAAAAAAGATATAAAATAAAACAGAACTATGAAAATACAGAGCTTAGAAAATAAATAAATAATTGTAAAGAAACTTGAACTAACTAAAAGCATTTCCGATCCATTTAAATAATTCATCAGAAAATTTAACCTTTTTCCTAACCAAGTTGAACCTTCTTAAGTTTGAACTAAAATAAAAATAAATCATATCAGCTTATCTAATCTTTTTATTTTTTTTATTATTTTAAATGCTAAATGTATTGTGTCGTTCTCAATATTTCTTTTAAATGAATAAACAAATGCGAGTTAGATGCAAAGGATAGGCCAATAATTTTGATTCAAATTATTTATTCGAACAATGAAAACCCTTTATTTAACACGTTAGGTGCGGCATCGGTCCCCGGTGTCCGATGTTTTACATTCCCTTCTTAACAGCCGATTTTCACATGAAAATGTCCGATAGTCAGAACACTTCAAATACTCAATTTAGTCGATTTTTAATAAGATTATTGCATTTTAGTGCAGAAAATGTTGCTAACAACTGAAATTCTGTTGTTTTTTAGAATCGGACTCCGAGGTCCAATTTTCGATAAAGAATGGTGTCAATCCTGTATCGGCCTGTCATGCGCCTATTATGTCAAGTTCCAATCCTTACCAAGAGATAATGCACTTGAGACGCTCATTTAATTCCCTTTTAATCAAAAGATAATGCTTTCGTCAAAGTATTCCCATCAGACCCCAATGTCCGATATAGTTTTGGCTCATGCTAGCAGTCAGACCCCCGGGACCGATACTGTCCAATTCAGGATACCTCTAAAATATGCTGCCGCACCTAACGTGTTAATTTAAAAAAAAAATGATTCAGAAAGATGTCGAACTTGGTTAGAAAATTTTTTACTTTATCTGGGAACTGTTTTTGGCAAAGACTAACAAAAAGCTAAATATCAATATGCTCGAGAACTCAAAACTGAATACTTCAACATTTTAATTACGATGTCATAATGATAAATAAAAATAACAGATATTTAATAACTTGATATTAATTCGTTCCTTCTTATTGCAAAAGTATTTTTTTAATAAAAAATAAAAATAAATAATATCTTTAGATAGTTTCTCTTGATTCCATTTTAGAACTAATCGGAAAAAAATGAAGTAATAAGTGCAGTAAGCAGAGCACAATATCAGCTGTTGTTGAATCCTATCGTAAATCATAAATATTAAAAGCGATATAGATTTAAAATTGAATTTTATAACAACTTTTATAATAATAAAAAAAATTAATTAACAACTGTAATAAAATTATTAAAATAAACTAAATCTCTCAAACTGATCTATAACAAAAAAATAAACCTATAAATAATAAACAAAAATGACTATGCTGGCCACATCTGGTAACAATAGTTATTTTTAACTAGAAATAAGAATAAATTAACTTAAAAAAAAAAAAAAGGAAACAAAACACTTTGCTTTGTGCATTACTTAAAAGCTAAAACATTCCTTATAATAATTTAAAAATTGACTCAGGAAAAATAATTACTTATATATCACTCGAGGAATAATAATCCAAGAATAAATTTTTTGAAAAAAACCCAATATGAGTTTGTTTTCTTTTAATAAAAACGTTTTTCTTAAAATATTTGTGAATTAAAACTTCAAAAATATACAGAAATATTAATTTTACAACTATGAAATAACTATGTAACATAGATATCATCACATATATATTTATATATTTTAAAGAGAGGAGACATTAAAAAATATCTAATGTTTAATTATATCTTCGAAAATTCCCAATAACTTGCACAACAAATGTTTCTCGTTGACACCCTGTAAATTAAATCGATAAACAGTCAAATTCCTTCAAAGCGCTGTGTCAGATTATTCTCAACATGTTTATAATCTAGGAAACTTATCTTTCTATTTCCTAAAATCTTTATGTGCAACGGGAACAATCATAAAATAATAATTAATGAATCAATGATTATTTAAACATAAAATCAGCTGATTCAAGAAACAATTATTTAAGCATAAACTCAGCTGATTAATAAAAAAAAAAAAAAAAAAAACTAACCATACAATCAGCTGACTCAAGAGAAAATTATCCTAAAAAAATTTATAAGTGGTTAAACAATAAAAATTAAATAACACGATTTCCATAAAGCATAAGATGGAACAAAATTAAATAATGAAAAATACTAAGTTCATGCAAGAAGAGCAGTATCTTTTCAATCAACTGTTTCCATCAATAAAACAAAGATGATAAATACAACTTTGGGCCACTGTACTACAGTGGAGTATCGGCGTTCCGTTATCGGTAATAATTTCCTCTGGAAAAGTCTGTCTGTCCATCAGGAAGCATAGTAAGATGAGTCGCATCAGATTCTAATGTAGACGTTTCACCAGGGCCAACAACTTTATTCTGGATTGCTTGAACATAATTCTGTAAAGCATCAAAAATAAAATAATCATTAAACACGCATTTTATCAAATAATTTAGTAAAACTTTAACAATTTATCAAAACAATGAAATACTGAACGTTATTTTTCGTTAAGAAAAGACATTCTTAAAATAAAATAAGTTAACAGTTCTGTGATAATAAACAACAATAAACAATAATTGTTTGATTATGGCAATTGTTGGGGCCAGGGAAGTTTCGCAATTAAAACGCAAACCTTCCCCGGTGAGATTTTAAGTCTTCCCCTCCTAGCGGGAAAAGACGAGTAAGTGGACTGTATAGAATATGTGGTGGGTAAGGTGGATGCCTGTAGGAATAAAATCAATAAAGATTATAGGTAAAATAAACGGCCCTTCCAAATGTTAACAAAAATGTATATTGATAATGAATAAAACTTATAAATAACATTAAACCCCAAAATTATAATATAACTGCTTATGAAAGTAAAGAAAAAAAAAGGTAAATTAAATTAACTTAAATTTCTACGAATTAAAATTAAAGAAAAAACATAAAAAAACTTCTTTAACTTCTTCTTTCTTAGGAATTGGTTTGACTGGACTGTATTTAAGAATCCTTCATAATAAGGTTGCTCTACCAAAAAAACTAACTACGATTATTGAAACAAAAAACTGGCCTTGTTCACTTTTTAAAATGTTTTCAATATAGTATGAAAACTGATTTCATAAATTTCTGTGGCAACTCAATACTGATTGTTTTTCTATGAACAATGTCCACTTTATTGATTCAGTTGTAGAAAATAAATAAAATATAAATTTTAAAGAGGAGATGCTAAAAAATTAATTGTAGCCAGTTTTGATTATTCTCAGAGCGAGTTTTGATGTAAAAGGAAATAAAAGAATTTCGTTTTTTTTACAAAAAATACTGTAGGAATTAACTGCTAACCAAATTTTGACGTATTGTAATGTCACAAATCATTTATAGTCCGCAGTTTGAAGAATCATTTATTTATAGTTCATATTAATCATTTATAGTTCAGTTGAGGAACCTTAAGTCCTGCCGTTAAGTTTAGGTCGCAGCAAATGGTTTCCAGAGGTCTTTCTCAGCTACTCATAGATGACAAGTGTATTGATTGTTAATATAATTGATGACACTTAAGGAGGTTCAATATTGTTCGGGGTATGTTTCCTAAACAAAAATTCTTTTGGTTTTTGCTAAAACAAATTATCCGGGTATAATTGTGCTGCTGCTATGCTATCCACTTGAGTACACCAAGATGGATCATACAAGCACTTTCCTTTAGCGGTTCTCTTAAAAATCTGTTGTTGCTGTTCTAATTACCCCTTTAAACAATCTCCATTATAGCCTTTTCTTTCAGTAAATTATAATTAATGTTTGTATTTCATTGCATTCTTATATGTTTCTGAGTCCCAAAATAACATTTATTGCAGTCATGATTCTCCCTTGAATTTTTTTTTGGTGATTAAATATCACAGAAGAAAAAATCTTATATTGGACTGATTGTACGAGGGTGAATCAAATATAAACGACTTTTTTTTTTTTTTTTGGTAATTTATTTTTATTTTAAACGCAAAAAAGAATATAGTTTATTTTTCTACATAATCTCCTGATTTGGAAACACATTTTTCCCAGCGGATAGGCAGCTTTCCAATTCCTTCCATGTAGAAAGATGCAGGTCGTGTCTGCAGCCAATTGCGCACATAGGCTTCAACCTCAGCATCACTATCGAATCTTTGGCCTCCCAAAGCTTCCTTGAGAGGGCCAAACATGTGAAAGTCACAGTGTGACATGTCTGGACTGTAAGGAGGGTGTTCCAATGTTTCCCACCCCAGTTGCTCCAATTTTTCCCTAGTCAAGGCTGCTGTATGGGGGCGAGCATTGTCATGGAGTAGAACCACTTCCCTGATCGATAGGTCTCGTCTTTTGCGGCGATATGCAAGTCGGACCTCACTTAAAACGTCGCAGTAGTAGGCCGTATTAATTGTCCTGCGCTTGTGCAAAAAATCGAGATACAGCAAAAAAAAACGGTAGCTAAAACCTTGCCAGCCGACAAACGTGACTTGGCTTTCACTGGTCCAGGTTCTCCTTTTCTTCTCCACTCTAGACTCGCTTGTTTAGACTCTGGGGTGTAGTGGTGTACCCATGTTTCATCACAGGTGATAATGTGAGTGAGAAATTGGTCTCCGTGTTCCTGAAATCGTGCAAGAAGACGCTCATACACCTGAAGATGATGCAATTTCTGGTCAGCTGCGAGAAGGCGAGGAACCCACCTGGCGCACACCTTATGGTACCCTAGCTCCTCTGTGAGTATGGAGTAAGTGCTCTCATAACTTATCCTGACCTCACTTGCAATTTCAGAAGTGGTACTGTAATGCTGGTGCGAGGTCTGCGGTCAGAACCAGACTTTTATAATCACAGACACTGCATCTATTCACACACACTCCAAGCTAGTATTAAATGCCCTCATGGCGTTTCTATAACTTATCTATAATAAAGAATTAAATGGCTTTAAAGACATTTTCCACTAAAATAAAAATCAATACGAGATTCTGCAAATTGTTATACTATAGCTAACTTATTATACTATAACGTCACCATCACCAACTTACTCAATCTTCTCATAGATAGGAAAAAAATTCGAAAGACTAAAAGTTGAAATAATAACACCTAAAAACAACTGTTTAATTCCTCCTCCAACGATGTATTTTAAAGGTATTTATAGCCTCTTAAAACATGTCATCTGCTATATTTTCTTCAGACCATATCTTGATCCAAGAGGACATTATTAAATTTTGTGGAATCTCTACAAAAATACTGCGACTTATTATAAATATGTATATGAAGGGTCATGGGGAAAAACCACGGTAGTCCAATCTAGTCCATTCTGAGGAAAATGAAATTGAAAGTTTATGGTCCCCTTGATCCATTTTCCAAAAGTTAAAATTAGTTTCAAAAAACATATTTCTCTAACCCAGATAATTGTTTACCACTGTACAAAATTTCCAAAACCAAATAGTAGTTTAAATGCCAATGAAATAACAAAACATCACCAAACCTCTCATTGTTGGCGGGAAAAACCACGATACTCCACTGCTTATTTGTTTGTGACCTGTAAATTATTATTACTTTTTTGAGTAAACAAACAAAATAAATTTGTTTCTCAATTCCGTCTATTTTTGTGAGGTCGATAGTTATGTTACACGCGTTGATCTTTTGGCCCCATCCCAGTAATAATTAAACTTTTATTGATGAACCGGACTCGAGTTTCATTAATGCCATGAATTGACAAAAAGCCTTCAAACAAACTTGAATATCACTGTGTTGATAATTCTTTTTCTCATCTTTCACAGTAACTTTATAAACATAAGAAGATTTATTTGGTATAGATACCTCAGAATTTGTTCTGGGACGACGACTTTGGATTGTTATAACAGTTATGAGACCGCTAAGGAAGGAGTTTTGCTCATCTCTTGACGACATATTATTAAAATTAGATAATATTTTGTTTCTGGCAGATAAAGGAACGTTTTCAAAACTCTTAAACAGTTTACACAAACATTTTTCATCTGACTCGTGAGTTGAAAGTATGAATTTTTTCATGACATCAGACATTCGTCTGTGTCTTTTTTCTTTTTTTTTGTTAATTTTGTAGACTTGTATTCATCTTCAATTGAACTAAAGCCACCATTTATATACACTTCAACCACAGAGAAACACCACAGAAATGGACTACTGCTAATCTTTCCCCGACACTCAGGACTTCAGCTGTTTTTCTCCCTTGTATCGATTTTAAACTATAGATTTTATGTGGACTATCGATTTTTTTTCTCGACTGTAACAAGTATGAAAAGAAAGTACACTTCCTATACTATCGGATGGCACAACTTGTTTCAAATCAACAAAAAGTGGACTACCGTGGTTTTTCCCCCTGACCCTTCATATTTTCTAAACGCTTGTTGCAATATCACATCTAGAAGATACAATTTTCTTATATTTGATCTTGGATTGTGCACAAGGTTTTGATCCATTGGTAGGCATAATGCTCTTCACATTCTAATCCTTCTAAGATTTTATATTGAAGCTAATTTTTCCTTTAGCTAGCTGTAAAACAGGCCAAAACAAGTTTAGGGGAAGTGAGAATATTGGAAAATAAAAAGAAATTGGTATTAAAGAAGTGTAGTTATGTCCTGTTGACTTTCCCGTCTCTCAACTTAAAACATCTTTTTCATTTTTTGACCCTTTTTTGGATAAGTATAGTATATATAGATTAGGATTATCGGGACCATTCTGCACTATAACACAATAAGTTTTACATCACTCATATCCCTTAGAATACACAGAGAACATCACGTTTTCTTCACTGAAGTCCCAACCAGATGTATCATAAGACAATAGGAAATGAGATATATTACTATAAACAATGCTACAAATAATAAAATAACCGACCTGGCTTATTATATCTCCGTGTGCTGTCCTCACTTGATAAAGGTATCTGTATTTGTTCTGCCGAAGCTCAGCCCTCTGTTCCCTGGTCCTAGCACCTCGCCCACCATGTTTCGCTACAATATCAAAAAAACAAACAAAATAAAAAACAAAACAAAAGTGGTTGTATCAAAGAAATAAATATCATGAATTAATGCCAGGAGCACAAAAAATATAATTTTCAACCAAAAATATCGGTTAGAATATTGTCAAACTAAGTTTCTGAACCGCTATGTAACCACAGTAAACCCCCGATCCAGGAAAAAAAGATGAAAGAAAGGTCTTCCTTTACAATTCTTTGGAAAATTCTCATTCATCAACATAGAATTAAAATCAAACTGGCTGCTAACAGACAAATAACGCGCTAAGCAGAATCAATGATTATAACCTCTCCTTTTGATAAGACCTATATTAGACTGATTTTTTTCACAAATTACAAAGATAATTTGTGAATTAAGAGTTCAACACTGCTCTCATGGCAGGACACCCCATTGTAGGAACATTGAACTTTAGTTTCTTCATTTTCTAAAGTTTTATCACAAAAAATACAAGTTTCTAAAAACTCAGTGTTTAAAGTAGGTAATATTTCATTAAAATCATTTTAATCTGTTAATAACTATGTTTATATCATTGATAAAAAGGTACATCAGTATGGGATATCCCATAATAGGAAGTATTCTCTTTTTTTTTTTTTTTTTTTAGAGGTTATTTTGCTTCAGTATGTAATAAAAAAAAGAAAGCAGGTAGCAAATATTGTAATGAATTGTTCAACATTTAAGATAAAACAATGATTAAGGGAAGTCGACTTACCTTGAGGCCTGAAATATCAAGTCAAAATAATCATGGAAAAAGTTTTTGAACCCTAAAAGAGCAATTTAATGAAAATAATCCAACTGGATGAGAATGTATAACAATGTGACAAGGTCATGAGCCAATGTGACATTAATCTTCAATTTTTTAGAATAAAAGCGAGGTTGCGGTACAAACTATATCCAGAAACCACATATCCCATATTAGGCAACCATCCCATGATGGGGCACTTACCCCTAATAATTTAAAGTAAACAAGACTGACTAGAAAAATAATTTTTTGTTTATGTTAGGTATATTGTAGAGCTTGAAAAAAAAAAAAAAAAAAAAGGGGTAAAAATACTGTTTTCAACTAAAATTTGAATAAAATAATATATTATTTAAAAAACTAATCTTTAAGTATCACTTATCCACAGCGTCACTCCACTCTTTTCTCCTGGATAATCGAGTTTACTGTATTTATGTATTTAGATGTCTAAGTAAAATGTGCTATATCTAGTGAATATTAATTAAAATATATATTTTTTTACTTTATATAACTTTTACATAGTGTAATCTTTATTCTTTAAAGTTTATTCTTGCACGATGATGCCTGAACTGGTAAACCATATCAAGCATATTTTATAGTTACTACTTCTGAACAGAGGCTCACGCGCCGTTCAGAAAGGCGTCATTCAAGGTAAGGCTCGATCTCCACTGAAAAGGACGCTTTTTGCAGTTTAGTTATCCCTGAAGAGCGAAAGTAGCGAGAGGGAGTTTAACCCTCGGGCGCTATGCCGTCCGTTGGACGGCAGGTAGGTGTTTTGGCTATTATTAGGAAATGGGAATTTTCAATGACTTTCTGAGTTCAAGTTATTCTACCTGCTATTCATCCCCTACAATAAAAGGGTAAAAGTGGATCTCAGTCGTTAAAGGTATGGTGAATAGCCAGCATTGAGGTGCAAAATGTCTGCTGCTGTCCGTAATAAGTCTAGCGTCCACTGGTGTAATAGAAATTTTCAAAAAAATGTAAGTAGGAATTGGAGTTCGCCAAGAAGTTCGTGTAAACAATGTAAATCACACCCTACAAAAACATGTGAAAGGTGTTCAGCGTTTGTGTGGCAAACATTCCAAAATAATATGTGAAGATTGCTTGAATGCCGTTGAAGGTGTTAGCAAAGGCAGTTGGTAATAAATTTTGTGATATAATATATCATGTAAAATATATAATCTATAGTGTAATAAACATATGTTATATTTGCTCACAGTAGTAATATAGTATTTTGATACTAGAACATTTTATTAATAATAGGAATAATACATAACATATTATGTTGTTTCCAATTGATGTCATATCTCATTTGAATTCAATCATATTTTTTTTAATTAGATTATTTTTAATTTTTTTTTTGTTAAATATTAAAATATGACCGCGTTTGGATACGAAATATTGATTTAGTTAATTGTAAATCATAATCAAATATTGTTTATAAATTTTTAATCTTATTATGAATAAATTAATATAATTTTTTTGTTAATTTTAACTTTTTTTTACCTATAAATGAACAATCTTATAATTATAGTAAATAAAATCATAATTAAGAGTCACTTGGAAAGTGAAATAGAACAAAAGTTGTAGGCCGTCCAAAATACGGCTAGCGCCCAGTGGTGTTACAAAAGGCTTAGCGCCCAGGGGAAGGTTAAAGCTAGAATAAAGAAAGCTAATTAAGGCCCTTTTAAACTGAAAAAGACGCAATAACAGTTTAATAATATCACGGTCACCTAACATCTCAAAATATGCCACGGCTTGGGGCCACTCTTCAGAAGTAGTACCATTTTTTTATTGGTATAACTGTTCACCTACATCTTGAGATACAAGGTACACAACAGTTTTGTGAATGGAATTTTCAATTTAATCATGTTTACTTTATGACTCCCTTTCAACATTTTGTTCCTTTATGTTGATATTACACATTCAATTAATAATAAAATAAAATTAAAACAATAAAAAATAAACTAGCAAAAAAGGACTGACCATTATGATGATGATGGTGAGGAGTGAGAGAGATCTGGACGGCCAAACCGAGGCACAGAACCGTGGGCCACAGAGCGAGCACCGGGTAGCATGGCGGTCCTTGTCTCTTCCACAGCCATTCCACCGTCCTCAACAATTCACTCAGGTAATCGACTGAAAACGTCACTAATCCTCCGCCATAGACGCATGTTCCGAATATAGTCAAGCCTACGATAAAATAAGAGAGTAATGATGGATGTTATAATGTACATATATATTATTTTTATTATTTTAATTTAAAGTGCTTTTATTTTCAAACATTACAGTAGGTACATATCAAATTAGCTCATACTCGTGGTCATAGACCATCAGAGGTAAGTGCTGGTTCCTATAAGTGAACATTACATATGAATCTTATAAGTAAACATTCCTATAAGTAAACATTAATTTATATATATATATATATATATATATATATATATATATATATATATATATATATATGTAAAACAGTAAAAACTGTTTTTCGTTTGTAATAATATTATTAAGTCGTATAAGTAGAAATAAGCGAGGCCATATGGTGTTGAAACTTTTGGAGGTTACACAATAAAATATAATATTGTTAAAAACTGTGAAGATTGGGTAATTGCTGTGGAATATTGGACTATTTAAGAGATAGATAAAGGACTATAAAAACCGATTTTGTTTAGGTGAGAAATTTGTTTGTTTTAACGTCATTTTATGCCATTAAGGCTAATCAGATGCTACCAGTGGGAGTCCTAAATTTTGCCTATCCAGGTAGGTATAATTAGGATAGGGGTCTTGAACGAATACCTGACATCTTACAGGCTCAGGAACTCCAGTTTAGGTCCTATCCGATGGATGGCGAGGACAAGGATTTTTTACTCTCATTAAAAAATCCTAGGGCCACCTAGGGACTTGAACCCGCAACCTTTAGTACTGTAAGTTTCTATGCTAACCACTACAACACAGGTGACCCCATATATAAACTTTATCATGTATATTCTTATCTTTTAAAATATTAAATAAAACAGTTTCCTGCTTTCCCATCCTCACTAAAACCAGAAAATATTATATGTGTCGTTTATGAAATAACCGATTAATTATTATATAAATTTATATATTATAAAATATTTATTTATTATTTAAAGTGCTTTAACCATACAGACAAACTATCATTTCCTGCCGAAAAGGCTTCTGTATTTTAGAAAAAATTTAGGAGACAATGGAAGTAGTTCCACAACCAAACATAAATGTGTTTAACGTTAATTATATTAATCAATAAAAAATGTTTATTACAAGAAAAGTGGAGTATTATGTTACTCTAGATATCCCGGGAAGGTTGGTCATAATTCCGAAATGTTGGGTAAAATAAAATAATTAGAGTACAAAAAATGGAAGAGATTCCTTCTTTTTAAAGAAAACCCTAAGAAAAATTATAAATTTTCTAACAAAAAAAAAAAGGTTACATAGTGTAACTCTTCTGTGGGTTGACAATTTTTATTCAAAGAAGAAATAACAATTTCCAATGCCACATGAATTATAACAACACAAATATTAAAACATATTACAAAAATTATCACTTTGTAACACTCAAATAATCTCAATATGACTTGAGCTTCACAACTAAGACTGTCCAGTCAATCGCTCCTTATACATAGTCGTAAGGAGATGGTCTAGAACCTCGTGGAATGGCGTGGATGGTACGCGAACATTGTAGTCACAGACATGTGCTATGACAGTTCGCTCCAACTGTTAGTTCCTTCCGACAAAAGGTCTGGGATTTTTAAACCGTATGTTTTTTTTTTGTTGTCACGTTACAATATTATAGGAGGTTCATAATTTAAGCAGATAGGGTCTCAAATTTTCTTTTGACCTTAATACAGTCAAAGTCGTATTGTATTCATGTTGACGTTTCGCTCCGACTAAGAGCATTTTCAAAACTAAAAAAAAAACCAAAAACAAGGGAAAATCACAGCTTTGTAGTTACATTTTACAATTAAATAAACATTTAGAATAAATATAGAAAATCCATCTTACCAATTTATCAACAAAATCATTAAAAATCATAAATTTAAAAAAACTATGTTTGATTTGGTAAAATAATTTAAAACTAGTATAAGAAAGAGCAAATAACATGGTGCTGAAAAAAATATATATCCTGAGGAATTATTATGTTGTTAATGCATTAATTGTAAGCAATAGCAATAACTAGGTGGTATTAAAAATATAAAAAAAGAATGACATGTAATGGTGTTTTTAACTAAATGCAGATAATTTAAAAGAAAAAATTAAATTTAAGTAAAAATTCTACTCTTTAGTGGTCTTCTTTAGTCTTCTTCTTTTTGAAGATTTTATAATACTTAGTACAATATTATAATTTATTCTTAATTTTATTTTATACTAGCTGTATATACCGGTTTCACCCAGAGAATTTCATTTTTTAAATCAATAAAATCTATAAACTGAGACTTTTATCGACTCAAACGGTCGATTTTGTAAAAACCAATGTAAAGCGAGATCAAAACGATTATTATAACAACAAAGAATATACTCAGAGATCGGCTGAAGTTATGCAATTTTAATATGGACAGGTGTTGGCACCTAGTCTGAAAGAACCACTGAGCGAAATTTGGAGAATTTAGGACAAACGGTATGGATTTCTATAAAGAACAAACAAACAAACAGAATTTCATCTTTATTTATATAGATTATTTTGAAAAAGTATATAAGTTTAAGTGATTGCATGTATAGGCACAAAAATAAATTTGTTATGAATTATTAAAAAAATTAGTAATTATATAGACAATGTAACTACAATATTAGTTAGAAAATTAAACCACGAAGCAATGCTCATTCCACAAAATGTGAAAATGTTTAGGTTAGCCCTAGCTCTATTTTGTTGACGAACACATTAAATATGATGGATAATTGCCAATTTTTTAGAACTGAAGATGGTTCGCTGTTTTAAAGAAATATACTTGTTAAAGAAACTATGTGGGAACTTATTGATCTTCCTTTAACCATAACTAACTAAGAAGACCCAGAATAAATCCTATTATGTATTTTTAAATAACATTACAATAAAAATAACCTTATATTTATATTTAAAAAAAAAATAGGTGCTAGCACAGCCTGTAAAATATTTAAAAACTTAGGGATGTTAAAATAATAAACGCAAAATGTTTAATATTTATTATAATAAGACTGTTCTTCAGAAAGGATTTTCCTATATTGTGGTTTATAGTCTGAGATAGTGAAAATAAAAAATTTTTTTTTTAATATTTACAATTAATAATTACTTATAACTTATTTTTCTAAAGATAAAACAGAATAATTGAGGTTAAATTCATTGTTTTATAATAAACTTAAAAATTATCGCAATAACAATTGAATTAGAAAAAAAGAGCTGATTTAATGTAAAGCATTTCAAGGACAGATGGTCATGAGCATTTACAACTTCCTCTTAACAATGGCACTGAATTATTCCTCAATAGTGTTACGTCATAGGTCAATGATCTCAAAAGGTGCCATATTTATTTATTTCCTAATCGCACGTTGAACTTTCATCATGCTAAAAAATTAACATTTTGACATTAAGAGATAAATTAATCAAACAAGTTAGTTTTATTGGCATATTTAGTTCATCTTCTTACGGAATTAGTCGGCCAAGAAAGAAAATTAAATTAAATTTTAGTATTGAAGTAATTTTATATAAAACTTTCTACAAATGTCTTCTTTGATATTTATCCTAACTGACCCGATAGACATTGTTATATGCGTGTTACGAAAACTTTGTGATCGATTTTTGAAATTCAGTTCAAGGTTATAACAATAATAATGATTATTGTTCATTCACCACATTTCCAAAGGAAGTGGAGGGACAAATCCTGAAACTCAAAGTTCTCAATTTTACTTCCCCCTTTTATATGGTTTTAATTTAATCCATGCCCCCCCCCCCTCTCATAGAACAAGAGTTTATTGGATGATTCTCCATGCTTATTTTATTAGACACATTACCTGTGTTAAATGTTATATCATATAATATCATTCATTATCATACATCATCATCATTATATCATATAATGTATAGAAGTGAATTCTTATTTTATAAAGTCATTAGTTATAGTTAGATAATCAATTTATAATTTTTAAACTGTTTAATTAGAAGATAAAAGATTCGACCACAGCGGGGAATCGAATTCAGGTCCTCTGCACCTCCGTTGCAGCGCTCTTACCACTGAGCTAACCGTGAGGCTGTCCCAACCGTGATAACAACACTGCAACGTAGATGCAGAATTTATGTTCTAATTAAAATAGATTAAAAATTCCTCTTTTATATTACTTTTACTGTTAAGGTTGATAAAATCTTATGATCATTGGAATAATAGGTAATTTCATGCTAAAATAATGCTCTGCATTTATATTTTTACTAACAAAAATTATCTATTTTAAGTATGTGACCCCCCCCACCTGAAAAATTCTCTGCATCTAAGATTTAATTCATTATTGAATCAAGAGAAAAATTTCAAACATACTGTCAAAAAAAAAAAAAAAAATGCTTTAATTTGATCATTTCGCTGGGACATAGTAATTTGGCAAAAGTAGCTAAATCCATTCATCCTGTTTCAAATGATGATGAGGTTACTAACGAACATTATTACATTTTTATAATATAGATAAATAGAGGGATTATGAGAAAAAATTTCTGTAAATTAGATTATAATGGTTCAATTTCCAAGACGTTTTTTTAATTTTGTAGGGAATCGAGAAATATTCCAACTTTCAGCTGACGTAATTAATATAAAATTGATAGTTTTCGATTTAAGGTCAAATAATAAATAAATTCTTTATTTATTTGTTCCCTGACATGTCAGTTAAGAACAAAATTAAATAATATACAAAGTGGGCTTTAGAGTCTTGGCGTAAAGCTTAAATGAAAAAATTAAAATGAAAAAAATAACTACAAATTATGAGCGGACCTCTAGTGTAAAAAAGGAAAAACAAAAAAAAAAATCATATATACAATTAAGTGAAAAGAAACTAGTTTTACACATCTAAAAATATATATATATATATTTACTAATAAGCTAAGGAGTATTTAGCTTTGGATCTACAAAACTGAAAGAAAAATGGCAACAAAAAGTAAAATTTATCGATTGATTTAAAATATTATATAATCGGAAGTGTTAATTTAAATTTTTTTAGGGACACTGGATGGCTAGGAAGTGATGATACAGGTGGGAAGGGTATTGGAATTACGAGTGAAAGGGAGAATAGAAGTCTATAGGGATGAGGACAGGATATTGAAAGTTCTATCAAAAGTTTATGGTCGGTGGGCCAGTGTATACAGATCTGAAGAACTAGAACGGGTATTACGGAAATAATGCAAATTTTTCTTCCAGAAAAATTTTCCAAATTTGTTTCTGAATCAACTTGACTCGGAATATCGCTAACATTTTAAAAGAAAAAGTAGCTACGACCAACCATCTGTTCTCAAGTGATGTGCCGTGAGTCCGGCCGTGGTCGAATCTTTTATCTTCTAATTAAAATAGTTTAAAAATTCTTATTTGATATTACTTTTACAGTTAATGGTGATAAAATCTTATGATTATTGGAATAATAGGTAATTTCATGCTAAAATAATGTTCTGCATTTATATTTTTGCAAAAAATATTATCTATTTAAATATGCTACAGCTGTTTAGCGTGGCCCCGACATCAAACGAAAAGGACCCATTAAGGGTTTGTTAGCCATTTTGAGCAAGCGTAGCGAGGCGATAGCTGTGACCCAATAAGGATAATTAAGTCTCTCAAACAACTCGGCAGGGACCAGTGATTTGGGCGCGTAAAAGGGTAGGTTACGCATGGTGCATCCTAGCGACTATTACCAAATAACTAAACTCTAATGAATATAAATAATCTTGATGGCCAAAAGAC
The DNA here is from genome assembly GCA_911387785.2 of Aelia acuminata. NCBI lineage: Eukaryota > Metazoa > Arthropoda > Insecta > Hemiptera > Pentatomidae > Aelia > Aelia acuminata. Next base: position 14,082,637 of record OU426979.1, read on the forward strand.
TAATTTTAACAAAAATTTTATGAGAATCAGTGGTAATAAAAATAAAAAAAAATAAAATAAAAACAATGTAATTAATCAAAAGATGTAGATAACATTAAATGCAAGAGGATAACATATTCAAATTCTTCTATAAAGGAAAATAAATTTTAAAAAGATAGTTTTTTAATTTCTATTTTCAATTATAGTTTCTGTCAATTATTCAAGTAGGACCCCAAACAAAAAATTAATAAACGATGGACTTTTTACTTTTATTTGACATTGATGGACTTTAATTTGGTAAATCAATCGCACACAAGTCTGGTAATAATTTTTGTTTTCTTCTGGAAAATGAATTAAAGAAAATTCGATTTTATTTATTCGTGAAAATGTTTTTGAGTAAAGTGATTTAAAAGTTGGAAATTTTTTTCTTTTTTTTTCAAGTAAAGTTGTCCAAACAATCATCACAGCCCAAAGCTCACATTTTTGCTCAACTTTTTTATAAATATTTATTTCATAAAAAAGTTTATATTATACTTAGTTAATATGTAAATCTTTTTGTGTATATTTCCAAGAGATTTTAAATTAAAAAAATTAACTGTAAATTTTTATTTGGTACTTGAATCACATGATCTGGAAACACTAAATAAATGTTTACAATAACCAGGATATAAATGAGATATAAAAAAACTAAAAAAACAAGTATATTTGTGGATAATATTAAACCCTTCAGATAACAGGCTGATTTATAAAATCATAAAAAAATAAATTAAAATAACAAATTAATTAATTAATTTTAATTGGATGATAATTTGAGAAAAGGGAAACAATCCAAATTACTTTTGCTTAAAGTAAATTCAAGTAAAACTTTTTTAATTTATCATTGAAATCTATAAACCTATAAATAAAGATGAAATTCTGTTTTTGTCCTAAATTCTCCCAATTTCGACCAGTGGTTTTTTCATTCCAGGTGCGAACACCTGTCCATATTAAAATTACAAAACCTAAGCCAATCTCTCTGTATATTCTTTATATAAGCCCCAGAGGGCAAAACTAAAGATATTGTATATCCTAAAACTTTAGAATAACAATCTATTAGGGCTATTTTTGTTTATAGAATTGTTTAGGTTTATAAGAAAAATAAAATTCCCCGGGTGAAATCGGGATGTACAGCTATTTTACAATAAATATGTCCAGCAAAATGTTATAAAAACAAAGAATAATTTCATAAACAAGCATGAGGAGAAACCAGCCATTGATAGCACTTAACAAGTGAAACTCAAGACAAACAAAGAAAATATGAAAATTTTAGTGAAAATAAGAATAAAATTTTTTTTTTATATATTCCACATATAATAAGGTTGACCGCGGAACCCTCATTATTTCAAATGCGCATGCGTCAATTTCTTACCCTCTTCACAACACCCTTCCTATATTTTGTAAGAATTTATTAATGAAATTTCCTGTTTCAGATTGGTTTGTTTTTAATTTACTTTGATAAAAATGAATAAACAACATTATCAACAAATTTGAATGATCTAAATCAATAATCATGATATTAATCCATTGATTATTGGTCTTAAAATTATATTGGAATTGTATTGTTACCTGATCAACCATCCGCTTCCCTATAGTTTATTCTGCTCACGTTTATGTTTAAAGTTTGATGCCAATTTGCTTTGTTGTTTAATGTTGTAAAATTGTTTAAAACAATTTATTGAAATAAACAATAGTATATATATTTTATTTTTTTTCCCTACCTCTGCCCCAGCTGTCCCTTTGGGTCATCCCATACCAGCGGTCTCCATTGAACTAATGATTTTGATTATCAAAGTTATAAGGCTGACTTCGCCGAAATTACCCAAGCTAAGCGAAGCTCTGTTAAGACATCACTTGGTGGGTGAAGTTAATTAAAGTTCCCTATTTAGGGTACCCGCAACTGGCATCCCCTTGCCCTGTCAAGAGGATGACAGCATACTACTTAACCAAAATATTAAAAATAAATTTTTCCATAAATTCAATAAAAATTTAACATCATTAATTAAATATTTAATAAAATTCTAAATAAATACTAAATCCTATAATAAATACTAAAACCTATAATAAATACTAAAGCCTATAATAAATACTGAAACCTCTAACAAAACCATATTGTGTGATTCCATTATGATGTTCTTATGTCGTTAGAAAATTTTGAAACGCCTCGAACGTTTTCTGGCACTTTATGAATTCCTCGAAGGATGCTGGAGGCCATTCCACGAATGAAAATTTCTGAATTGAGTTTGCCCGAGTACCTTAGGCAATCCAAGATAACTTGCTCCGCGGTTTCTAGTTCTAGGGGGAATCCCGCACCTTAATGTAGTGGAGTTTTTCGCCGAAGTTTCCGTAGCCACTCAATGTTTGGGTTAAATAAAAATCAGGTTGGGCCTATACGTACTTCAATCTACGGTCTATATTTGGGAAAAACCTATAAGTAAACCGGCCATTGGTTGAATGATCCCACCTCCACTGCCATTCATTAATGCAGAGCTGAGAAATGTGCCTGAAGGTGTTTTTGGTTTGTTTTATGACTGTCATATAAAAAAAATAAACCAAATAATTAGTTGAAATGAATTATTAATCACAACATAAACAAAAATGAGAGGTGAAGGTTATTCACTTCATTTTAGAATTCAAACTATGGCAAGAATCACTTTATCCGTGGCTAGCTTTCCCTCCTACCCTTTGGCTCATGGTTCTGCAGTCCAGCTAAATTACTATTTTATTTTTAAAACAGAAGCAAATCAAGTTATTTTTAATATACTTTTTGAAGTTTGATTTTAAATTGAAGACATCTGGTCTAAGAGGATGTTCTTTCAAGTAGAGAATATTAAGTATTAATCCCATTGAATATTAAGTTCCAATCCTCAAACTCATTTATGCTTATTTTAAGAATTGTTTTCCACCTATTAAATACCATCTAGTACAGGAATTCTATTATTATTTTACTGAAATATTCACCTTTCTGCCAATAAAGATTGAGCACAGCAAATAACGTTCCGACTACAAGCAAGGATGCAACAGATGTCAATGTGGAAGGTGGTGAATTCAGCTGATCCGCCGCGACGAGGCCGGCTATAGCCACCGCCAGACCAGTATGAAAGCCAGTCATGAAAAGTCCGAAATATTGTACCAGCATCGTAATGAGGCCAAACAGAAGACCGGCACATATTGCTATCCCTAAATTGTGACACATTAAACTCATTTAATATTAAAACTTAAACGGAAGTAAATATATTTAGATCTTTATTATCATAATGACTAAATAAAAAAATAATATAATATATAACAGTCAATAACTTTTAAAAAATTAAGTATTAATGTCTAATATTTTAAATGTAAATTAGATTTAGAGGTGAATAATTATCAACAAAAAATTTCCATCTATCAAAAAAAAAAAAAATAATATTATTTAATTTAATCAAATCATAATAAACCATAATAGAAAACAACGTTATCTTAGGAAACTAAAAAACAATAATAAGGAAATGTTTGTTTCATAATAACAAAAAAGATTAAACATCATTATGAAAACATGCAAGGGAAAAACTGAATATTCAATCTATTATTTTTATATTTTGTTTGCTAAATAGCAATAATTATAAGTTAAAAGTTAACATTAAATTTCTTTCAAAAAGTAAGAACCTAATTATTTACTATGTTAAAACCTTGGAAATTAGCTAGCAATGTGCAGTAGTTAGTTAACTTCCAATTCTTGACGAATTCGAATGAGTAAAAGTTTGAAATATTAAGTTAACTTAGAATGAGGTCAAACAAACAAACAAACAAAAATAGAAATGACAAAACAAAAAATCTCGATCAAAATACATCAATGCATAGTTAAGTCGTGGACCGAATACTAAAAAAAAAAACACAAAAAAAGTATTTTTGAAAATTTATAGATATGCTTATTTTTAAATTGATACAAAGTGAAATCCATAAAAAAATTATAAAATGTATCAATACAATATTTTTCAAAACTATTAGACAAAATTCTACTGGTAGGAAAAAAAAAATAAAAAAAATTAAGAACCATTAGTTAGATGACTGTCTGTTTAAACTGAGTTACATAATAGTTAATAAGTGACTTCAGTTTTTAGGCTAAATATGGAACAAAAAATCTTAAACTAAATTATCATGGTTGGGCATACAAGAATAAAATAAATACTTTGAGTGAAATCTGCATTCACATAATAAAAATAATTAGAGCATAGAGATATTGTTTTGAAAGGAAATAGGTGGAGTAACAGCAACAGCTTAGAACCGGTTTTGATTCAATGCAACAAGATATTATTTTCATATGTTATTATTATTAATATGTGAGTTAATAAATAAGGGCATTATATCGTGGTTTAATCGCAAAATGTAAAAAGAAATGTGGAATCATATTTTCATTTTGTGTAGATTGAATAGTCTAAGTGTGTTGAAGGACAAACATATTACTAGTAATTATAGTAATACTGAAGTAAAACCTAGTTCAATATGGAAAAGAACAAATAAATTTAGTTTTTCTGTGTGATAGAGATTGATAGAAACGTTGTATATTTACTTCCCCGAGAGTAGAAAGAACAACTTTTCAATTGAGCATTTATCTCTGAACTCAGTAATAAACAATGAGAACTGTTTAATAAAATATTTAAGACACTCTTTTATATCTGCTAAGTATGTCAAGTTATTAGTGTTGTGACAAAACAAATATAAAAATAAGTACCTGCATTGGCATAAGTAGGAAACCGCTTTTCTTGTATACATATCAGATAAACAATAACGGATGCGAATATAAAACCAGTTAAAAACATCACAGCTTTGAAACATCTATAACCTACAAAATTTAAATATTTTTTTTTTTTTACAAAAATTAATACTTGGCACATAGTGATTGATTGGTTTATATTTAAGAAACTCCACTTACCAAACAGTGTATAGACAATTCCAAAAAGGATGTACATTGTAGCTATGCATATTGAAATAGGGTCTGTAGGTTGGTTATCAACCATACAAAGCCCCAGGTATGTTGAATTAACCATATTTCACATTTCAGAAGTATTTCACATAAATCTGTATATAAGACTTGACATTTCTCCCAAGAACTCCCTTATCAACACCATGTCAAAGGACTGATAGGGCTGGCAGACTGGAGTAATTGTAGGAAGGCATTAGGTTAAGATTACAGTTGTTGCTAAGTGGGGGGGGGCGAATCAATAATTCTCCCGGGGCACCTGAACTCTCCAATTGCACATCATTTAGCGAAGTTTTATGAATCATCGAATCTACAAGTCTTTTCTAACGAATGGATTTTCAATAAATGACTCATTTTCTTGTTAGGTAAGGCAGCGAAAATACAACTTTTCAAGGTCGATCTATCACTCAAACAAATCAATGTTGAACCTCCCAAAATTTACTGTTATCTTCAATACAACATAACATTTCGTATTTTATTCAATTTCCCTTAAATAAATAAATGTGTCCTTATTTTTTACTTTTTTTTTTTTAATACCTTAACATAAATAAACCACTTGAGAAATTTCTATTGCCTTCTTCAGTTATTTTAGAAATGCACTCCTTGTATGTTAGAATAAACTTTCATCCTTTAGAAAGTGTATTAATTATTCTCCTCACTTCTTTAAAGAAAGTTTAGCTTTATAAGGTATATACTTCTTCTTCATTGAAAAATTTTCAATGTGTATTGTTTGTGTAAAATTCTATTATTTCCTTAAGCTCTAGCATAATAAAATCTCCAATGAAAGAAAACATATTAAAGCATTCAACAAAACGTTTAAAATATTTAAATATACTGACTTTTAGTAACAAATAGACACTTTGAAATAATTGCTATACAAGCCAAATCTTTCTTTTATTTATTATTCATGAATTATGTTCAGTAATGATTTTCTAGAACTGTTTTTTCTTTCTTATGAAAAAACGCACGGGAAAAAGTGAATGTTCAATTTACTATTGTGAATTAAAAGTTATATTTTCATTTATGCTAAACAGCAATAATAGCCATATAAGTTCAAGGTTAAAATGAAAGTTAACATTAAATTTCCTTCAAACAGTAAGAAGCTAATTATTTATTACATTAAAACCTTGGTAATTTGCTATAAATGTGCAAATAGTTAGATAACTTTCAATTTTTTGCGAATTTGAATGAGTAAAAGTTTGATATATTAAGTTAATTTAGAAAGAGGTCAAACAAACAAAGAAAAAATCTTGATCAAAATCCATTGATGCATAGTTTAGTAAAAAAAAAGTATTTTTGAAAGTTTGTAGATATTTTTATTTTTAAATTGAAGGAAAGTAACTGAAATTATTGAAATTAATGCAAAATTGAATAGGATTTTGGATGATCAAAATTTTCTGAGATTTCCACTTCTTTTTTTTCTTTCAATGATTGTTAAACTTAGACCTATCCATATCTGTTGAAAGGACATTTTCGCTGCCATCTTTTCATTTTGATTGTAGGAAGCAAAGGATGTAATTTTATTAGAAAAGGCGTGAATTCTGGAAAGTGTTTTTTAGTTTTCTGAAAGTTTGATTTTGTGTAATGATGCCATTTGAACAAAATCCCTTTCATTTACTATTGCTTTAGTTATAAAGTTGTCGTCAAAATAGAAACGTTTCTTCTTTTTTTCCCCCAAAATTTTTTCTCGACTGGACATTTTTATTCGTACTTTTTTTGTTTAAATATTTCTCTTTTTTTTCAGGAATCATTTTGAAGTAAGTTATGTTATTGAGTCGAGAGAAAATAAAGAGACTCATACGGAGTCTCTGTATTACTCTCATCCTATCTTTAAAAAAATAGTTGACCATTAAGCACTTCTATATATGATGTATGTAATTAGGGAAAAATAATTGTATCAAAAAAGGCCATTAAATTAACATAAATATCAAAAACCTATATATACATGAGGAATAAAATCTCAAGTTGGAAAAAAAATATATATTATATTATTAATCAACAAATTGTGAATAATAAATTGTTTCATATAAGGACTATATGCATAGCCTTTCTGAAGGTAGAATCTTAAGTAGAATGTTTTAAACCACAAATTCCTTTTTTTGTAGGCAATAACGAAGCCTAACTTCATAAACACAGTAAAAAAACAATTGATTCTTGATCTATACAGATGGGTCTAAATCTGAACACTCTACTGCTTCCTCGTTTGTGACCAACCATTCAACCGAATTATTTGCAATAGCTTCAGCCCTAAAGTTCTGTATGTCTATACACCAAAAGAATATCATAATACTGTCTGATTCCTTAAGCGCATTAAAAAGTATTACCATTATGTATCCGAGACATCCGACAGTCACAAAAATACAATCATTTCTTTCCTCACTCGTAGACCAGGGTAATTTAGTGTATTTTGTTTGGATCCCTGGCCATATGGGTATTGTGGGCAATGAGCTCGCCGATCAGGCTGCCAGAGATGCACTCACGATGCCTGGAAGAGGCTCCGTCGTCCTAACCCCATCAGATCTTAGTAGACCACTAAAGAAGGAAATATCGGACAAATGGCAGTTAATTTGGGACGAAAGCTCTCCCAGCAAATTAAAACTAATAAAAAATTCAGGGAAACCGTGGTCTACATCCTGCCGCAGCAGCCGAAGAGATGAGGTCGCCCTGACCCGCTTAAGAATCGGACATTCGGCGCTCACGCATTCCCACCTTTTCACTAAAGAACCACCCCCGACTTGTCAATTTTGCCAGTCTACTCTGTCGGTCAAGCATATTTTTGAACAATGCTCTCACTTTGTGCCGTTAATCAGAAAAATCGGATTAGTCCCAAATTTGACAGCTTGTCTTGGAGATAACGAAGCCTCAGTAACATTAATGTTGAGATTCTAAAAGAGAACCGGCTGATTTCTAAATTATAAAGCTCTTTTTACAACTTACTTATATTACTTTATCTTTAATTATTATTATTTATTTATTTTTTTTTTCATTACTTTACTTTTTGTTTGTTTATTTTTGCCTATTTCTTAAGTCTAGGAATAAATGTAATCTATAGGCGTTGATGACCTGAGGGTTTTACGCCTCTAAGCCATAACAAACAAACAAACAATAGAGTATAGAAAATTATTTTTACTTAAAATTAAAGCAAAATTGATAAAAGTCAATAAGTCGCTTTAATTATAATAATTGATATGTTTTATGCTGTAAAACCTATTAAAAGTTTAACAGTGACACTCAAAAATAATAATTTATGTCCATACCCTTTTCATTACACTTTGAAAGATAAAGTCGCTTATTAATAATGTTAGTCATTTGAAATCATTTGTAAACCAACATTTTTAATATGTTACTAACAATTTATTACATAACAACCTTGGAGAAAGTTCAGTTGATGTTAACATCTTATTTACAGTTTATATTTTCCGTATCCATTGTGCCTTTTATTTTTTATTGTCAATTTTTATAAATAAAAATAGATAATCACTTATATTGTAGAAACTTGAAACAAAATCAAAATAATGAATTATTTTTATAATATTTATCTTTGGACTCAACAATATCACTTATATCTCTAGCTATTAAGTTAATGTTGGTTTAATTCCTTTTTTAACTGATGCTCTTCCCTTATTCTCTATTCCTGAGGAACAATAATTATCTCCATCAAAAATTTACCTGGCATTCATTTGTTTATCCTTTAAATTCCCACTTGTTAATATTTCCACGAGTAGAACAGTTTCCTTCTTATTGTCCAATCGTACTTTTTAAATTCCTTACCCGTTTCAATTTGGGTCTTTTTTACTTTAGCCACACCAGTTACTTTTTGATATTATTTGTGATTTATCATAACGTTATTTAATAACTTATGTCTTTTAAAAGAAGAAAAATATACATGAAGGAGTTTACCTACCTATTACCTCCTAGATTATAAGAAACGTTGAAGTTGAAGTTAAATTAGAAGAAATGGCATTTAAGACATTTCAAAGGTTTAATGTTTGTTCAGCCAGAACAGCAGCTACATTAACCGAATCTATTAAATATTCTGCACGTCCAGGAACAACGATATTTTTGGACTTACGGAAATCATACCAAGGTCTCAGTAAAATTTTGGGAATGTGTTTCAGGCATTATACAGTCAACCATCCACAAAATTTTGTTGATCCTAATACAGGAGCTCATACCCAAAGGATTGAGTCATTGAGAGTCAGCGCTAAGAGAAGGAACAAAATGGTATGAGGAACCAGAAGATCCCTTCTAGACTCACCTATCTTTGTTTTTTTACAGTAGAAAGTACAAGAACGATGATTTATTTGATTGTATTTTAAAATCAATAAAAGCATACTGGATCTAATAAATGAATAATTCAACAGATTGTTTACTAAACTATCATTTTTGTTTACATTTTATGCTGTTTAAATACATTACTTGAATCATCTGTTCTTCACTAGTATCAATTTAATATTAAGATAAATGGCTCTTTTAGAAATAAGTAATTGCTGTGGGTGAAGGAAAAAAAGACCCTTTAATTTTCATCATATCTTCCTTCAAACATCGATTGTTCTTATTCATGATCTAATACCAATGAAATGCTAATGTATATATTAGTTGGTCAATTTTATATTTTCAGGTTTTTTTAAATAAAATTTGGAATACTTTTCTTTGTTTATTTTATAAAAATAAAATTGAAATTTCCTCATATTTTTGTCAACGAGTAAATAACAGACTTACATTCATATTGATTGATATTTCAACGAAGCTATGGAAAATAATGGTTTAAAAAAAAAGTTTGTAAAAACTGCTGAATGCCTCAATGGACTTAAGGAGAAAGGCAGAGAGGATAAATAAAGCAACCATTCGATATAACATGGAGGCCCAAAATACCATTTTATTTTCATTGGAGAAAATCTTAACTCCAGAAGAAATTCACAATACAAAAAAAAAAAAAATTAACAAAAAAAAACATTTTCCAACCTAGATTAATTTTAATGTATAAAATTAAGAAAAAGTATTGTAATAGAAGACCCCACGCTAAGAATGTGTTCAGTCCATTTTTTGTGAATATTGTTTTATAGCGCATTATAGTAAACCAATTCGAGTACTACAAATCTGTGTAGTTTACACGAAAACAGCGGGTTCAGTCCTTGAGATATTTAAAATTCTTTTTTGGGGCCACACGCAATACAATTCTTTTTTGGTCATTGATTCTTTTTGGACTAACAAATAATATATTCTATTTTTATTAACATTACCATTATTTGAAAATATATTGGGCATACGCTATTTTTTTCCCATTGACTTGGAGTTACTAGGTTGTGTTCTATACAAGTTTTAAACACTCTTTTTGCTCACCTGTAAAATTTGCAAAAATGTGACAGAACACGTTCTGGGGTCTTCAATTGTAGGAGTCAGGGCAAAACAGTGCCAAGCAACATTTTTAACAAAAATAAACTATAGCTGCAGTCTGCTGTATATTACGTTGGACTTTATGTCTTTGATGGAAATACCACCTAGATTAATTTTAATGTATAAAATTAAGAAAAAGTATTGTAATAGAAGACCCCAAGCTAAGATTGTGTTCAGTCCATTTTTTGTGAATATTATTTTATTATGCATTATAGTAAACCAATTCGAGTACTACAAATCTGTGTAGTTTACACGAAAACAGCGGGTTCAGTCCTTGAGATATTTACAATTCTTTTTTGGGGCCACACGCAATACAATTCTTTTTTGGACTAACAAATATAAAGCCTCTATAGTCATATTTAGGTGTCATTTCCATCATAGATATATAGTCCTACGCAATGTACAGCAGACTGCAGCTACAGTTTTTTTGTAGATTTTGTTAAAAATGTTGCTTGGCACTATTTTGCCCCGACCCCTTCAATTATCATTAACAGAATAACTATCTTTTCTAATTTATAGTTTGACTTTCATAAATGCTTAAAACTTGTAAGCATTTATGGAAATCATTGTATTGGATAGGTATGTAATCAGGGGGCACATGACCGGTAAGGAGAGGGGGTGTGCAAGAATTAGATAAGGCGCACATTGAGACACATGCGACGCAAAGCAGTTTTTGCAATCCATGTGTCTGATAGGAAACTGCCTGTTCTCTGTATCTAATTCATGGTTTAGAAAAACTGCTCTACTCTGCTCTGTGTCTCAATGTGCGCTCGGACTAAAGTGGGTGCCAAATATCTAACACAATTTTATATTTAGCTTTAATAAAAATGTTTATTTATGTTTCCCCCACCCTTTTAATTCAATTTAATTGGTACAAGATGACGATATTTATTTAAAAATATGTTTTCTAACATGTTGAATTTTAAGGAAGTGTAAAGTAGTGATGTAAAACTATAATTAGTCTCCGCTAATAATAGTAGCGGACATAAAACTATCGATAGTATGATGTGATAACACGAATACTAAATATAGAATAAACTACAAATAAAACGATAGGAGCTATAATGCACGTTTCCATTTGCACTTTTCTTTTTTTTCATCTTTTATTAGGGAATAAGATTAACATTTCTGTAAATTAAGGATGGGTCCCATTATACATTGAAATAATTTTTATCAGTTTCAAGCTTACTCGTAACCGCAAAGAATAAAAACTTTATCCAAAAGGTCAATGAAACTGTATTTAGCGGAATGCTGTACCAACCCTCTTCAAGTAACCATGAAACCAGGATTTCCAGTTGTCGAAGTAGTTGTCATGACATTGGGAACACAATCCTCAAATGTGTCGGAGTTTTTAAAGAAAAAAGGATGTTGTTGTGACATTTGTCTAGATATACCTTATTATGGAACACATATACTTAAAAAAAAAAATTCTCAGGTAGTGGACTAGGATAGGTTGAAAGTATTTTTTTACAAAAAAAAGTTTTATATGTCATTAACCAATAAGTTTCAAGTCAAGGGACTAGCAGGCAATCAGTTGTTTTGTTTGTGTATTATTCCATCAAGTTGGAAGGCATGTATGAGTTCAATTTTTCAGTTGTATATTTTTTGCTTGAAGTTAATATTTTTTTATAGAGTAATTAATTTAACCATCATTGTGGGTAACCACCTATTTTTTAAATTATTTTAAATAATTTATTTTTCAAGAGAAAAGAATTGGCTCCGCCGGGAATCGAATCTGGGTCTTCCGCGTGACATGCGCGGTATGCTAACCATTACACCACGGAGTCGCTTCCAAACCTTGCCAAATCCTTCCTCTTCACTGACACCTCTCCCAACGATCTCGCAAGTTTTGCGAGTATATACGGGAGATGGACAATTTTTGTCCAACTTTGGGCATCTCTTGACGTTCGTCAATTTTTTAAATTATTTTATATTAATTTCACCATCATTGTGGATGTTTTGGAAGCGACTCCGTGGTGTAATGGTTAGCATACCGCGCATGTCACGCGGAAGACCCGGGTTCGATTCCCGGCGGAGCCAAATCTTTTCTCTACAAAAATAAATTATTTTTATAGAGTAGATAAGTATTTTTTGTTATAAACATAAATAAAATTACACTGTTACATTTTTTTTATTTTTCATTTCCCTAAATTATATAGCATATGGGTGCTTGGAGGCAGAGGCTCGCACTTTATCCTTTAAAAACAAAGTTTTCGATAGTACTATCGATAGTCAAAAAAATACTGTTGATAGTTTTACATCACTAGGGGAAAGAAGAGGAGGCAGAAAAATTAATAAGCTAGTTCCTATTACAAGATTATATTGACTCACCATATATCAGTATCCAAATTGAAAAGCAGATATCTTGACATTTGATATGATTGGTTAAATCAGAAAATGAAAGATTAACTTATTTCCAAAATTTATTTGTTTTTAAATAATATTGAATAGGTGGGAAGGGGCGATAAGAGAAATGTACATAATTTATTAAAAACTGGATTTAAAAATATATTTACAAGTCAATTGACTACATTTTCAGCAATTCATTAAACATATTTATATATATATATATTTATAAAATTTGTGCATCTAGTTATACTACAAATGGATAAAAAGGTTTGCTACGGCCGTAATAAATGTTTACTCTTTGATACATCAACAACAAATAAATTATTACAAAACACTTAACAACATAACGTAAATCTAAAGGCAACAGATTGCTCCCGATCACAGCGTTCTTGAACAGGCCCTCCGCAGGGAGAGAGGAAACGGCAGTGAGTTCTGTGTCCCGTTCCTGTCCCTCTTAGAGATACGTCGATGACTTTAAATATTTACCAATCTCTTCAAAAAAAATAATATTTATACAAAACATAAATCACTTTTACAAGTTTATACACAAATTGTCTTTTTTTTTTTCCTTTTTTTTTATTAACACTGACCGCTCGATTCGTTCTGAAATTTTTTACATAATGAAGGCACATTTATTTTTGGTTGATTTCATGCAACAAACACACTAGGGATGTCCTGAAAAAAAAAAATAAGAGGTAAGTAATATATAATCTGAATTATATTAGGTTAAAATTTTATTTTTATTATGTACAAATATTATTATTATGTCATTTTGTGTGATTTGCAATCTGCAAATTAGCAATAAGCAAATTTGTTGAATTCCTATTGGATGAATTGCTAACATACTATATACTAAGTTAGCATATCTCTCGGCCACCGCCTCAAAAGTCTTCGGGGTGGAATGTAAGGGTTTATGTTTGATGTTAGTGTCTGTGCTAAGGGGTTCATGTTAAATGTAAGTCTTTGGTGGAAGTTTTTGTAGTATTGTGTGGCTGTATCGATAACTGTTGGGATATTCAGGTCCTTGTGTAGTAAATCATTTGTCACATAGTATGGTGCGTCTGCTATTTTCCTCAATACCTTGGACTGGAATGACTGAATTCTTTGGATGTTTGAGGGTTTTGCAGAACCCCATAGTTCTATCCCGTATGTCCATACTGGTCGTATTAGTACTTTGTAAATAGTAAGTTTGTTTGTTATTGATAATTTCGAACGTCTGTCGAGTAACCTAGATAACATTCCAAATAGTTTGTTAAGTTGTTTCCTTTTCAGTCCGATGTGGGTTGTCCATGTCAGTCTCTTGTCCAGGTGGAGCCCCAAATATCTTACAGCTTGGGATTCAGGGATCGGTGTATCATTGAAATATACTTGTGGGCATGAGCCATGGTTGAGGGTGAAGGTAATAAATTCACTTTTCATCCCATTCATTTTTACCTTCCACCTGGTAGCCCAACTAAATATATCGTCTAAGTGGTTTTGAAGGATGGAAGATGCTATATCGGGGTTTCTGTGTGATGTTAGTAGTGCGGTATCGTCAGCGAATGTAGCCAGTAGGGTGTGTTCGTTTTCGGTTAAGTCAGCTGTGAAAATATTGAAGAGTAGTGGTCCAAGTACACTACCTTGTGGAACTCCAGCTTTAACATCTTTTATACTAGATATAGGAGGTTAAAATAAAAAAAGAAGTTTACTTAAAAAAATAATTATTATAAAAATAAATTTTATTTATATTAACAGATACGGTTAATATATTCAGTGTGAAATATTTACTTATAAGAGTTAAGCAAGCTTGCCCGTACTAAGATTGTCTTAATCCATTATCAAATTTAAAGTCACTCCTATATGTCAATATTTCACATTGAACATATTAACCATATCTGTTAATGTAAAAAAAATTCTTTTTAGAATTTATGACTGTACACAATATGATTAAAATAGTTTTTGTTAATTACCAAATAGGAATCTTAATCTATTTATTAAAGTCTAATTTATGCTAATTTCTCCTAAAAAATTCTAAATAATTATTATATAAATAGTTTGGCTGTGAGAATAATTCCCATGCCATATTAATCAATAACCTTATAAAGAAGAGAGATTTTTTTTCGCAATGTAACATGAATAGGATTCAAAAGGCCGTGACTTCGTAGCTAATTGTCAGATTTTCATGAATTTTTTTTTTTTTTTTTGTTTTGTTTTGTTTATAGGCGTAGCATGAATTTTCTTTTTTAACTTTGTAGGAAATATTGAGACAATTCACTTTTTTTACATTTAGATAATTGACAAAAAATGGGTAGTTTTTAAGTTATTCGCAAATAAAGAAATCGTTTATTCATAGCTTTTCTCCTGGCATTTTTTAGGAGATCTGACTATTTTTCCGATCTGGAAGGAATGGAAATCTAGGAAATAATACCTCAATCGTTGAATATGATCTAGAATCAATAGATTTAAAGCATATCAAAACAAACAAAAAATGCCTTCTAGAAATAATATACCTATAGAAGATTGATGTTTAGGTAACACTGCTCTGGTTTCCATATTAACCAGTTCTCATTCTGTTAGTTTTGATTTAGTATCAAAAGAATTGAAGGGGTCGGGGCAAAATAGTGCTAAGCAACATTTTTAACAAAAATAAACTGTAGCTGCAGTCTGCTGTATATTACATAGGACTATATGTCTATGATGAAAATGTCACCTTAATCTCTCTCTCTCTCTATATATATATATAAGAGGCTTTGTCCTGACTGACAGAATCAACGCAGAGCAAAAACTACTAATGATAGAAACTTGAAGTTCGGAATTTAGATTTTAAACGAGATGTAAGTAACCACTAAGAAAGGAATTTCAAAAATGTAACCCCTAAGGGGTTTAAATGGAGAAATTATCGTTTAACTCTAACGGACACCTATTTTTGCACTTTGAGAAAAAATGTCTAATTTGGATTCATTTTAAAAATCTTGGTACGACAAGCTTAACACGAAAGCCCCTATGGGGCGTCGAAAACCATGTTTTAAAGCCTAAAAATGAAGCGTTCACGATGAGTAAGCAATTTTTTGTTTCGGCGGTTTTAGTGAACTCTCTCCACCGTGCGTCTCCCTTTCTTCTACCGAGCCGGCAGCTTCACCCTCCAACATTCCACCTACCGGAAGCTCCGATTCTACTAAATCTCCTTAACATCAGTTAACATATTATATTAAATCAATACCAAGATAATGATCACAGAATTGATTTTAAAGGCTAGCGGGCAAAGCAGCGACGGGGAATGCTAGTATGACTATATAGAGCCCCTAAAGTCATATTTAGGTAGCATTTTCATCGTAGAAATATAGTCCTATGTAATATACAGCAGTATGCAGCTAGAATTATTATAGTGTACTAAGAAAAAAATGTCTTTTAAAAATAATATATAGAAGATAATAAAATAAACTCACCATAAATTAATTAATTCATTTACATATGAATGGTGGCGGCCGTGTACCTTGCTTCTCCTCTCCTCAAATTCCACTGACTTGGTCGGTACTGGAAAACATTCAATGAAAAGTAAATACTTATGCTCATCATTTTATTGTAATGTAATTTTAATAATTTTTTCAATGTTTTTACTGCTTTGAAATTGTCTTTATTTAACAAAAAAAAAATTTACTACGCATGCTTCATGAAAGATCTTGGTGTCGATAAAAAGGAGTTAGCAAGGATGCGATAAAAAATAATCGTTGAATACACAAAAAGGAACAGGTATCTAATGTGGGATATATCACAAGGTTATATTAGTAACTGAAATTAATAATAATTTTAACACATTCAGTGCGGACCCAGTGTGCCTGTCTACTCACCGTACAGGCACTATAGATCTACTGGCCATGCTGTGTAGTTTATGACTTCTCTAGAAACGCTCGTAAAGGGGAAATTTTGACTCTTCTTCGGCAAATCTGATATATTTTGTGTCAGTTACGTAACTGAAGCGAAATATACCGGATTTGTCGAAGAATTGTCCAAAATCCCCATTCACGAGCATTTCTAGTGAAGTCATAAACTACGCAGCATGGCCAGTACGGTAACAGTAGATCTACTGGGTCCGCACCGAATGTGTTAAACTTTTATCCAAATAACTTTTTCCATAAAAGTTCATTTCAAAAAGTTATTCTGAATCTTATTCATAAAAAGATATTAGTAAAAAAAAAAAAATTTATTTTAATAGATTACAATTTTTAATATTTTGTAAATATGTGCATTATTTTTAAACTAAAAAAATATCTTTTACAATACTATAGAATCAGTATAGTTAATTATCATAGATATATAATGTATAATATCGTTACTCTATACAAAAATATTTAGATTATTATTCAACAATCATCGTTTAATTTAACATTTCCAAAACATTTTAATTTACACCTATAATCATCAAGAATAAATTTCAAAGTAAACCCCATTTTACACAGCTATCTAATAACATTTCTTTGCTTATTTTTACTGATATGGGTTTTGATTTGTTCTTGCTATACTTCAAGTCACTATTGCAGTCATATAATTCGTCAAAAACACTTTTATGGAACCTAAATAAATGGTTTTTCAAATTCATTAAAAAATTACCTTTAATTATTCTTTCACAACAGTTGTTGAGAGGTATTTGAAAAAACTCCGAATCACTCACTCTTTTTTTGCACAGCATCGTGATTAAAAATGCCAAAGAAATAGTAAGAACTCAAATTAGTTAGTAACAACATTACAAACAACAAGAGATAGTAAGTGGCTCAATAATTTGCTTCGATGATGAAAACTAATCTCCTAGTCCATCGCAGCTTTTATTTAGTCCTAAATAGAGCATCCCGGAATGGTCTAGATCATTCCCCAACATGTGAATGCGTACTAATACATAACTGTAACGGTTACAGGAAATTGTAGAACCTTTTTCAATCTAACAGAAATGATCATCTGTTACTTGTGTAGTGATGCATTGTTAGTTGCTCTGCATAAGTCGATTGTGGAACCTCAGAGTTTGTGGACCTAAAGAAATAACCCGGTAAACGTAGCTTTGTCCCATAAACGAGTTTGGCAGGAAATTGAATTTGACATTGAACACAAGGACGTTTTCAGGAAGCATCATCAGGCCTTCCAGAAGATATTGTTTATCGTTGTCACTTGGGGGGGAGTGATGTATTGGTGCATTGTTACAATTCAAAATACTATTAATATGTTATCGATTATTGTTGTTATCATATGTTATCGATTGTTCTCTCTGTATGAACTATCTGCGTTCAGAATAAAGAATTTAATCTCTTGTGTCACACATATATCAATTTAGCCCTACGGTTATAAATAGTGGACTCTATGAATTCCCCTTTACGCTCTTCGGGCTGCATAATGCAGCGCAAACGTTCTAGAGATTCATCAACCAGGCACTACACGCTCTACCCTTCTGCTTTAAATACCTAGATGATATCCTAGTAGCTTCCTCTTCTTCAGAAGAACACTTAATACATTCAGAGACTATTTTTGGGCGAGAGATTATGGGATATTCTTGAATCAAACAATAATCGATAACATATTAATAGTATTTTGATTTGTAACAATGCACCACTACACTTGGTTTATAACACTTAAATGATTAGATGAATTTAAAAAAACTTACTCTGATTAAAAATTGTCCTGATCTCGTATGAGGATTCCTGTACGCATGGTAGACCCACAATCCAAGAGAAGTGACAAGCAATATTATTATAAAAAGGCTCAACATTCCAAAATGACCGATGCGAGCATCTTTAGATTCGTCAACTGTAATAAATTAAATAAAAGAATTATTAAAGTCATTTATAAATATAACAATTAATATTCAAAAAGATAAAGAAGTAAATGTTACAACATTTTACCTTTGGAATGCGCTTCAACAGAAGGAGGCTGAGATATGTTCCTCTCAGCAATGGTGGAACATTTGTCGCTCTGCGAGACGAAAGAGTTATGGCAATCGTTGTTGAACCAGTCCTGGTAGTATCTGTCGAAGCCCGAGGAGCAACGGTTGACTCCCTGGCACCACTTGCACTAAAATATAAAGAGGGAGTTTTAATTAAATTATTTTCAATAAAATATAAATAAAATTTAAAAAAAAGTAAAATAATAATAAAATTATTAGTCAAGTTTTTTTGTGATCCTTATACGGGGTGTCCAATAAGAATATTCGGGGTTTGAAAGTTGAATAAAATCTCAAATACAGTATGGTTCCGACTGACCGAGGTCCGGTCTACCGAGCTCCCGATTAACCGAGGTACCAAGTCTGAGGGGGGTGGGGTATTTGTCCTCCATATGAGTTCATTTAAACAAACTACAATAAAAGATTTCTTTTTAAAAAGATAGTTTCATAATTCTGTTATTATGCATTATTATTGTTAAATATTTATTAGGTTTTTAAGCATACATGTAGTTTTTATTTAAAAATAACCTACATTTTCAGTTGGTATTGGTATGGTTCCGATTAACCGATTATTTCGATTAACAGAGGTAACCTTGGTCCCCATCGACTCGGTTGTATAGAATATCAAGTAGGATGTTTACGTTTTATTTAAACACAATGAACTGGAAATTTATTTAGAAAAATCAATATTGTCCAGGTGTCCACCATAACGCTGCTGGCACTCCTCTAATCTCAAACGCAGATTTCTAAAAACGCGTTGACACATTGTTCCTGAGATTGCCGTCATTTCTGTTCTGATATTTTGCTTCAATTGCGTTAGATTCGTCAGTTTCTTTTTGTATACCCTACTTTTCAGGTATCCCCACAGAAAGAAGTCAAGAGGACTGAGATCGGGACTCCTGGGAGGCCAGCTAATGGTGCCTCTACGAGAAATCATTTTGTTTTGGAATAATTCGTTTACCGTAGCAATTGATTAGCAATTGATAAGTCTGAAGTATGGCAAGTGGCGGCCCCGTCTTGCTGAAACCATGACCTAGAGTTATATCCTTTAAACTCTTGAAGTTCTTGGGCCGAATAACCTCTTATCATTTCACAGTTACAAAAACCTGAATACTCTTTCTGGACACCCTATATTAACCTCAACTTTTACAATGTTTTGTCCAACTTTTCGGCACTCACCCCATTATCAAGATAAACATCTGAGATCACAAAATATTTTCAATAAAATAGGCTAAGTGCCCTTGTCATAAAAATTTAAAGTTGTTATTAGTTAAAAACCACAGTCCTTTTCTATTAAAAGCTTTGAGTAGAAAATGCATTTGACTTTAAAGCTTGAGTAGGAAAGGACTGTGGTTTTTAACTAATAACAACTTTTAATTTTTATGACAATGGCATTGAGCCTATTTTATTGAAAATATTTTGTGATCTCAGATGTTTATCGTGATAATGGCGTGAGTGCCGAAACGTTGGAAAAAAAATTATAAAAGTTGAGGTACAAACCTGAAATTGGGTATTTGGTATATGTATATTCCTGTGATGTGACAGCAAAAATTTCATCAAAATTGGTCAAATGGAGGGGGTACTTTATTTAATAACTTTTTACTTTTTTTTTTTTTTTCGATTTTCTCAAAAACCGCTTTAAAGATTTTAATAAAACTGGTTACTTGATGTATGTATATGCCCGTGATATGATAACGAAAATTTCGTCAAATATGATCAAATGGAGGGGACACTTCATTTTATAACTTTTTTCCCATTTTTACGAATTATTCGATTTTCTCAAAAATAGCTTTAGCGATCTTGATTAAACTCATCATATTTAATGAGAATCAAGTAGTCTTTAATATCAGGAAAGCTTTATCAATATTAAAATGTTCTGAGGGGGCTTAAATCGAGAGGGGCCTATTTTGTTTTCCTATGAAGTACCTTTGTTTTTGTTTATATGGAGAAATTATCTATCTCTTGTTTCGCCTAAAAATAAGAAATGGCTAAATATGAAATATGAAAAAAATCAATTAAACATATACATGAGAAAAAAAGAAAAATATTCCATCAACTCATAAAATGCGTTGAGCCCATGCTTGCACAGTACGCCTTTAATGACAGACGATTGTTTATAATTAATTGTTCTGTTCATTTAATGGAAATTATTTGTTTCATGGTAACTAAATGAAATTTCAAAAAGTACACAGAGAATTATAAAATCAGAGGACTTGGAGTATTATGCTTGCATTTGCACAAACAAAAATAAGTAAATGAATGTGAAAAAATATGTGACTTTTGAAAAATGGCATTTAACAAAACATGACCATTTCTAATCAAAGTAAGTTGTTAAGTGAAAGTTGTGTGTAGCGAGCATCGCACCAGATTTTTGAGATATGGCATTGAAAGAAGAGATATGAATGATCAAAAAGAGACTAAATAAAAATATTTTTAATAATGCTGTGACAACAATATTATTTATTTATTTAAATGAAAAGGATTCAGATTTGGGTCTGTGGGTGGGTTCAAAGGAACCAAAAAGCAAAAATGTGAAATTTCATTACAAACTTAAAATTTTAAAAAACTTCTTTATTCCAAGGGCATTCATTTTTATAATAATAAAAATTTCTAAGTATAAACTGAAATTTATCTGTTCGATAAAAGTTCAATATTTGTGCAATGAAAAGAAAAATGTTAAATCATTTTTTTCTTTTCGAATTATGCTATTTTTTTTGGCATGCAGTGCAGTGCGATTTCTAATACTTTGATAAAATTTGTAAAAAAAAAACAAAAAAAAACTACTATTATGACTTTATCTATCTACATATAACAATAAAAAAAAAATCCATTGCAGCCACTTATTTTCGCTACGGACGTCTTACCTTTGTATAATGCAATGTTTCATTATCCTCTGTTTCATTGTAAGTCGGCTAAAAATATGAAAATAAAAAAGTGTATTCCAATATCTGCTTAAAATTTATTAATAAGATCTACATATTACAATAAACAGCTGATTATTCACTTTTTGCTTATTACGGGTCCAATGATTCCCAAAATATCAATTGAATATTTTCGAAAAGAAGAGAAAAGATAGGCCTTGATCGGATTTCCTTATCACTGGTAAACCACTCTTGCAGCTTGAGCTACCAGGCTCATATTTCGGTCAAGTCAATCCTTTCTCTTAACTGACATCTTTCCTACCGATCTTGCAATTTTAGCAAATTATACGAGAGAGTGAAAAATTTTTGTCCAATAGAATGAGGTGTCATTCCATGTCACATCAACAAACTTTTTTCCCTCAGCATCTCAGATTTTAATGAAATTTAGTACATAGGATACCGTTATGTAGACAAAGAAAAATACCAAATTTTAGCTCAATATCTCAACCGGTTTTCAAAATATAGCTATGTAAACCCATTGAAAAACGCACAATTTTGACCTGTCGCATCATCTGGAAATTGAAATTGCAGCCCTTCTAGGCAAGAAAGAGAGTTGATATTGATTTCATTTCAAAACTGAATCTATGACCTTCCTTACAATATGCAACTCAATAGGGATTAAGAGAAATTTGTTTTTCAAAATTTGAATCAAAATTTCAAATTTGAATTTCTCACAAAGAGTATTTTTTAAAAATCTGAATAAATTCAGTAGAGTTGAAAAGGTTGTCATTAATAAGTACTAGCTAGGGTGCCCGGCTTCGCTCCGGTAGTTGTGTGCTAGTTTTAATAACAGAAAAACTTTAAAATTAAAGGAAATATTGAACAAAATTAGCACCTTCTTGAAACTTTCGTTTTAACTTGGTATCAATATTCTGCAGACTTGAGATCTGCAGAGTCCGCCCAAATAAGGAACCCTGTATGGTGGTCCTATTTGATCCAGAAGTATAGAAACTACCGAAGATTCATAGAAACTTTTTTTTAAGATTTTTCTTCCATTTCAACCTCCCTTAAGATATCCCCCCGTAATTTGAACGGTTTCTGCATATCTCGAATCTTACTACTATTACAAAGTGAAAACCAAAATTTCTTGAAGGCGCAATTTTTTCATCATATTTCTTTTTATCTTGAACTATGAGGGATGATAAAATCTTGAATGCTGTTATTGGAGTTAGTCGTTTTGTCAACTGGAATGCTCATCATACGTAGTAACCAAACCAACTTCTTTTTCATAAAAACAGTAAGAACACTTCAAACTTTTTATTTAAGATTTATATTTAGTCAATTCATCTCTTTTTTTATGTCTAATTTTATTCGCTCACTGTACTACTAAGAAATATTCATATTGCATTAAATTTACTTAAGTATATATTATAAATAGATTAAATGTAATGTGCTGATCATATATTAGCCTCCTTATGAGAAAACTAATTTTTTAAGGAATCCAGTTGGTTTTCTAATTGATTGCTGAGATGTAAAGTACTTATTTTATTTTGAAACGCAAACTAATTATTTTCTCTTACTTTTTTAGTAATTTAAAAAGAACAGCTGAAAAAATATAGAAGAATTACATACTGAATGAATGGACAATAAACATTGAGTGAAACGCACCTAGCGCTTCCTGGTAGCCTGGAGCTCGAACTAAATTTTTCATTCATTAACTCGTATCTCAATCTCAGAGACGCTAATTAAATGGTGCGAGAGGCTTAAAACTCCAGTCCTTATCTCTTCAATTTTACACTCTTAAGAGAAAAACGGAAACCTTCTTCTCCGTAAGGAGTCATATGGCTAAACGAAGACATAACTTCCATAATCCTACGTGGAGTCGTTTTTGAGCCTTTTCGGCACGCACATTGTACACTTTGCTTTATAATATATATTGATTATAAAAATTGCAATGGGTTCATGCTTAGAATAATTATTTAAACATTAGAATTCTGCTTGTGGATGGAAAAAAATCATTAGCTATTAAGTTTCTCCAACTGTAGCCTATTTTATCAAACTAATTTTTTTCCTACACTTGTCACAAATCTTTGAAACATTGTCTAATTCTAGATATTGTGATTTGGCCCATACATTTTTTCACATTTCTTAGCATTTTTTTTATATCTTTCACAGAATGCTTGTCTTTTTTCAAAGGATTGTAGTAAGATGGTATTATTTTGTATCTTTCCATGTCTTCTTAGTATAAGCAACAATAATCCAATGCTTAGAAAAAAAATCTGGTGCGTGCGCGCAACACACAACTTTCAC
Source organism: Aelia acuminata (assembly GCA_911387785.2). NCBI lineage: Eukaryota > Metazoa > Arthropoda > Insecta > Hemiptera > Pentatomidae > Aelia > Aelia acuminata. The sequence continues at coordinate 14,106,431 of OU426979.1, forward strand.
TTACCAACTTACTTAGATTAGAAATTGACGTGTTTTGCTAAATATCATTTCCCAAAGTCAAACATTTTTCTACATTCATATCTTATTTTTGTTAATCGTTAAAGCCGTTTTTGAGTAAATAAAAAAACCCGTGAAAATGATACAAAATTTATTCAGTGAAGTCCCCCCTTCGGTTGATCAATTTTGATGAAATGTTGGCTACCACATATTTGGCATATAGATACATCAAATACCCAGTTTGATCAAAATCTTTAAAGCCGTTTTTGAGTAAATAAAAAAAACACGTGAAAATGATACAAAATTTATTAAGTAAAGTCCCCCCTCCGGTTGATCAATTTTGATGTAATGTTGGCTATCGCATCTTTGGCATACACATACATCAAATACCAAGTTTGATCAAAATCGTTAAAACCGTTTTTGAGTAAATAAAAAAAACACGTGAAAATGATACAAAATTTATTAAGTAAAGTCCCCCCTCCGGTTGATCAATTTTGATGTAATGTTGGCTATCGCATCTTTGGCATACACATACATCAAATACCCAGTTTGATCAAAATCTTTAAAGCCGTTTTTGAGTAAATAAAAAAACACGTGAAAATGATACAAAATTTATTAAGTAAAGTCCCCCCTCCGGTTAATCAATTTTGATGAAATTTTTACAGTCATATCTCGGGCATATAAATAGATCAAATACTCAGTTTAATCAAAATCGTTAGAGCCGTTTTTGAGAAAATCGAAAAAAACCTAAAAAGTTATTAAGTAAAGTACCCCCTCCCTTTAAGTAATTTTGATGAAATTTATGCTGTCACATCGCGGGCATATACCTACACTAAATACCCAATTTCAGGATCGTACGGTTTATAGTTTTTGAGCTAGTCTGTTCACACACACACACACACACAGACACACACACACACACACACACAGACCATTTCGCGGGACTTGGTCATTTCGACTCAGGGGACCCCAAAACGTGTATTTCCGTTGAAAACCGGAAGTCGAAATTTTTCACGATCGCAATACTTCCACTTACTATATATTTCATATATAGGTAAGAGAAAGTAAAAAAATTGCTACAAGTAACAAGCTAAGAAAAAAAAAGGCACAGTAAAGAGCTAAACATAGCTCTAATTTCAAATATAGAGATCAATTTTTTTTAAGATATTAAAATTTTTACGAGAAAAAATTGTTTAAGATGTGGATTCTTTCTTTTAATAGGAAGACAAGGCTGCACTTGTTTGTGTCAAGGACTGTCACAATAAATGTCATTATTTATTGAGTTAGTACACCTAAGGGTCTGGCCACACATGTCCGCACCGGATCCGCACCGTAGCAATAATACAGGTTATGTTCAGAATATTTTTAATTTAACTTACATATTACCTTTAGTTATGCCTAAAGTTCAAGCCACACATGTCAGACACAGGCCACTTTAGGCATAACTAAAGGTAATATGTAAGTTAAATTAAAAATATTCTGAACATAACCTGTATTATTGCTACGGTGCAGATCCGGTGCGGACATGTGTGGCCAGACCTTTAAGTGACTATATCATGATTGTAATGTATATTATGTATCTGACGTGGGTGCAGGAGAGTACAAGAACAAAAAGAACTTGCATGTTTTTATTCCACTAGGCACATAAATAAGATTTGTCAAACTTGTCTAAATTAATGAATTAAAATGTTGAATGCTTTGAAAAAACTTTAACTAGCACTACAAAACTAACTTTGATTAATAAAAATATTTATAACTACAAATATATTTTTTACTTTTAGCTATTTTTTCCTTAAGCATTGGATTTTTGTTGCTTATACTTAGTAGACATGGAAAGATACAAAATAATACAATGTTACTACAATCCTTTGAAAAAAGACAAGCATTCTGTGAAAGATATAAAAATACTAAGAAGTGTGACAAAATGAATGTGTCAAATCACGATATTCAGAACTAGACAAGATTAAGATTTTTAAAGATTTGTGACAAGTGTAGGAAAAAAATTAGTTTGATAAAATAGGCTACAGTTTGAGAAATTTAATAGCTAATGATTTTTTTCCATCCACAAGCAAAATTCTAATTTTTAAATAATTATTCTAAACATGAACCCATTGTTGTCCCATTGCAATTTTTATAGCACTTATTAATGACAACCTTTTCAACTTTACTGAATTTATTCAGATTTTTAAAAAATACGCTTTTTGAGAAATTCAAATTTGAAATTTTGATTCAAGTTTTGAAAAACAAATTTCTCCTAAGCCCTATTGAGTTGCATATTGTAAGGAAGGTCGTAGATTCAGTTTTAAAATGACATCAATTTCAACTCTCTATCTTGCCTAGAAGAGCTGCAATTTCAATTTCCAGATGATGTGACAGGTCAAAATTGTGCTTTTTTCATTGGGTTTACACAACTATATTTTGAAAAACGGGTTGAGATATTGAGCTAAAATTTGGTATTTTTCTTAGTCCACAAGAAGGTATCCTGTGTACTAAATTTCATTAAAATCTGAGATGCTGAGGGAAAAAAGTGTGTTGATGTGACATGGAATGACTCTGAGGTCTCTTGTGTCTATAATAAAGATGTTTCAGATATGTTAAATGTGATGTATAACTACAACTACAGCTGTTAAATATTATAATTTAAACTAACGGTTCAAAATTATAAGGAACTCATAATTGGTTATTATATCTGAGTCTAAAAGTAAAATACCCTATCTAAGATTTATTTAAGAGGCCATTTTAATTTTTATAACTAACAAAATAAACATCATAAAATATTATATAAAAATCACCTCAAAACTTGTGTTGTGGGCTAGGCACGAGTAACAATCCTTATAGTCTAGGCAAGTCGGCAGGGCCTTAAGGTAGATGGCGGTCCAGTTCTTAATATCGTCTCTGTTAAATAGCACTCGGTGATATTCGAATATTGTTTTCTTTCTTACATCTGAAATTTAAAAAAGATTAATAAAAAATATATTTAAAACCATATTTCATACTTCTAAGATATGATTTATTGATTGATATGATTCATATTTCAAACTTCTGTGATATGACTTGTCTGAAGTTTACAAAGATGGGTCAGGTTTTTGTAAAGAAAGGATATAAATGGTCAAATCAGGGACAAATGTAAAGATATATAAAATAAACATGTGCACAATAAATAAGTATAATGCGTCAGAAATTTGATATAATACTATATATAATATTTTCATCTTTTTTACTATATAGTAAAATAATAATAATAATAATAATAATAATAAACTCTTTATTGATTGTCCCGGGAAATAGTCCCTTAGGAACAAATTATACAGATACATAATAGGCTTCAGTGCCTTAGAGTATTATAAAAAAAATGGAGTAAATTAAAATAAAACAGAAAAAAAGAAAAAGAAAAAAATAGAAAAAATTATAAGTAATAAATTAGTCTTCTTGTGATGAAAAAAATTAAAAATAAAGAATACCATTATTGACTTAACATGAAATTACATACACTTATTTGCAAATAGAATAAATTGAACTCATATTTAAAAAATAAATAAATAGTAAAGGCCTACCCCAATTTAATGTTAAAATTGAGAGTTTATGAAGACTATTTACAATTGTTCGGGAAACTAAAATAAAAATAATTATGTATTTTTAAATATGTAGGTTCCGGGCAATTCTAGAACTTTTTTAATCTGTTTTTGTTTTATATCACAATCTATAATGAAAAGTAGAATTGATAATTAGTCATAAAAAATTATTTGAATAATGCCAAACTCAGATTTTTGTAAACAATCTCGATGATCCGACCTTGTTTTAGTGAAGCTATTTAGATTAATAAGAGTAAATAAGATTAATTAGTAATCAATAAAGCTTACAGAAAACAGTTTTATCAATGATGTAAGCATCGGAGATTCCGACTTTTACTGGATGTTGAGAATCCTCAATATTTTCAACGAGGATGGGAATTTCTCGGTAGACAAATACAATGTCACCATTTTTATGAAGAGTTACTTGAAAAGTGAACTGTCCGGCATCTTTTTTGTCCTGCAACATTACACTGTCCCATTCCACGGTGAAGGCAGTACCTGCAAAAAAAAAAAAAAAAAAAAAATATATTTATACATCATTCAAACCCACATAATAATATGAAAGGGATACTATAGTATTAAGTCAATTCAACAAACCATTATCTCTATATTTAACTAAACTGTCTTTCGATAAACTTGTATCAAAATTAGCCATAAGTGGAGCGATATACTGAGTTGCAGCAAGCCATGAATGAATATAATCTCCAGTGTAAATAAAACCACCGGTCGCAACAGTCATGTTTCTTACGACGTGGCCGTAAAAAGGAAAATCGAACTTGAGCCTAACAGTCTGAAATAGAAATAAATGAAAATTTGAAATCCTGGCATGACAAATAAAAACTGGATAAAAAAAAAATTGCATTAAAAATAAACTTACCGCTGCCCTCCGATGACTTTTAGAAAGCATCTCGCTAATAACAACTCCCTTTTCCTTTTCCAAATCTACCCAATAATGACGGCCTTCATTCTCTCCTTCGAAGAATGTGCTGGTGTAATACGCATGGTGGTCCTAGATAAAATAATAGAAATTTTTAGGAGCTATTGAAAAAACATTTAAAACATTACTCACTCTATTTAGTTATTTTCAAAGTTCATTTAGTTATTTTTATGTACAACAGGATTGCAAGTATTGTAGGAAATAAGCTTATTCATCAAATAATAGTGTTTCTCTCTGCGCCATCAATATACATTATTTCTTCATTTACTTTTTAATAGCTTTAATTTTTTGTATGCACTACTTCTTCAGGGTTTGACCATGTAACAGTTTTTTCAACTGCCAAGCTTTTACCCATCTTGCTGTGGGGCTTCTTCAGGGCCAATACAAGAATGAGAGTGGAGAAGGGGATCAGTAACTTACAATCTTCCGTCGGGGGCGAAGTCTGTGTTCCCATTGGCTAGCGCCCGAGGGGGCATGGTCAGGTGGAGGGGGTAGGGGAGGGGGGATGTCATCAGCTCTCTGAGATATTTTTTTTGTCTGATGTTGTTTAGTGCAGGGTAGCAGTTTTTGCTAAGTCTGTATCCGTCTTCTTTGTTTATATTACTTGGTTGTTTTATTATTTCTATAGCTTCCCTGATGGATCTATTGTGGTAGTTGTCAATCCTTACTATGGCTTTGGTGTCTTCGAAGGCTATAGTGTGTTGTGTATTGTGAAAGTGTTCTCCTAAGGCTGATTTGTCTGTCTTTATTTTCTTAACTGGGGCAATATGTTCTTTCAGTCGTTTGGAGATGTTCCTTCCTGTCTGTCCTATATATTGTTTACCATATGAGCAAGGGATACTATCCCTATCCCTATTCTTGTATTGGCCGTGAAGAAGCCCACAGCAAGATGGGTAAAAGCTTAGCAGTTGAAAAACTTGTTACATCGTCAAACCCTGAAGAAGAAATGCATACAATGGTTTCAGACCATGGAAGCTTAAAAAAACAGCTTTAATTTTATTTATTAAATTAAGGCCTTGGAACATTCCTCTAGTTCTGATGGCAAATGGGATTGCCAAGATTCCGCCTTGGCATTATTCACGCCTGAATAATGAATGTTAGTATAACATGATTTTTTCAGTCCTGAATTGGCGAAATCTTGACTATTTAACCCATTTACCGTTATTTGGAAAGACTTGGGCATTACGGTTATAGACTTATTGTACTATTGCAATCTTCTTCCACTTGAAACCCATAGACTTCTGGTCACTTCCCTGATATTTCCCCACTATTTGACTATTCCTGTACGGTCTATGGGGGTATCTCCAAGGATCTCAAAGCAAAAATAAAACGTCTGATTAATTTTTTCGTACGATTCATCTTTGGGATCCCAAGAGACGTCTCCATCTATTTTATTTTTGCGAAAAGTTAAAGTGGCTATACCCATCCTACCGTCGCAAATACCTCCTAGCATCATTTCTTTACCAAGTTATCCGATCTAGCCGTCCTTCATATACCCTCGAACTCCTTTAGCCCCAATCCTCGGTTCATTCCCGCAATACCCGGTCCAGGCCCTCAGATATATGTATACCGGCCCACCGAACATCAGCTTTCGAAAGAACTATAATCAGGTCCTCATCTGTTTGGAATTCCATTCCCCCTTTATTTGTCATTCCAACACCCTCCCTACCTTCAAATCCCGCCTGTACAATCACTTCCTATCAATCCAGTTTCCCAAAAAATAGTAAATAGAAACTTCCATCCAAATTTTTCAAGTTGATATAATTTTTCAATTTAAGTTCTGTTCATTTTATTTATAGTTATGCATGTATGTGCACATTTAAGTAGTGCAAAACCAGTTATGTTTGCCAATTATTTTTATGTATTGTTATCTTAAACTTAGTACAAGATGTTTTCCTTTTAATTTATGTTTATGTCATTCTTCGAATTTGTTTTATTTTAATCTTGATCTAAGGCTCTTAAACCCGTAAAATGTATAATATAATTTTGTTCCGAGGGGACTTGTCCCGGAACAATCAAATAAAGAATTTATTTATTTATTTATTAAAATAATTCTATTCCAATAGATATTTTCTTACCACAACTTTTTTAGTTATATTATTACTGGCTAAAGTATTGTTTGTGACTTCTTTGGGGAATTCGCCATCGCAATTCTCTCCACATGATTCAGGATCCGTTCTCGTAGCATTAGCAGCGTTCGGAGCATCCGTACTCGACAGCTCTGTAGCTTTCTTGGGATTTTTTATGATAGGTTTTTTAGTTACTTTAGGTGGCACAGTAGTTGTAACATCTGAAAATTTACTTTCATTAGTTCACAATTATCAATTAAAATTAAATTTTTTCTTTTAATATTTAAAAGAAAAAAATTCATTACTAGCTGGTATTTCATGTTCTTGAGGCGGTTCAGCTTTTGTGTTTGGAGGAGGGTCTTTGGCTGGAGCGGCCACTTCTTCTTCTCCCATGACGGCGACATTTCCGACAAATTCAGCATGTCTTCTGGGTAAGGCAACATCAGCTGAAAATAAGTTTTCAAAATTATACTCAGTTATATTGCATGTTTAAGCCAATCAAAAAAATTTAATAAGAAAAGTTAATTTTATCCTTCATTTTTTAAATACTTTTAATTTCTATATAAACTTACAACACTTGATAATGAAAACCTGATTCCATACCGATACTGTTTAAACAAAACTATATGTATAACCATAACATTAAATTAATGCCCTGAAAAGTAAAGAATTTCGACTAAACTATTTATTCACTGTGGCTACAGATATATGTCCTAAATTTTTATACATAGACTGTAGAGAATTTATTGTTTCTTTTTATAAAAATAAAATGTTTGAGTTACGTATATATGAAATATATATAGTAAGGGAAAGTATTGCGATCGTGAACAATTTTGACTTCCGGTTTTAAACGGAAATACACATTTTGGGGTTCTCTGAGTCCAAATAACCAAGTCCCGCTAAATGGTCTGTGTGTGTGATAACAGACTAGCTCAAAAACTATCAACCGTACGAACTCGAAATTGGGTATTTGGTGTATGTACATGCCTGCGATGTGACATCAAAAATTTCATCAAAATTGGTCAAACGGAGGGGGTACTTTACTAAATAACTTTTTACGTTTTTTTCGATTTTCTCAAAAACGGTTCTGATGATTTTGATAAAACTGGGTATTTAATTTATGTATATGCCCGAGATATTACTACAAAAATTTCATCAAAATTGACCAACCGGATGGGGGACTTTATTTTATAAATTTTTTCCCATTTTTACGATTTTTTTTTTCGATTTTCTCAAAAATAGCTTTAACGATTTTGATTTAACTCGTCGTGTTTAATGAGAACCAAGTACTCTTTAATACCAGGTAAGTATTATCATTGTTAAAATGTTCTGAGGAGGCAGAAATGGGGAGGGGGCCTTTTTTGTTTTCTTATAAAGTACCTTTGTTTTAGTTTATATGGAGAAATTATCTGTCTCTCGTTTCACCTAAAAATAAGAAATGGCTAAATATGAAATATGAAAAAAATCAAGTAAACATATACAGGAGAAAAAAAAAAAAAAAATATTCCGTCAACTCGTAAATTCCGTTGAACAATATACAATTTTTTCATGGTAACTGTATGAAATTTACAACAACTAAATAGAGAATTACAAAATCAGAACAGTTAGAGTATTATGCTTGCACTGCCGAATTATCACAAGTAAAAATTTTTATTTAATAATAAAAAAAATAGTGTACATTAAAGAGCAAATACAAAAAAAAAAAAAAAGTATGAATGTCGAAAATTGTGTGGATTTGAGAAATGGCATTTAACCAAACACGTCAATTTCTAATCAAAGTAAGTTGGTAAGTGAAAGCTGTGTGTTGCGCGCATCGCACAAGATTTTTTTTAAAGTATTATTTTAATTATCTTTTATATCGAAAATGTATTAGGTTTTTCAGGGTGAAATATAACTCAGTCGATTATTTGTATTAGGTTTTCAGGGTTATTTGTATTAGGTTTTTCAGGGTAAAATAAAACTCAGTCGATTATTTACATTAATAAAGTACAATACATTGACCATTGCTTTATATGAATTTTTCCCATCTTTCATCTTCATAGAATGTCAAGGGTTTATTATTAAAAAACTGATCGAAGTGGTTTTTAAAAATGAAAGTTTAATGAAAAAGTAGGATATGGTATAGGCGGGCGCAAGCGACCATATGCTTCTGCGACGGCGCTGCAGGAACTAGAGAAACGGGGATAAAAGCGGGGCCATTACCTGGGATTCATAGCGTTTTTTGGCGTTTTTAATTTATTTTTCCATAATTAAAACCCGATTGAGCAAAAAATCATTTGAAAAATATCTAATAGGTATTGCTCGGTCCCTCAGTGTTCAATTAGAAAATCAAAAGACGTGTCATTCCCTTTCATTTCCAAAAAATAAAAAACTTCTTAAAGAGTGGATTGTAAAATTAAGAATAGATAAGCCTGTTTCGAAACATATGACGATATGTAGTCTTTATTTTAAAGAAAGAGACTATATTTATCCAGGTAAATATTAGTATTTGACATTTTATTATTCCAAAATGCTAGTTTTATGCAAATAACATTGAGACCATAGTGTCATAGATTTGTTTTTCTTTTTTAATTTTCCCCATTTATCTATTACATCCGTTGTGCTTAATTGTTCCATGTTTTCAATGCGAAGCCTGAAAGTTTTGAGAAATAAATAAATAATATGACAAAGAATCTAAGATGTCATAACAATGATTGTGTGAATAGGTAATTAAAGTTATTACTAACCGAAAAACGTAGAGTAAAGATACAATGATGTGTTTGCATTTACCAGAACTAACAGCTTTACACGTACAATGACAAGAAAATTGCTTATTATTATTAATAAATTTGATTTCCACTTTTATTTGATGGGGCAGTCCTTAAAGATTGCTAGTTTAAAGGCACGAGGCTTGTAAAATAACAGTTTTTTTATTTTTAGATATTATTCCACATGTAAATATGTGGTTTGCATCAAGAATAGCCTGCCCTTCAATTAATGGTCTTTTAAAATTACCAATTATCTTTATCACATCAACTAGGTCTAACACCGTTCTTTCCGACATTTTGCAAAACTACTAGCGCACCCTATATTCGATTCCGCCCGCCTATAGGTTTGAATTATTCAGCGACTCCGAATATAGTTCGAAATACTGATTCTCCGAAATGTTCGGAGAAATAGACAGAAAGTAAAGTATGAGGGAGCAAATGGTGGGGAGACGCGGGTTTTTTAAAAGTTAAATAATTATATCGACTGACACAAAATCGATGTCTTCCTTTCAGATGGGGTGAGATAGTATGTGACGTAATAGACTGAGGCAAGGCGGTTATTTTTCAAACAGGAGGGGCAATAGGGTAAAGATGGCGGTGCTAGTAGTTCGCATGGTGACCAACAGATGGCAGCGTGCTTATCAGCTGTCAAAGCCAGCAGGGCAATAGGGGAAGTAGTACCATTTAAGCTTCGCCCTCAGATAAACTTTTTATGATGTCAAGCTATATCCTCAAAGGTAGAGAGTGACTAAGACCAAAAGAAAAAACTCTGGTGCGTGCGCGCAACACACAACTTTCACTTACCACCTTACTTAGATTAGAAATTGACGTGTTTTGCCAAATATCATTTCCCAAAGTCACACATTTTTCTACATTCATATCTTATTTTTGTTAATCGTTAAAGCCGTTTTTGAGTAAATAAAAAAAAAACCGTGAAAATGATACAAAATTTATTAAGTAAAGTCCCCCCTCCCGTAGATCAATTTTAATGAAATTTTTATAGTCATATCTCGGGCATATAAATACATAAAATACCAAGTTTGATCAAAATCGTTAAAACCGTTTTTGAGTAAATAAAGAAAACACGTGAAAATTATACAAAATTTATTAAGTAAAGTCCACCCTCCGGTTGATCAATTATGATGAAATGTTGGTTATCACATATTTGGCATATAAATACATCAAATACCAAGTTTGATCCAAATCGTTAAAAACGTTTTTGAGTAAATAAAAAAAACATGTGAAAATGATACAAAATTTATTAAGTAAAGTCCCCCATCCGGTTGATCAATTTTGATGAAATTTTTACAGTCATATTTCAGGCATATAAATAGATCAAATACTCAGTTTGATCAAAATCGTTAAAACCGTTTTTGAGTAAATAAAAAAAAAACATGTGAAAATGATACAAAATTTATTAAGTAAAGTCCCCCATTCGGTTGATCAATTTTGATGAAATTTTTACAGTCATATTTCAGGCATATAAATAGTTCAAATACTCAGTTTAATCAAAATCGTTAGAGCCGTTTTTGAGAAAATCGAAAAAAACTTAAAAGTTATTAAATAAAGTACCCCCTCCCTTTGAGCAAATTTGATGTAATTTTTGCTGTCACATCGCGGGCTTATACATACTCTAAATACTCAATTTCAGGTTCGCACGGTTTATAGTTTTTGAGCTAGTCTGTTCACACAGACACACAGACACACAGACCATTTCGCGGGACTTGGTCATTTCGACTCAGGGGACCCCAAAACGTGTATTTCCGTTGAAAACCGGGAGTCGAAAATTTTCACGATCGCAATACTTCCACTTACTATATATTTCATATATAGGTAAGTGAAAGTAAAAAGTGACCCTAAAACGTGCATTTCGAGTCGAATTTTTTTACGATCGCAATACTTCCACTTACTATATATTTCATATATAGGTAAGTGGAAGTAAAAAAATAAAATAAAACTAAAAACAGATAAATAAGTACTACCTACTTTTTTTCAAGTCTGTGTATGTGGATGGACCCTTACTATGGTGGTCTGCGAGTTTGTCGATGGGATCAAACACATATCTCTTTACTCGCGCGCTTGCGTACCTCCTGTCCAGTGGCACGTATTCCAAGTGCGCGTCATGTGCAGGCTCATCAGACTGGTAAGCGTAGGATACTGTAAAAGAAAAAAAAAGGAAACATTTAGTTCAAATGTAAATGTATACATGATATCTGTATGTCATAATGAAAAGGACTTATTTCAAAATGTTTGAAATTAAAATGAACAGTAATGAAGACATCACGGTGAAGAAAATATTATGATTACAATACATTTTTCAGTACTTTCTGGTTTTCAGGCAGGATTGCTATCTACCCTGTAGCACATTTCATTTCCTGTTACTTCTTAGCCTAATGCTGTGCTTAGTTATTACTTTCACTTACCTATATATGAAATATATAGTAAGTGGAAGTATTGCGATCGTGAAAATTTTCGACTTCCGGTTTTCAACGGAAATACACGTTTTGGGGTCCCCTGAGTCAAAATAACCAAGTCCCGCGAAATGGTCTGTGTGTGTGTGTGTGTCGGTGTGTGAACAGACTAGCTCATAAACCGTGCGAACCTGAAATTGGGTATTTAGAGTATTTATAAGCCCGCGACGTGACAGCAAAAATTTCATCAAATTTGCTCAAAGGGAGGGGGTACTTTATTTAATAACTTTTTAAGTTTTTTTCGATTTTCTCAAAAACGGCTCTAACGATTTTGATTAAACTGTGTATTTGATCTATTTATATCCCTGAAATATGACTGTAAAAATTTCATCAAAATTGATCAACCAGAGGGGGGACATTACTTAGTAAATTTTGTATCATTTTCACATGTTTTTTTTATTTACTCAAAAACGGTTTTAACGATTTTGATCTAACTTGGTATTTGATGTATTTATATGCCAGAGATGTGACTGTACAAATTTCATCAAAATTGATCTACGGGAGGGGGGACTTTACTTAATAAATTTTGTATCATTTTCACGGGATTTTTTTATTTACTCAAAAACGGCTTTAACGATTAACAAAAATAAGATATGAATGCAGAAAAATGTGTGACTTTGGGAAATGATATTTAGCAAAACACGTCAATTTCTAATCTAAGTAAGTTGGTAAGTGAAAGTTGTGTGTTGCGCGCACGCACCAGATTTTTTTTAGTGACCGACTTAGTTTCGGTTTCGGCCGAAAAACCTGGTTTCGGCCAAAAATTGGCAGAATCTTCGGCCAGGCCGAAACTAGCTCCTGTGTCTGATATCTCCAAGAAGGAAGTAGGACTACACGATTTCAGCTTGTAAGCTCGACCTCTTTCATGGCATTTAACACCCTTGGATTTAATAGTGGGAAATATCTGTTATTTTAGTTAATTACACTTGTATTATATTTCGGTAGAACATAGATTTTTCTCCTTCTTTTGATATCTTTACTTGATCGAAAACTTTAAGTTGGGTGTGGAGACAAAAATTTGAGAAAGACAAACAGAAGTGTCCTCCTAAATCACATCAAGTCTTAACATGTAATGAAAGCATGCTCTTCATACAGAATTCTTTACGTTAAGTGTAAAGAATAGTATTTATTCTTTACCTTGAGAGTTAATAACCTTTTTGTGCTTTTAATCATCTCCTCATTAATAATGAAATTTTTTTTCTAAAAAAAAAGATTAACATAAATCTCTATATATATAAGAGGCTTTGTCCTGACTGACAGAATCAACGCAGAGCAAAAACTACTAATGATAGAAACTTGAAGTTCGGAATTTAAATTTTAAACGCGATGTAGGTAACCACTAAGAAAGGAATTTCAAAAATGTAACCCCTAAGGGGCTTAAATGGCGAAATTGTCGTTTAACTCTAACGGAAATCTATTTTCGAACTTCCAGAAAATATATTTAATTAGTACTCATTATAAAGAATTTGATACGACGAGTTTAACTCGAATGGCCCTATTGGGCGTCGAAAACCATGTTTTACAGCCGAAAAATGAAGCGTTCCCGACGAGTAAGTCATTTTTTGTTTCGGCGGTTTTAGTGAACTCTCTCCATTGCGCCTCTCCCTCTCTTCTAACGAGCCGGCAGCTTCCCCCTCCAACATTCCACCTACCGGAAGCTCAGATTCTACTAAATCTCCTTAACATCAGATAACATATTATATTAAATCAATACCAAGATAATGGTCACAGACTTGATTTTAAAGGCTCGCGGGCGAAGCCGCGACGGGAAATGCTAGTAAGAATATATATTCTAAATATTTAAACTTAAATTAGTCGACATGTCCACAAATTCAATTTAAAATTGAAAAAATATTTTAGTCGGTAACCTTGTCATTAAAAGTTGCATCAAATGGTGGTGGTAGGTTTTGGACTTTGTTCTTGTATGGAATGGGAGATGCAAAATCAATTTTTCAACCTTGGCAGCCCCCTTTCCCCCAGCGGTTCACCAATAACATCTCAAAATCTTGTCTCAATTTTTACCACGAAGAAGCACGTTTTCGACCAAAATCTATTCTATAAATTTTCAAACTAGATTAAATCCACTAACATTTGAGACCAAAACTGACTCAGTAGATTAAATAGCATCTGACATAAAGCTTTACGTATTCAATAGGCCGTCATTTTGTATTCTATCGGCTTTATTATGGAAAGATTTACCATATTATTTATTATTTATACATAATAAAATGAATTTTTATTAATATCAGCCTATAATTTCAGGATTATTTCAACTTTTAGGGCTGTACTAGTTAAGGGGGTCTGGTCTAACATCCCACGGGGACCAGCCGTACTATGAAGGAGGGGGCTGGGATTCGATCCTGTAACTTAACTAATACACCTGTTTTACCACTCCTGTATACCAGCTCACTTATTAAATGAATAATTGAGTTAAATTACTGTTATTTTATAAGCTTTCATTGATATTATTGTTAAACTAGACATATTACACATTTATATGTATTATATATAGACACGTAAATAAGTTTCGGTTTCGGTTTCGGCCCGAAACTAGGTCTATGGCCGAAATTCGGTCGGACACTAACTAATAAAATAACTTATTTTATATTGTTTTGTTAGTATCTTTCATTTTTAACTTTTGTTAATTCACTGTGATTTTGTTTTTTTCACCAATTACTTAAAAATATTAATACAAATATAACATTTGAAAGTTTTCCTCTTCAGAAGAGGATGCCAAAAAAATATTCTTAAAAATTTGGACTCATATTTAAGCGGATTCATGTGGAGGCGATTTCATAAATTAAAAAAAAAAAAAAAAAAAAAAATTGATAGTTTATCCTATACTGGAAGACTTTTTTAAAAAACCCTTTTGGTAAAAAAAAAAAAAAGGGCCCTTTATGCCTTATTAATATGCATTAAGTAAATCTATTCATTAAAATAAAAAAAATAATGAAATTAATATAAGTATTTGTTGTCAATACAAATATAACATTTGAAAGTTTTCCTCTTCAGAAGAGGATGCCAAAAAAATATTATTAAAAATTTGGACTCATATTTAAGCGGATTCATGTGGAGGCGATTTCATAAATTAAAAAAAAAAAAAAAAAAATGATAGTTTATCCTATACTGGAAGACTTTTTTAAGTCTTTTACCAAAACCCTTTTGGTAAAAAAAAAAAAGGGCCCTTTATGCTTTATTAATATGCATTAAGTAAATCTATTCATTAAAATAAAAAAAATAATGAAATTAATATAAGTATTTGTTGTCTTAGCAAATGTTACTCGTACCCATGGGCAGATCCAGCCGGTTGTGAAGGGGAGGGGGCTGGATCTTGCAATAAATTCTGTAACAAAGTTGGATCTCCGGTATAAGTCTCCATTTCTTTTTTTAACCAATCAGCTTGATACTACTTTCCATCAACTAGATGAAGCTTACAGAAGATGGAAAGCAATGAAATTAGTAGGATCATGATGAGAAGGAGAACTTAGATAAAATGCAATTAAGAAATTTCGGCCCACATCCTTCAACATTAAGCCCTATAATAAAAAAGCATAAAATGTCGCCTAAAATATGTTACTTTAGTAATTTATTAAGTAACATTAATTATTATTATTATTATAATTATTGATTATTAACTAATAATAATTGTTTGCACCTGGTATGAAAGAACCAATGAGCAAAATTTGGAAAAACGGTATGGACTTCTATAAAGAAAAAACAAACAAACAGACAGAATTTACCTTTATTTATATAGATTACTAGCTGTACATACCGGTTTCACCCAGAGAATTACATTTTTTAAATTTATAAAATCTAGAAAGTGAGACTTTTATCGAATCAAACGGTCGATTTCGTAAAAACCAATTTAAAGAGAGATAAACAATTTTTATAACAATAAAGAATATACCCAGCGATTGGCTGAAGTTATGCAATTTTAATATGGACAGGTGTTCGCACCTGGTATGAAAGAACCACTGACAAGGGGAGGGCACAGCTATGGGGTCGTCGATCGGGCCCATTTTTTTTCTGGTGATTCTACATCGAAAAATAGTCGACACGTGTCCGAGCGTTCCGTCCAATGGGCCTTAGGTGCTGAGAAATAAAATAAAATACCTTGAAAATCCTTTATTTTTTATCCTGAGTTTGGAAAATGATATCGCCATGATTCTTTCACTAATTCATTTATTTTAGAGAGTAGATTAAAGGAAAAATACAATCGTTAAAGAATTATTCATTTTTCTTCAATTTAATTTAAAAAAAGCTTCAAGTTTTCAAGTAAACTAGCTTTCTAAATTTTTTCACATAAAAAAGAATAGCAGAATTGAGTTCAGCACCTCAAGAAACCCTGATGTCTTAAATATCATCCAAAACAAAAAATAAATTTTTTTTCCTGTCAGGAGCAGCTTAAAAATGTTTCAGCAAAATTGTATGTGTAGTTTCAAATTCTGCATCGACCCCCCCTCTCCCAAATTTCGCGCTGAATTTGCCCCTGATTATTACTCCAAAACGATTATCATCAAAGACCGTGAGAGACGCGTGCTCATCCTGTCAGTGCTATATAAACAACTGATTTTCGGCCAGCTGTTCTGCTCTCTACTAACACTGTTGGCCGTTGTTACAACCAATCAAGATCGACTTTCGAGCCTATTAATAAGGTCATTCCTTCCAATTGGTTCCGGGGGGGGAGGGGGGACAAAAAGAGTCTATTTTTAAACATGACTCCTATCGTGTTAATTCAAAGTCAAATCAAAACCTTTTTAAGCTGTAGTCTGAAGATTACGGTAGTTTTATAGTATGTATTTCAATATGGAAGGAATAATCCGCTAACGATATTGATCAATGACATTACACCCACAATTTGATTTTAAGTAAACACACCATTGTAAAAAGAATAGACATTTTTTTTTTTTGGCCATGTAAACTATAACATGAACAGGATTCAAAAGGCTGTGACTTCGTAACTAATAGTCCGATATTCATGAGATTTTTCCAGTTTGTAAACAACTGATTTTCGGTCAGCTGTTCTGCTCTCTACTAACTTACAAGACTATTATAAGACTTACATTATAATTATAATCGATAGTTTTTGGGTTATAAATTTAAATTCTAACAGCAAGATTCATAGCATTTAATTTCCATCGAATTTATAAGCTTAGAAGAACAAGATGTAAATGAGGAAAATGAAGGATTACGACAACGATATTCTTGTTTTCACGTTTTTTTTCAATTTTCTCAAAAAAGGCTTTAACGATTTTGATCAAACTCATAATGTTTAATGAGAATCAAGTTTTGTTTAATATCAGGTAAGTTGTGAGTTGAGGGGGCTTTTTTGTTTTCCTATAAAGTACCTTTATTGTTTTCTATGGGGAAATTAACTGTCTCTCGTTATGCCTAAAAATAAAAAATGGCTAAATATGAGATATTTAAAACTCGAGTAAAAATATTAACATATAAACGGGAGAAGAAAAGAAAAATATTCCGTCTATTCATAAGACACATTGAGCTCACGCATGCGTAGTACGCCAATAATGAGAGACCTTTGTTTATAATTAAGTGTTCATTTAATGGACATTATTTGTTTCATGGTAATTATATGAAGTTTTCAATAACTATGTAGAGAATTATAAAATCAGACGACTTCGAGTATTATGCTTGCATTTCCGAATTATTACAAGTAAGAACTTTTATTTATCAATTTAAAAAAAAATGTACATTAAGATAGGAAATAAAAACAATAATAAGTAAATTAATGCGGAAAAACGGGTGGATTTGATGAATGGCGTTCACATATTTATCAAAACACGTCAATTTTTAATCTAAGTAGGTTGATATGTGAAAGTTGTGTTTTGAGCGCATCGCACCAGATTTTTGACTCATGGTACCTTAGGAATTCCGTTACCTTATTTAATATAAAAGCGAATAGAATAAGAGAATGAGTTCATAAACTATACAATGGAGGATAAGAAGAAAAAAAAAGAAGCGAGATAAGAAGTGAAATGAGGCAAAAATATGTAAGGGTATCTTAAGTGTATGTTAAGGAATACAATGACCGCGATAGAGGGAGCTGTGGATAACTTCCGCCCAAACAGCTGATACCGTCAGGGCCTCCTAAATACGATAATGACCTATCTTCAGTCTGTCTATATCACCATCAATTGAATACAACTCAATATTATAATATCAGAATTTATATTTACTGATACCAAAGGCAAATGTTGGTATTACTTCGGATAAGCAACTCCAAGATGGCGGCCGGCGTGAGTTAACAACAAGGTATTCCGATCACACCCTACCCGATATCCACGAATCAGTTCGGGGTTTACCGAGAGTTCCCGAGCAGATGTAGTAGTTTATTTCTTTGTTTTTAAAAAATATATTATTGTCCTGTTTAAATGGGTTCAAGTTAAATTCACATAAAGTTAAATGTAAAAGGTACAAATAAATTAATAATATAAGAATCCGAGTATTCCTAACAACCAGATTATTATCTTTTTGTTATTTAAAGAAATATGTATTTAAATAACCAAGAAGGATATTTTTTAAAATGATTTGATGATGATTTTAAATTATATCACTTCATAGCAAAAAAGAACATATTGTACATGATTTATTAGATTGAAGAAAGGGAATAAAATAAGGAATAAGAAAATAAGGGAATAAGAAATTATATCTATTAAAATCAATTTAACTATAATTATCAGCTAACTTTATTATAATCCACTGATGAATAATTAAATAGAATTAATTTAATTAAATAACTGTCAACTAGAAATAATCCCACTTCAGTAGACCTTCATTGGTTAAGATATTGCCTCTGTGCAAGGTCAATTTAATTTCGCGGATCTCGTGAACTCTCGGAAAACCCGAACTGAATTGTGGATATTGGGTAGGGCCTGATCGGAATACCTTGTTTACTCACGCCGGCCGCCATCTTGGAGTTGCTTATCCGAAGTAATACCGAAATGTTTAATAATTATTTGTTGACATTTTTATTTATAGTTCACTAGCTAGGGTGCCCGGCTTCGCTCCGGTAGTTGTGTGGTAGTTTTAATAACAGAAAAACTTTAAAATTAATGGAAATATAGAATAAAATTAGCTATTTCTTAAAACTTTTAACATGGTATCAATATTAAGATTCCAGATCTGCAGAGTCTGCCCAAATAAGGAACCCTATATACTTTAAAGGGGGTTGAAAATGGTGAATGAACAATTAATTTTGCTGCAACTTTCTCGAGTAATGCATCGTTTTTGATGGTTTCTGTGATTCTGAATCCTATAAGCCCATTCCAAGCAGTCAGCAGATAATAAATTATTAGATTATAGTTGAAAAATCTATTAATTAAAGAACTATATTTCGAGTACAACTTAAGCGCCGACTACTGTGGTGGTCCTATTAGATCCAGAAGTTTAGAAACTACCGAAGATTCATAGAAACTTTTTTTTTTAAGACCTTTCTTCCAGTTCAACCTCCCTTAAGATATCCCCCCCCCCCCCGCAATTTGGCCGGATTCTGCACTTACTATTATAACGTGAAAACCGAAATATCATGAGGGTACAATGTTTTTATCGTATTTCTTTTTATCCTGAACTATGAGGGGTTATAAAATCTTATTGAAAAAATGCTGTAATTGGAGATAGCCATTTTGTCAACTGGAATGCTCATCATACATAGTAATAAAACCATTTTTCATAATTACATACAATGAGAACACTTCAAACTTTTTATTTTCTATTTATAATCAGTTAATTCAGCTCTTCTTTTTTGTTTTACGTCAGTTTTTATTCGCTCACTGTATTACTAAAAAATGTTCAATCATATTGCATTAAATTTACTTAAGTATATGTTATGTATTGATTAAATGCAATGTGTTAATCAATTAACCTTCTTATGAGAAAAATAATTTTGTAAGGTATCCAGTCGGTTTTCTAATTTATTGCAGAGATTTAGATTCATTATTTTATTTTGAAAGAAAACGTTAAACTAATTATTTTCTCTTGATTTTTTAGTAATTTAAAAAGAACAGCTGAACAAATATACAGCCTTTACGAATTGAACTGGATGAATGAACAATAAACATTGAGTGAAACGCACCCTAGAGCTTCCTGGTAGCCTGGAGCTCGAACTAAATTTTTCATTCATAAACTCGTATCTCAATCTCAGAGAGGCTAATTAAATGGTGCGAGAGGCTTAAAATTCCAGTCCTTTTCTCTTCAAATTTACACTCTTAAGAGAAAAACGGAAACCTTCTTCTCCGTAAGGGGTCATATGGCTAAAGGAAGACATAACTTCCTTAATCCTACGTGGAGTCGTTTTTGAGCCTTTTCGGCACGCACATTGTACACTTTGCTTTATAATATATATTGATTATGGTCGTTGATCAATCAAAGCTGCTTATCACATTCCAGATCAAGCATGCGCAATACATAACTAATTGATAGCCTGAGTGAATGGTAATGAATAGAATCTTTTCATTAATATCAATTTGTGGAAATAAAATAATAATGGGACCAACATAGATCTAGGTTTACAAAACAAGATTTTTCGATCAAGCCCTATCCGATGCCAGAGTTCAATTCGGGCTTACCGAGAGTTGCCGAATATATGTAGTCATGATTACTTTACCGCATCTCATAAAATTAAGAGTTAATATAATGCCAACCCGATAAAATTTATTGATTTCTATAAATAATATGTGCATAATTATAAAGCGTAATTTGAACAACCAACATAATCTATATAAATCAAGGATTTTTAAAAATATTTTAAGTACTAGATATGATGTCATGTGCAACATATATATATGAAAATTTCTTAGGACGGTTGCTTAAAATTTAAATTTTGATGGTCCACCAAGTAACAGAATAAAATAAAATCTTTTATTAATTTATTATATTTTGTTTTGTAAATTTTTGTTTTTTTAAATAAGTTATTGTCCTCTTGATATGATTAAATGGGGTAAAAAAAAAAATGACATACATATAAATATATAAGGCACAAATAAATGAAAAAAGTCATTAAAAGACTAATAATAATTAAATGTCCATTAATAATAATTTTTAAAAGAACAAATTATATTATAACACGGAAATAAAAAGTTTAAGAACTGGTATTTATTAAAATCAATGAGTCAGTGATCAGAAAAACTTGTTTTCTCAAGCCTGCCGCCATATTGGAACATCTAATCCGATGTAGTACCCAATCATTAAAAGACAAAAAAAAAAAAAAATACTTTATCTAATACACATGGTTCATTATAAATTATTTGTCCGCAGATCACAAAAACTGTCATGTGCAATACGTTTTTTCGTTTCTAATCCTGTCGCCTAAAAATGGTATAAATGTACCATTCAAGATGTATGATTGATGAGTACGTGGTATTCCACTCAATTACGACCAATTATTTGCGTAATTAGAAGCACTTAAGGCAAGGAACACAATGTTATACGTATTAGAATAGTACAAAAGTCTTTTTCACCATACTACGATGTAATCACCTGTTTTACACACCTAATTTGCGGTCCGAAAGCTACACTTCGCCGCCCTAGGGCCGAAAATGAATATTTCGCCCCAGGGCCGCAAAATCAGCTGTTTATTATTTTAATTCATTCATTTCATTATATACATTACATAAGTTTGTTTTGCTCGTATTATTGTTTAGTTATTTAGTAATTATGGCTAATAATATATCAGAATCTATAAATAGAAGAGCAAAAGAAATCATAGCAGATTTGTTACCTGCAAAATCAAAAGATAGGTATGACGAAGAGTATACAAAGTTTTTGAACTGGTTAAAAATTAATGGAAAATGGAATAATGGAAAATGTAAAACCTACGAACTAACTTTTTTTATCATTTTGAAATATATCAGTTGTATCAAATGAAACACACATATGTTTATCTCTCTTTATTAACTTACATAATAACATAACGTAAAACAATCCATACATTAAACATTCATCATGTCCCCAAAACCACAAGATAACCTTCTAACAAAGAGGTACACTTAACCAAAAGAAAATCTTGTTTTTGATTAATGTTATATCGTATTAATATTTATTGTAGTATGGTGAAAAATAGCGTTCGTGCCTCGGGCCAAAGTGCTTTTGCAGGCCTTCGAACTTTTCATGACCTAGACTACGTCTCGGTCAAAAAATATTTCGGGCCGGCAAACGCCCACTTTCGGCCCTTGGTACGAAATATTCTATTTTTTAAGCCATTTTTATATAGTTGTAATTTTCAATCTAATATATATATATATATATTATTTCTTGATAATCTGCTTTTAGTTAAAAGCTCAAAAGCCTAACAGACATTATGTTATTGTTACATGCATCACTATTCTTAAATAATAGATATGGTTTCAAACTGTAACCTAAACAATAAGACACACCTTTTCGGACATCATAAGGCAATCCGAAACGTTTTTGGCAGACGGCCAGGGACTATGTCAAAACAAATTTTCTCTGGTCGATGACTCTATTCTTTATTTAGGAGTCGTATTCCATTCGTAACTTGCAAGGTCGTTTTATACTCTAAATTCAATTTACTTTAAAAAAAAATCTATATAAATAAAGATGAAATTCTGTTTGTTTGTTTGTTCTTCATAGAAATCCATACCGTTTGTCCTAAATTCTCCAAAATTTGCCCAGTGGTTCTTTCAAACCAAGTGAGAACACCTGTCGATATTAAAATTGCATAATACTTATCGTTATAAAAATCGTTTTGATCTCGCTTTACATTGGTTTTTACGAAATCGTTACCGTTTGAGTCGATAAAAGTCTCACTTTATAGATTTAAAAAATGAAATTCTACGGGTGAAACCGGTATATACAGGTAGTCATTAAATATTTTTTCCCTATTGTCACCGTAATATACTATTATTCTAGTTAAATTTTCATCATTATGAAATCACTTAAAATTTATCATGACTTTTAAGTGATTTTATTTTTCATTATAAATAAAATGAATCAAGTTGAATTTGTTTATTGTAAAGGAAGATACTTCCGAAATCAAAAATAAATCACTAATAAATGTCATATATTGTATATCTTGTAACATATGCCTTTTTGTCATGCTGAGAGTTTAATAGGTGGACAATGCTAAAGAACTGTTTCTAGGAAGAGTAATAAGGAATCGATATTTCATCTACCTCTATGGCTGTTCGATACTCAACAAGAATCGATATTGAAATGAATAAAAAAAATAATGAACTGCCTGTTCTGAGAAATGCCTCGGCTTTCAAGAGACTGCTCAATAACTTATTAAAGGTAACTAGAGACATAATTTCTAAACAGAAGGAGACATTACTGATCTATCTGAAATACATACTTCCAGTCTCTCATTATATACGACTCGTTAAAAATAAAAAAATTATTTATTTATTTACAATTATTCTCAATTGAAAGAATTACAATAGTTATTTACATCACTAGTCATGGGCGGATCCAGCCGATCAGAAAGGGGGGGGGCTGCAGTCCCACATTTAGATCTGGTAATCAGCTTTTTTAGCTTTATGTTCCTTTCCCACAACTAAAATTCTAATTGTTCTGCACAATTAAAATTTTAACTGCATTATTTGTTCTTAAACTTGCTTCCTTACATTAAGGAAAGTCAAATTTTATCTTTAAATGAAGAAAAATTTTCCAAATGGGGGGGCTGCAGCCCCCACAGCCCCTCCCCTGGATCCGCCAATGTCACTAGTACAGAAAGTGGCTTTTTACAGTACGAGGCCTGGTTTGAAGAGCGAGGCGCAGCCGAGTACTGTAGAGGCACTCTCTGTACAAGTGATGTAAATTATTTTACAGGTAAATTATTGATAAAAAGGTTAGTAAGCTTTTTAAGAGTTTTATTCAAATATGTTTTCTTTACTGTACGTCACTTTATGCCACTAAGGCTAATCGGACGATGCTACAGTGGGAACCCTAAATTTTGCTTATCCAGGTTTAATTAGGATAGGAATCTTTAACGAGTACCTGGCATCGTACAGGCTCGGGACCTCCATTTTACGTCCTATCCGAGGGACGGCATAGCTTTACTCCCATTAAAAAATCCTGGGGCTACCACGGGGCGGGAACCCGCGACCTATAGTATTGTAGGTTGCCATGCTAACCACTGGTACATCACAGGTGACCCCAATATTGATGTTTTTTTAATCGATGTTTTATTAAAATCGATGTTATGCATCCCTAATTTGTCGTAGGGGAGAGCGGGGTTGGGGCATAGGTGGTATGTTGGCCATCGGCTTATAGTTTCCGTCACACCTGTTGTGAAGACCACACACCATTGTACCATGTCACCCGCTCGACCTCGGGAGTCTTGTCCTTAGTCTTCAATCCGATGCTAACAGTATAGCGAAGAGTGTGCTTCACTGATTGATTTTACGACATTTAAGTAAATTTTTATATTTTCAGTAAATTTGGTTTAAAGGCATGGTACAACATTTGACTCCGATTCTGTTCACATAGCCCCAAAGTCCTTTGAAAAACCTAACCTTTCAATTAACCAGTTTCTTGTTTGATTGTTCTCCCCTGTTCTGGCAGCCATCTTTCATATGATCTCTCCTGTGGGGTTAGTTGGTTCTCTTCAACTTTTTTTTTGGCGCAGTAGCAATTCA
Source organism: Aelia acuminata (assembly GCA_911387785.2). NCBI lineage: Eukaryota > Metazoa > Arthropoda > Insecta > Hemiptera > Pentatomidae > Aelia > Aelia acuminata. The sequence continues at coordinate 14,130,838 of OU426979.1, forward strand.
CAAAAGCAAGGTAAACATAATCAAAGATGAAACTACCAATTGTCTTTAGTTCCAGCGAGGAGGATGAGAGCAATTTTTCTCATGCAAAAGATGAAGACAGTCTAAACTTCTATCTTCTTATATAGTCATTATATTTTATATTAAAAAGCTGTTAAAAACCGATTTAAAATTATTATACCATTATAGTGCAGCTTTTAATAACAATAATATGTGTCAGAAAGTACTTGAATGAGATGGCTAAACAACCCCACCTTCTAGGCCAACCTGCCCCACCTTGGGGGTTGATTGGCATACTATGGATTCACGAATTCTTCAATTTTCTATGATCTTAGTATTAAATATTATGTGGTGAAAAAAATGCTTGTAGTACTCTAATACTTCGAGTTTACAGAGGTATCATCCATATTGGGGTTATATTAACAGGAATGACTCAACAATAAAAAAAGTGAAAACTGTTGCCAACCAACCCCGCTCTCCCCTACTGTTATTTTTTTTTTTTTTCATCTGAGGTTTCTCTCAAAAACATTGATGGCAATAGATGTTCACCTACTCCTTTGGTCACATTATACAAGAATCCCCTCCCCCTTTCCGTCAGCGATCTGTTAATGAACGACACGAGGTCATCGTGCATCTACGTTCTTAGTCATCAAGGATACGTACCCCGGGCCTTGTAAGTTATTGCATAGAACGGTCGCGTGTTATGCAGTGCTTAGCTTCCAGTCATTTGCTAACTTGTTATGTTATGTCGGCTGTGTAGCGATTTTCCACTCCACCAATCATTCTTAATCGAATCAGTTGACATTTAATTTATGAAAAAAACTATCTAGGGTGCCCGGATTCGCTCCGGTAGTTTTAATAACAGAAAAACTTTAAAATTAAAGGAAACATAGAACAAAATAAGCACCTTCTTGAAACTTCGGTTTTAACTTGGTATCATTATTAAGATTCGAGATCTGCAGAGTCCGCCCAAATACAAAATCGAGTACAACATAAGCGCCGACTACTGTGATGGTCCTATTAGATCCAGAAGGATAGAAATTACCGAAGATTCATAGAAACTTTTTTTAAGACCTTTCTTCCATTTCAACCTCCCTTAAGATATCCCCCCGTAATTTGAGCGGACTCTGCAGATCTCGAATCTTACTACTATTACAAAGTGAAAACCAAAATTTCATGAAGGCACAATTTTTTCAACATATTTCTTTTTACCGTAACTATGAGGGATTATAAAATCTTTTAAAATTGGAGCTATTCATTTTTCAACTGGAATGCCCATTATACATAGTAATCAAACCAACTTCTTTTTCATAACTACAGTAAGAGCACTTCAAACTTTATATTTTCGATTTATATTCAGTCGATTTATCTCTTTTTTTTATGTCGGTTTTTATTCGCTCACTGTACTATTAAGAAATGTTCACTCATATTGCATTAAATTTAAATTAAGTAGAATACGAGTTAAGTAGAATTTAAATTAAATATAAACTCTGCAGTATACATTATATATTGATTAAATGTAATGTGTTGATCAGTTAGCCTTCTTATGAGAAAATTAATTTTTTAAGGAATCCAGTTGGTTTTCTAATAGATTGCAGAGATATAGAATCCTCATTTTATTTTGAAAGCAAAGGATAAACTAATTATTATCGATTAATTTTATAGTAATTTAAAAAGAACAGCTGAAAAAATAGACAACCTTTTCAAACTGAACTGGATGAATGAACGAACAATAAACATTGAATGAAACACGCCCTACGCCTCCTGGTTGCCTGGAGCTCGAACTAAATTTTTCATTCATAAACTCGTATATCAATCTCAAATAGGGTCACCTGTGGTGTTGTGGTTAGCATGGCAACCTACAATACTAAAGATCGCGGGTTCAATTCCAGCGGTGGCCCTAGGATTTTTTAATGGGAGTAAAAAATCCTTAGCTATGCCGTCCCTCGGATAGGACGTAAAATGGAGGTCCCGAGCCTGTACGATGTCAGGTACTCGTTAAAGATCCCTATTCTAATTATACCTGGATAGGCAAAATTTAGGACTCCCACTGTAGTATCGTCCGATTAGCCTAAGTAGCATAAAAATGGACGTTAAACAAACAAACAAGTAACAATCTCAAATAAGCTAATTACTTGGTGCGAGAGGCTTAAAATTCCAGTCCTTTTCTCTTTAATTTTACACCCTTATAATTTATAGGTTATATGGCTACACGACGACATAACTTACTTAATCGTACTTGGAGTCGTTTTTGAGCCTTATCGGCACGCACATCGTACACTTTGCTTTATAATATATATTGATTATTTTAGCAAAATGGTATGACCGACAATTGGTGGTCGGTGTAAAAACATAGAGAAGGTGAGCGCCAAACCAATTCAATAAATTTTTAATTTTTGCTTTTTAAATTACTTATTGTTATTTTTTAAAGTCTTAATAGATTTGACACGAAATTTGGGGAGCGGGGACATAATCCCCTGTCTCATAATCATGTGGCTGACAGCACTATTTTTGTATGAGTTTGTATCACTTTTTAATAAAACCACTGCGATCTGAACAACCGAAATTGTAATATTTATGACATAGTAACTACCTAATTGCATTATTCGTTAAAGAATATTAAAAAAAAATTAAGCCAAAATATTTGGGGGGGGGTCATGATCCCATGACCTGGATCCGCCCATGAATAATATAGATTCTAAATTCTAAATAATATAAAAAGGGTAATAATAATCTAAAATTAAAAAAAAAAAAAAATCCTCAGTTTAAATTTAAAAAATACTTTCTTTAAAATAAATTAAACTTTTTTCATCTCTTCTACTAAAATTTGAAAAATCGTACATAAAAAATGGATTAGTGCAGCGCGTGTTCAAAATTTTCTCCATTGCTTTGTTTGCAGGCTTATATTCAACATTTCTTATGTAGGATTTTTTTTTAAATTTTAGATTATTATTACCCTTTTTATATTATTTAAAATTCATACATTGTTCTTTCTAGTCTTAAAAAAGTAAAACTAACTCTAACTCATGGGAAGTTCGGCATCCATTACTTTGGATGCAGGCTCTAGCGCGCTTCCTCGTTGCCCCAGCAGTGACATTCTCTAGCGTGTTTTTCATCAGAAAAACTTCTTTTAGACTCAAAAGGTGAAGTGCAATTGTATCATGGGTTGCACCACTTAAAAGGTAACTGAATTCCGCAGTTTTAAGGAAATTTGACAGCTTCTAGGGTGCTCCAGTGAGGAGTGAGGAATTTTCAAAAACTATTAAAAATTTAAGTTTTAATAAATGTTTTGTGTTTAGCGCGTTAAAAGTCCCACTGAAAGTGGATTTAGAATAACCAGACCCATCTCATCTTTTAGAAAATTTAATGTTGATTAAGAAAATAACATCGTTTTTGTTTCTACAATAAACCTAAATAGAGAACACTCAGTCATTTTTCAGAACAAAGTAAGATTTAAAAAATAAAAACAAAAAAAATTCTATTTCCTTAACAGATTGAGATAGGAAACTCGTTTCTACCCCGTTTAACATGCAGTATTACCCATTTTTTTTTTTACACTAGGTCTGGGACACCCAGTATATTAAAGCGATAAAAAAGTAAACACAACAGTACTGCACAAAATTAAACCTTAACTTTTATCTAAAACATTTTTCATTTAAACTAGGTGTTTTTGAGTTATAGGAGATGGAACACGGTTTCCACCATAATCGTAAAAAATACAGATATTTGATGTTCCAATCTCGGCTAAACCATTGAAATGATTTAGACTTCAAATATATTGTAACGCTTCTGTGGGTTAAAGAATAATTATTGAACAAAAATATACAATTATCAAAGCCAACGAATTAATACAACTCTAATATTCGAGTAGGTTACAAAAATGATAACGTTATAGCACACTAATCATAAGAGCTTCCCAGTCAAGACACAGACTCAGACTAACTGGCCCAGTCACTCGCTCCTTATATATAAAGCAAAACGAATATTCTGGAAGGTGGTGGAACGAGGTAGATGGACCTCCAACATTCTGGATCCAAACAGTTTGCTCCAACCGCTTAGTTTGTTCTAACAAACGGTCTGGGATTTCAAATCATATGTTTTTAATTTTTTTAACGATTTAACGTTACAATATCATTCTATTTTTTATATTTATAGCCTTTTATAGTAAAGAGAAAGCAATTCTTTGTGATCTGTATATGCCAATTTATTTTCGGAAATTTTCATGGATTTTAGGCCACTTAGTTCTAAACACTTCACGTTTTAATTACTTTATCTCCACAATAGTGGGATAATTTTAAAATTAAGGATCAAGTTTTGCACAAAATTGGATAATCTACAACTATTTTACTTATAAAATTTCTTATTTGGAGTGGCCCTCTTGAAATTGCAGGCTAATTGAACCTTATCGATTTTAACTTTGAGTAGTTCAGTCGACCCGTAATTTCATGCCCTTTTATTTTAAAAAGTACACAAATTTCTTTGCGATATATTGTTTTCCAGTTATTAGCGAAAAATTGGAAAAAGATAAAATTTCGATTATGTTCGCTTATAAAATTTGATGGCAACCGATCTGAGGAGGCAGACGTTCACATTTGTTGTCTATGAAATGAGTACTTTGAGCCTATATGATCAAAAACTTTCTTCAAATCAGGCACCTTTTTGGCCCTCAGCTCCCGGACTATATATATATATATATATATATATATTGGGTTGTAAAAAAAGTTCGTAGCGTTTTTCATTATTTTAATTTAATCCTTTCTGTGTTTGTTAATCCTGTTTACATGGTCAATAATGTTTACATATCCTAAAAAGGGATTAGATAAAGTTCTTTTATGCATCAGTTTCAACCGGGATCTTCTATTGTTCAAGTGTATTGTGTAAGTCCAAAATGCAGGAGGAAAAATTCATTTTCGCCATATAATGCTATTTATTTCCGAAAAAGAAAATCCGCTGCACAGACGGTCAACAAAATTTGCAGCGTGTATGTTTATGACGCCGTAGGGGAAAGCACCGTCCGTAAGTGGTTTGCTCGGTTCAGATCCGGAAATTTTGAGTTGGAAGACGCCAAGCTCTCTGGTTGTCCTTCAACTGTTGATTACGGACAAATTCAACAATTAGTGACCGATAACCCTCACTGTAGGACCCGGGATATCGCAAAAGCGCCCAGCATTAGCTAATCGAAAAGGCATTGTTTTTCACCACGACAACGCCCATCCTCACGTGTCTTTACAGACTCGGCAAAAATTGTTGGTGTTTGGCTGGGATGTGATAACCCACCCACCCTATTCACCAGATCTTGCCCCAACAGATTACCACTTATTCCGGTCTCTCCAAAACTCCCTCAACGGGAAACAATATAACTCGCTCGAGGACTGTAAAAAGCACAGACGAGTTCATCGCGCAGAAAACTGAACAGTTCTGGGAGGACGGAATTACAAAATTACCTGAAAGATGGAAACAAGTTATAGACCAAAATGGGTCATATATCATTGATTAAAAATATTTACATGTATCTGAAATTTGTAATTAAATATATTCTTAAAAAACGCTACAAACTTTTTTTACAACCCAATATATATATATGTGTATATATATATATATATATATATATATATATATATATATATATATATATATATATATATATATATAAGTACGTATTAGTGTTCGACATTTCGAACCAAATTTCTGGTCTTAATCGGGTCTCTCCCTTCTCTCTTTCCTTTCCATTACACAAATGAAAAGTATTAACCCTTTGCACTCGAGGTCTCCGGAACGGAGTCATTTAAAATTTGAAGAGTCCACGGAAGAAAGGGGGAGAGTCAATTTTTTCCGAATTTTAGTTATATACATATAATTGTTCGTCTAGATGAGTAGAATATGTTGGTGAAAAGAAATAGTCAGAAAAAATGACAGTAGGTTGGTTACAATGGATGGAAAGAACCACGTACTTGGAAGAAAGGGGGAATGTCCACGCGGAAAAACCTAGAATGGGGGAGAGTCATGTTAGAAGTTATATGGATTGTGTATTAATATCACCATTTCATCAATAAAACAGGGAAGAAAGGGGGAGCGTCCATGACTATCCCCCTTTCTGTTATGTTTAAATTGTTTTTTTTTTAACTAAAACATTTTTTTTTAGAGCGTGATATGTCTGTTTCGGGCAAATTTATTATTTTGAAACGCAAAACCAAAAGGAAAAGGAGATATAAAAAAATTGAAGAAAAATGATAAAAGATACGTAAGTAATTAAAGATCCAAACCTAAAAACTCGATTTTCTCGGAAAGCACTCCAAATGACATCCCCCCTTTCTTCCGTGGACTCTTCATTTGTCTTTAAACTCGAGGGCTACGGTACGGAGACAATGCAAATAATTTTCAGTTTTTAACATACAAGGACAATAAACAAATCGTAAAAACTATTTCTAGGATATTTCGCTTTTTGTGATAAATGACGATCGCTGCTCGCGGTGTTTTTCTCTATTTTTATAGTACGCTAATCTTTTAACATCGGCTATCTTCTATCTATTATAATATTATAATATATATCATAATTATAATCTTTTATCCATTTTATAGTACGTTAATCTTTATTATAATTTATAATAAAATTATAAAAAAATACTTATATAAAATTTAAAACAAATAATTTTGAAATTAATATAAAATTATTAAAAAAAATATATAATTTTTTTTTTTTTTGTAACTATCTGTTCTTGAAGCTTCACAAATACATATAACTTTAATTTCATTACAATTTCTTACTTGGTTCTAAAATTGTACTGTATAATATTACGTTTTCAGGGTGTACATTTTCGGGAATAAGTGTCGTCGAGTTGCCGGTAGGTAACGTCCGAAACGGTGCCGAGTCCAAAGGGTTAATATATAACTTTTTTTTAAAAAAAAGAAGGAGCATATTTCATTAAATTAGAATTCTACAAAGTACCTATAACGAGATCTATACTACGTGCGATCACTTAAAGAAAGTGATGAAGATATTTTTTTTTTTAATGAAGAAAGATGCAGTCCAAGGAAGATTCAATCAACAAACAAGAAAAGAAAAAACATCGAAAGTGGAACCGGACGGATCCTGGTGAAAGCGAAGAAATGGCCTAACTCGATTCCCTGACAGGCAGGACCTCTTCACCGACGTGTCCTCCTCGGCCGCAGACAATGGTACTAACATCCTCGGAGGATTGGAAATGGTACAAAGGACGCAAAATCTTTGTCCTCCGCTTCTTGGAATCCTTTGTCCACGGGCGGCCTTCACGCTGCAAGTACCTTCCGCCTCTACATCAATGTCTGTGAGCTGTCCTGGGGAGGTGATACTTGGAAGGGAATTGAATGAAATAATTTTCTATCTATCAGAGTTTTTCGGTTCGTTTAAGATTAACATTATGTATTTACAATTTCACACAAGACTGAAACGACAAGAAACCGGTTCATGTTACCGAATATAAATACCTTTTTACAAAGTTAAATTTTTTGGACGAAACAAAACGTTGCACAGTAGGACGAATCGCCAATCTAGGTGGAAATAATTCTGGAAGCGACTTATTTCATTTTAATTTTTTTAAACCATTAAATTTAAGCATGAATTAATAAATAAAAGTCAACACAATGTTTCAGACAGTTAGAAGGATTTATAAAAATAAAATAAAATAGAAAAAAACAAAATATAATTATTAAAGTAAATTGTATATAATGGAATAATTATTTTTAAAATGTTGTATTATTCTAAATTTATAAATTTAAATAAAATATAAATTATAAAAAAATACGAAATAAATGTAAAAATTGAATATGTATTAAATTGTGATATCGAATACTCAAAAACAAGTAACCGAATATTTCATCGTTCTGATTCATTCAAATCTGAAATATCTTAATCCAGGTTACATTCTTCTTCGCAAATCATTAAGGTAATCTCTTTTTGAAGATAAAATAACTAAAGGTCTACAATATTGACTAGGCAAAGTTACATGGTTAAACCAAGGTAAATTTGTATTGTTCCCAAACTCGTGTATCGCACTCACTAATAGACAGATTTATTCCTGAAAAAACCTCACAACCTCATAAACTCAATTAGTAAAGAAACATTTATTTTTTTATATAGAGCTGATTATACTCTATGAAAATATCTGGGTGTAGGTTAGAGTAGATTTTAGGTAACCCCATTTTTTTTAAATAATAAAAGAAGTAGCTTACCCACTACTGGAAATAAATTAGTGTACTCCTCATTTTAAAAGCCAAACAGAGATATTGACTTCCTTGCCGAATCGCCTTTCGTATAAATTAGTTTCCAAAACAAAACACAATTCACTTATCTATTTTGACACACTTGCAATAAGATGTGAAAATTAAGTGACGGATTTTCGGTGTTAAACCTTTTTATTTTTTTGGCATTTGTTTCACGGAATTTATAGTTTTTGAATGACAGAATAGACTGATGATTTCATGAAATCGACATGATTTTTTTTTCATTTTCATTTATTCTTTGTTCCTAAAAATAAAAGAAATCTCTTTCGGAAAAAAAAATTGCCATTTGCTTTTAATACTTGCACTTACGGCCGACGAATCCCGTTTTACTATACCTTTGGAGATTTCCTTATTGTATTCTAATGAATCTGGATCGATATAAATTATTATAAATTTCATTTGCACCTCCGTAATGTCTCCGAATAAGAGAAATATAGCCTCTCAACAAAGAGAGATTTTCACATTTAAAAAAACCGTACACCTTTATTAGCAGGTGTTTGCAATTCATAATGAATAATTAATTTCTATATTCCTTTAAAATATCTGGGTGTAGATTTTTAGTAATCCCATTTGTCATAATAAAGAAAAAAAGCTTAGCGACTATTGAAAATAAAAGAGGGTACTCTATACTATATCCACATTTAAAGAACCACGAACTTATATAAACTTAATGTCTGAAACGATCAATTAATAATTTGTAATTGTCCTAGCTAGATTGTTGTTTTCATGAGACGACATGATTTTTTCATTTAGTTGATGTTAACTATTTCCACCTAGATTGGCGATTCGTCCCACTGTGCGTTGTTTCACTTTTTGACTGCTAGAGGCATAGGCGGATCCAGGGGGGGGGGGCTGTGGGGGCGCCAGCCCCTCCCTTTGGAAAATTGTTCGTCATTTAAATATAGAATTTGACTTTCCATAATGTAAGGAAGCTAGTTAAAGAACAATCAATGTGCAGAACAAGTCGAACTTTAGTTGTGGGGAAGGAACATAAAGGTAAAAAAGCTGATTAGCAGATCCAAATGAAGGGCTGTGGGTTGCAGCCCCCCCCCTCAACGATCGGCTGGATCCGCCCATGGCTAGAGGCGATTATAAAGTACCGAATAGGTTGTAAGTTTATTCATCAATCGAGATAGAAATGTTGTAGAGTTCACTTAAGTGAACTATAATATTTTCATCCCAAAATTGATCGAAAAAGTTAACGGTGAAAACAGGTATATTTCATCTATTGTAATCGCCTCTGGCGGTCCAAATTCGAAACAACGCACAATCGAAAAATCTATAACTAAAATATTTAGACAGACGAACCAACTTCATTTCATTTGTCAAGAATATGTTTTGTAACATTTAAAATGTTTTATTTAAACTTTTCATGTAACATGTTTGTGTCTAAATTTACGCTTATACACCAGATGGATTCAATCTGTATATCTAGTAATAATAAATAATTATACCGTTAAAAAGGGGAACAGATAATGTGTTTGGTGACCAGCTGAAGACATGTGTTGCGTCTATATTTGGACGTTGGCAGGAGATCAGTGATTTTCTCTCTTCTCGCTTCAAACACATTTATCTCTATTCCACGTTGCATTTCTGCATCCCACAGCCAATGTGTATATAATTATGTATGTAATCTAATAAGACGCTTACATATGTGTATATATATATATTAAATATTGTTTAAATGTTCACCTATCGTTTAGTAAATTTTAACACCGCCTATGAAATATTGACGAAACTGTAGCACATAATAAAATGATGAAGGTAGATGGTTGACCGTAGAAGTTTAATGTAATGTAATAACATAGATGTTTTGCCGACGTTTCGCCACGAGATTCATACCTTTACCAGGGCTAAGTATACTAAAAGATAACAACCAATGAAGACGTATGAAGTGAAAAAAAATATATACATATGAAAAAATAATAATTACAGAAAATATCAAATAGTAATAAATAGTAATTAGAAATGATATAAATAAATAGTGAATAGTAATGATAAATGAATAAAGAATGAAAAATACAATAGATGAGTATAGGGTAGAAATTAGATAGATAGTTTTGAATTTAACATTAAAATATTTTTGTTTGTTTTTGAATAACGAAATGCATGAAAAGAAAAGTAATAAAAAAAAAAAAAATTTGTTTTGAAGATTATCTGACTTTAGTGTAACTGTAGGAAATTTGTTGCATGCGCGGTAATACATTAGGCCCAAGAGCGTCCGCAGGATCTCGTTTAGGGGGGCAAGTTGGTAAAATTTTGTCTAGAAGGGGGGCAGGCTGGTGAAATTCTTATGGCTGGGGGCTCTGGGGGAAGATTTCGAGGTATTTCGACCTTGTAAGACTATTTTAATTTTTCAAATAAAACAGATATTAACAAGTTAAAATATTTGTTTATATTGTAACACTTATATGGGTTTAAATAATTTTTATTGAACGACAATATTAAATAACTACGTCAGACAAACAAAAAAACACAAATAATTAACAAGGTTATAAAAAGTATCGACATGTCAAAACTTTGCGAAAACACAAAAATCATAACCAAATGATTTGAGCTTCAGAGCAACACTAACTCTGCAGCTCATTGCTCTTTGTATTTAGTCTGAATAAGGAAAATCTAAAGTGCTTTCGAAAAAGGTTGAAGATTCCCGAACAGTCACGAAAATGTACTACAACAGTTTGTTCCAACGAAAAAGTCTAGAAACCTCTTCAATTATATTGTTTTTTTGTTTTGTTTTTTACATTACTGTATAATGCTTAAAAAGTATAGTAAATTAATACGAATTTAATTAGTTTTTGGTCCTCAAAATTTCTAGGGAGGGGGGCAGCTACTTTCCCTAGTCCCTTCTGAGGACGCCTATGATTACGGCTACATAAAAATACAAGATAAGAACCATTAAGAAAGAAGAAAAAAAAAAAAAAAAAAAAAAAGAAGATGAAGATGAAAATACGGTAGGGACATTTATGAATGTGTAAATAATGAATATATAAAAAAACTAGTGTCCGACCGAAACCAAAATTTTAGCCGAAACCGAAACCGAAACCGAATTTCGGCCATAGACCTAGTTTCGGGCCGAAACCGAAACTTATTTACGTGTCTATATATGATACATATAAGTGTGTCATATGTCTAGCTTAGCAATAATATCAATGAAAGCTTATAAAATAACACTAATTTAACTCAATCGTCCATTTAATAAGTGAGCTGGTATACAAGAGTGGTAAAACAGGTATATTAGTTAAGTTATAGGATCGAATCCCGGCCACCTCCTTCCTAGTAAGGCTGGTCCCCATAGGATGTTAGACCATACCCCCTTAACTAGTACAGCCCTAAAAGTTTAAATAACAGGCTGATATTAATAAAAATTCATATTATTATATATAAATAATAAATATTATAGTAAATATTTCTATAATAAAGCCGATAGAATACAAAATGACGGCCCATTGAATACGTAAAGCTGTATGTCAGAAGCTATTTAATCTACTGAGTCAGTTTTGGTCTCTAATGTTAGTGTATTTAATCTAGTTTGAAAATTTATAGAATAGTTTTTGGTCGAAAATGTGCTTCTTCATGGTGAAAATTGAGACAATTTTTTGGGATGTTATTGGTGAATCGCTGGAGGAAAGGGGACTGCCAAGGTTGAAAAATTGGTTTTGCATCTGATTCCCATTCCATACAAGAACAAAGACCTACTACCACCATTTGATGCAACTTCTAATGACAAGGTTACTGACTAAAATATGTTTTTCAATTTTGAATTGAATCTGTGGACGTGTCGAATAATTTAAGTTTAAGTATTTAGAATATATATTCTTATTTACGTTAATCTTTTTTTTTTTTGGAAAAAAATCCATTATTAATTAGGAGATGATTAAAAAGCACAAAAAAGGTTCTTAACGCTTAAGGTAAAGAATAAATACTATTCTTTACACGTACCGTAAAGAATTCTGTATGAAGAGTATGCTTTCATTACATGTTAAGACTCAATTTGATTTTCGAGGACATTTCTGTTTGTCACTCTCAAATTTTTTCCTCCATACCCAACTTAAAGTTTTCGATCAAGTAAAGATACCAAAAGAATGAGAAAAATCTGTGTTCTACCGAAATACAAAACAAGTGTAATTAACTAAAATAACAGATACTTCCCACTATTAAATTCAAGGGTGTTAAATGCCATGAAAGAGATCGAGCTTACAAGCTGAAATCGTGTTGTCCTACTTCCTTCTTGGAGATATCAGACACAGGAGCTAGTTTCGGCCTGGCCGAAGATTCGGCCATTTTTTGGTCGAAACCGAAACTGCGGCCGAAACCAGGATTTTCGGCCGAAACCGAAACCGAAACTTCGGTCGGTCACTAAAAAAAACGAGTCAAAATACTAATTGTGTTTTTGAAAAATTCTTGATTCAATCATCGAGTTTAGAATCCTAAAAGACAACTGTAAGCAAATTCTTATTAATCTAAAAAATTTAAATCCTGCAGTAGATAAGGTATGTAGTGGAACTTAAAAATCGTTTAAGCTCAACACTGATGGTTTTAGAGGTGTGTAATAGTCAGTATTTTAGGAATACACAGACAGTCTCTATTATATTATATATTATATTACTCCGGACTCAGAAGCCCTGATGAAGATACACGTGTAAGGATCGAAACGTTGGTTTTTCAAAATAAAAAAAGGTTTAACTAAAAATCCTGACTATTAATCATCATATAAGAATTGTTTTACTTTTCTGACGAAGTGTTTTTTTACTAGATTACATAAGCAATGGAAGAGACATCTCTCAAACAGGAGGGAGTCTTTCAATGCCACCTTAACGATGAAGGACGACTGTTGACTGTCCAAGATGTCGTAACAGATAAACAAACCCCGTTGACGCAGTTCAGCGTGCCCATACCGATCCCTTCATTATAAAGCAATTGCTCTATGAATCCTGATTGGTCCATTGTAAATGCCTAGCCCCGCCCTTCCTGCCGCTGATTGGACAAACATACTCATTCATAAAGAAGTATGTATGATATAATACATGGACGAATTCCAGTGCACCCTGTTTTTGGTATATATCTTTTTCGAGTGGAACAGACAGAAAGAAAAAGATTTATGCTTGTGAATTCATAGATTATTGCAGAGTTAACAAAGAATATATATTTAATTAATCTAATCTTAATTTGTGGCTGACCACCATTTTTAAATTATTTTTAAATAATTTATTTTTTGAAGAGAAAAGATTTGGCTCCGCCGGTATCAGTGAAGAGGAGGGATTTGCTCTGCCTTGACCCGGGCTCTGTGGTGTAGCGGTTAGCATCCTCGCATGTAACCCAGGAGACCCGGGTTCGACTCCCGGCGGAGCCAAATCTTTTCTCTTCAAAAAAAAATAAATTATTTAAGAATATATATTTAATTTTTTATAACCTTATATGAATTATTTTTTTAATTTTTATTGAAAAAATCCCATGAATGAAACAAAAAGATATTTAAAGAATTAAGTGGATTAAATTAGATTAAAATAAAATTTAATACTGGAGAGGGACGCCAGAAATGAAAATAACTCATTTTCTGTGAAGATGCACAAATTATAATTACAGATGAATCTGTCATTTTGATGCCCAACAAACATAGGGTAAACCAGGGTTTGAAATCGATAATTATTTTTTCCAACGTATCATATGATAATTATTATTTCTGATTTTGTAATTTCAAAATCATTCTTAATTTATTAATAAAAATTTAAATCGATCTTTGATTTTTATTAATTGGATTAAAGATAATGATCACTCACTGAGTGATACGATATTAAATAAATAACAATGATTGAATTGTGATAAAAAAAAAAAAAATATTGATCAGAAAATAAAAATCACATTTTAAAAGCAAATTAATTTATTATAACATGTGGATACCAAATCTAGTGCTATTTGGGTTCTAACTTCAATAATGTCCGAATTATGGCCCCTCAAATCAGGTAATTGGCTTTGAATAAAGATGGCGGATCACGATAAAGAGGTACTAGGATTGTCCCCGGATGAGCTTTGACCTTTGTGCAAAATTGTATTAAAATTGGCAAAGTAGTTTTAAATCGGCGTGCAGAGGACAGGCGAATTTTTTCATTCAATTTTCGGATTCTACGCGTCTTGAAATAAAATGTCAAATTTTTAACGGTGGGGGGGGGGTGTAATAAAACGTATTCTTCGGAACATCACAATAATAAACTAAAAATTTATATTTCTGATTAATAAAAGTATTAGTCGAAAATTATTATTATTGTTAATCGAAAAAAAAAAATCAAAAATAATGATCAGGTTATGATTTTTTTCACTTTTGATCAAAAATAAAAATCACTCTTAATAAAAATCATCAAATGATTTTTAAAAATGCCAGATAAAATTTTGATCGGATTTGATTTTAATTTTAATTTTAATAATTATCAATTTCAAACCCTGGGGTAAACTGAACAGTTATTGGCACCCTAACGACTACATTTCTGCGGTTAAATTAAAAAAAAAAAAATACTTCTTATAAAGGGATCAAATAGAAACTTCCTATCTATTTCTTATCTATCCTCATAAAGACTCAAGAGGTTTTTTTGGGTCAAAAGTTCAATAGTTTTACCATATGGCAATATTTATTGTTAAAAGTGCCAAATCTAGTTATTGGCACCCTGTGGATTAAATTGTGAAATCTTCCCTATGGTTAGTTTGTTGAAGTCTTACTTCATAGATGACTTAGAGGACCCTTTAAACATTAGAATCATGTATGTCTTGTAATAAAATTAGGACTTTTTTACCTATTTCTTTAAGTTAAAGTTGGGATGCCAATAACTGTACTGAGAGCCAATAACTGTATGGTTTACCCTTTACACACGTCAATATCAGGTTCGTTCCAACAAGCTGTCCTGCACTAACCTTACTCTTTTGATACCAAGTTTGATTGGTTGGTTTTTCCCGTTCGAATGGCTCTTGTTTGAAAACCAAACAATGGAACATAGAACTGAGGCCAAACTTAGCACTGACCACAATCAAAAGAGGGAGGGGGCCATGGCAGTTAGTCCAGAACTGCTTGTTGGAACAAACAGATACCTGTCATTACATTTTAACAGCTGTACTTCCATTCTATTAATCACTACCATCATGATTTAATCACATTTAATATTGATATTACTGATTACGTATTAGCGGAGTGATTTTAAATTTTAATTACACTTTTTACATAATTATAACGTTCAAATTATTAATTCGTGAAATGACAAAGATATTATATTTTTTTCTTTTTATTATTTTAATCTCTGAATAGAGATTTAAAATTCTATTGTATTCTAGCCCCCAAATATTAAGTAAGTATTTAAATTCATGCAAGTTCATTCCCAGCATATAAATTCCCCATCAGAACTACTTTTTATTCAACAATCCAATGCATTCTATTCATAAGATCTCAATGTCTTATGCAAATAGACGAAACAAAACATATTTACATTTTGTTCACGGTGCGAAGAATATTTTAAAAGTGTTTTCGACGTCGGAAAGTTCTGTAACATTTCGGTTATATAAGATTTAAAAGTGAACTATGACTTGAAGATAGTGCTGTTGACACGACAGAAATTCGATAAAATTATCCTTGTCTCAACATTGTTAAAGATATTAATTCAAAGTATATATTATTCAGTATATTATTTGTTATATCCAATTAATGGAGAAGGAAAAGTAATGTTATTACTAGCAAGTACTTACTTTTTAATCAAGAAACTTAAAATTAACATCCTTTTCAAAGCCAAATGGATTCATTAACTTACCTGAAAAAAAAAAAAAATACTATATTAAAAACAATTAAAAAATAATAATAATTTCATTAAAATATACTTGGTCTTCTATTAAACTTAAAATTTAGGAGTCACCTGTGGTGTAGTGATTAGCATGACAACCTACTATAACCAAGGTCGCGGGTTCACAGCAGGACGGTTGAGGTTTTTTAAAGAGAGCAAAAAATCCTTGTTTATGTTGTACTCCGGAGAGGGCGTAAAATGGAGGCCCCGAGCCTGTACGATATCTGGTATATGTTAAAGATCCCTATCCTAATTATACCTGGATAGGACAAATTTGGGACCCCCACTGTAGAATCCCATTCGTCATAGCACCATAAAGTGACGTTGAATAATTAATTCAAATTACTATAAAGCTGATCAAATTAAAATAAAGGTTTCAAGAAAAGAAAGGAATTCAGATGATTTAGAAAAAAAAAAGAAAAAAGAAAAAGGCCACCTGTAGAGAATTTCTTAATTGACTACTGATTTGAGGTATCTATATTCATGTGATGTTATAGTGTTTTATAAAAAGGTCTGTAGAACCATAGTTCATTAATAGATATCATAACATAATAATACTTCCAGTAAGAAACAGTTCGCGACTGTTAACTCGGTTAAGAGAATACCGTGACGTTTTGCATTCGAATAAAATAACCTAAACTAGTTTGTATATATTTCGTCATCCACAACCTGGCATCCCATAGCTTAAGCAATTTTATTTATATTATTTTAGGAGAATTTTTTTATTTTTTTTGCTGAGTGACTTCTACTTCTATGTAGATTGCGGTTGAAATGAAAGGGACTAGAGAGCTTCGTTAAAATTCTTTCTTATCAATGAAGTATTCCTAGTATCAGGTTTGGTTAGTGAGACAGCTGATTATAAAAAAGCGAAACGAAGCTTTGCTAGAGGTACCAGCGTTAAAAAAAGAAAGAAATTAGGGAAAACTATATTTTAGTCGTATTACTATTACCTACTAGCAGACCCGACGAACTTCATATTTCTTAACTAAATTTATGAAAAAAAAAAAGTTTAATCTGAGTTTAACACAAGTTTGTTTTAAATATGTATGGAATTCGTTATAAATATGATGAAAGACTACAATATAAAATAAAAAAAAGTAAAGGTAGTCCGATTTCTATCATTCCTTATTTTCTTTAAAGTGACTCCGAAGATCTTCCAATTATTTATGTTCATATGAACAAAATATTAATGTATAGTTTTTAAGTTATACTCAAAAATAAAATCGCTCCATGGCGGATGCAAAACATTCTTTCCGATTGCAATTTTAAGCACTTTCCAGACAAATTTTACAATGTTCCTTTGCGCATAGAGCTAATTCGAACAGTTAAACACAAAATTATTGAGAAATTATCTCTCAGTAAAGAAATAGTTAATTTTTGGGAAAGAAAATGGTTAAGTGAAATATTTTGCTTTCTAGGGCGTGCTTGTAAATTTGTATTTATTTTAAGATCATATTGTTTCATAAACTCAAATAACAGTAATTAAGGACTCGTTACACGTTTAGGTTTTTGGAACGTAGTTTGGAACCTAATGTAGGTTCGTTATTTGACGGCTCTAGGGGCGATTACTATGGATGAAATTGATACGGTTAAGTTTTCTATCATTCTTCGGATGAAAATGGGATCTGTTTGCGAAGACCACATCCAGTTACTTTCATGACGCGACATCCAGTTACTTTTAGTAAACAGTTACTTCTTTTAAACACTTATTTTGGCACAAGTACTTAGGTGCGGCTTCAAATTAAGGCCCGATCTCCACTGAAAAGTACCCTTTTGGAGGTTTATTTATCTCTGACGAGCGGGAGTCGAAAGCTAGAATCTATTAAAGCCAATTAAGGCACTTTTTAACTGAAATAAAGGCGATGGGAGTTCGATAACATGACGGTCACATAACCTCTCAAAACAGGCCACGCCCATCAGCCGCTCTTCAGTACCTTTACCCTTATTTTGATAACAATATTTATACCCTGTTTTTGCAAATAATAGCCTAGATGAGAATAACAAGAATATATTTCAGCTATGAATATTTATTTATAATAGAACACACCCTTGTTCCATGTAATACTTCATTTTCTTGCAACAACTGAAATGCCTTGTTTTAGTCAGAAATTTCTTGAGCTAATTTCAAAAGACCCATTTTTATAATCACTGAAATTACAAATTAAGGTTATCACTGTTTATAACCTCTACAGATTGTTGAAAGTAACTGTTTACTAAAAGTAGCTGGATGTCGCGTCGTGAAAGTAACTGGATGTGGTCTTCGAAAAACAGACCCTGAAAATGTTGTGGTTCACTTAATAACCGGTTAATGATAATAATAATCACCACTGGTTAATATGAAATCACAAGATAGATAAAAGAACTTAAGTATGAACAAGTGAAGCAAAATTTTGTTTTAAAAATAGAACCGTGTAAAGTTTTTGTCAAGCTTCTTAGTAGGATAAATAAATAAGTTTTTTATTTTACTATATTTTTTAGAAAACTTCTTCACTGTAAAATGTAAAAGTGGACCAATATATTAAATACTATTATAAAATCACAATCTTTTATAAACCTGATAATTGCATGTTTGACTGTAAGGACAAATTAACTTGCAAAAATCTTAGACGCCATTTTCATTTTTTAACCGACTTCGAAAGAGGAGGTTACTCAATTCGATACGTATGTGACTTTATTTTTTTTTATTTTTTTTTTCTATGTATGTCCACCGATTACTCCGAGATGGGTGGACCAATTGGAACGAAACCTTTTGCATCTTGTCGAGTATTTTCCCAATGTGGTCCCATTAAAACCTTTTTTGGGTTCTTAATTTATTAAAGAAGTTATTGGGAAAAAACATGAAAATAATTATTTAATTATCGCTCGAAATATTTACTTATTTGAAAAACATATGGCATATATATCATAAGGTATGCTCCAACAAACTATTAAAACACGTTGATAAATAACAAACTGGTCATGTACTATCCCCGCTTTTTTTATTCTAAATTTGATTGGTTGATTTCAAGCAATGCTCAATAATGTTTTAATGGTCGATGAATCGGTTGGGAAAACAAACCAATCAAATTCAGAATTAAAAGATCATGTGAAGTGTGTTAGTTATTGACGTGGTTTAAGTGCTTGTTGGAACAAACCTAATACATAACCTTAAATAAATTTTCAACAATAGATTTTAATAAAGATATATAATATCAGTGGAATATCGCTGTCGTTTTCTGAAAAATGAAACACTTCTTTATGGTTTCGGCAAAGATATTGTTGTTTCGACTCTGTTCCTGGAAAATTTTGCCAAGAAATAAAACTCAAGAACATTTTTTTGGGTTGCTTAAAAGATTTTGTTTATTGATTTAAGAAGATTAAAGCACATTATACACCGATAACAGTAAAAACTCCTAAATGAATGTCTAAACGACGGATGGACAGCATAATCATAAAACCACAAAATTCATAGAATTTAAAGAAAGTCCGAGCATTAATAACCCTTTTTAAAAGAGATTCGTAAAATCGTAGCCATTATTGTTTTACATTAGATTTTGATTTCCGACTTCCACTCGCTATGCACATTAAAAAGGAATTCAATACTTCCTGGAAAAGCTCTTTTTCAGTTGATTTAGAGGCCCAAACAAACGATTCAGGCACCTCTGTCAGCTTCCGGATACACTTGATCACTGTCGGATATTATTATACAATGTAATCATAAAATCTTGTGCGGATTCTTCACTCTGGAGTGACACTTTTGCTATGTTATCCAGATTACTATTATCGGTTTTTAATTATGTTTCTGCAACTATTGAGGTGTTTAGATGAAAATTGCTGTAAGTGCCAAATTATTAATTTTGAGATAACAAATAACTATTAACTAAGCTTAAATTTGGTTTGAAAATTAAGAAAAATATTATGGATATGGCCATAATAGAGATTTATTATTATTCCAGTCATGAAATAAATACGTCCCGCTAAAAAATTTTAATATTATTTTCTTCCATCTCTAATCCCATCTATGATGGTGAATTGTCTACTTTTTCTCTGTAAGTTACGATAACGTCCCTAGAGGGAGGCACTCGATAAGAGAGTCTAGAGACGAAAATCTTAAAGAGAGTCATTTGGAAAGAATTGTTTCCATTTCGAGGCAGTCATATTCTCAGATACCGAAATAACAAACGTATATATTGTTTATTATATTTACCAATAGAACTGGTCGAAAAATGGCCAAAATCCCAACTGTTCAATGGCATACCTACGACATCTTGAAGTTGCCGGATTCATGTTACAGCCGAGCAAAACTGAACACCTCCTCTCGGAACACAGATGTATGTATGTAATAAACAAGTACCGAAGTACCGATAATATTCCGCAAAGGAAAAAGATTGTCATTGTTGAAACAAAGTTTTATGTGTCTTCCCGATGGAACATTGGTCGTTATACCTACCGCAAACGATTTTCAATTTTCTGTGCATATTCATAAAATTGATAATGTGACTATTATAATACAAAGTTGATTAAAAATGATATAATTATAATATAAAGACCCGGGATAGACAAACGTGGTATAGCGCTACCTGGGTGGGCTGACTTTTTTTTTTCGCGAGGGACCCACGGAATAGATATCGTCCTTCCCACCATGGATAGAACAACGGACTAATGAACCAAACTCACTTGTACTATCTGAAGAGGGGTACCGAATAAATAAATAAAAAAAAAAAAAAAAAAAAAAAAAAAGACTTCGAAACCCGAAATCAGTTCAAAATGCACTTAAAATCTGTATAAAGCAAAAGCATACAGAATTTGTTTTAGAAATCAAGGCATTGCTTTCTTCCGCCTTATATTAGAAATTATCTTCCGCCACTAAAAAGTATGAAATAAAAAGCATTTTATAAAAAAAATTAAACCGACTTCGAAAACTAGGAACCAGTAAAAATAAATGCACTGAAAAGTATGAAATAATTACGAATACATACTATCTGCTAATAAAAATTATTATTTTAAATTAAAATATTAAATACCATGTTCAATACTTAACAATCTTTTCGGAGGCGGCGCAAAATAGAAAATCTATAGAAAATTTTAAGATTTTCCTAATTCTCAGTGTTAACAATTTTAAATTTTGCGCCGCCTCCGAAAAGATTGTTAAGTATTGAAAATGGTATTTAATATTTTTTATTAACAATTAGTATGTATTCGTACTAATCAAAATAAAATTATCCATTTTAATGCATTTTTCCGCTTTTCATACGATTTTCGATTTTGCTGCGTATTCATAAAAATCAGAAGGTAATTATTTCATACTTTTCAGTGCATTTATTTTTACTGGTTTCTAGTTTTCGAAGTCGGTTTAATTTTTTTTATAAAATGTTTTTTATTATAAGAGCATTAATAATAGTTTCATGCATTATATTTATTATATCTTATATTCATTTATTTAGATTACATCAAAGTACTTTTGGGCTTACCACAATTTGCTTGCTATGCAGCAATCAAAATCCATAATGAATAGAAAAATTGAATCCTAAACCTATCTCGTGAAAACAGAGCAACAAGTTGAGTTCAAGGTGAGCATAATCATGGCGAGGCCATCTTAAGTGGAATTAGAGGGATGAAGGAAAACAGAGCTAATTACTCTGTTATAACCGACATTACGGCACTGCTATCTTAATAATAGCCCCTGCTGATTAGGGTGCTTTCGGTAATGAGACGTTCATAGCTTACTTCATATAAATCCAAAGAGGTAGGTTATCGAACTCAGTCTAGGCCTAATTTAGTAATAGTACATACAAATAATGAATGTAGAAAGAATATATAAATTGTTTGTTAGTTTAACGTCCCTTTATGGTACTAAGGCTAATCGGACGATGCTACAATGGGAGTGCTAAATTTATCCTATCAAGGATAATTATGATAGGGAACTTTAACAAGTACCTAACATCGTACAGGCTAGATACCTACATTTTACATCCTATCCGAGGAATGGAATAGCCAAGGATTTTTTACTCCCTTTAATAAATCCTATAACCACCGCGGGACGCGAATCCTCGAGTATTGAAGGTTGCTCTGCTAACCTAACCACAACACCACAGGTGATCCCAATATTTTTTGTATTTCTTCCAATACGACAGATTCGCACGAAATTACTGGTATTTTAAAGATATCATGAAAAATAAAATTTTAACATCTATTAAAATGGTTTGTATGCCTAATTTTTATTCATGGGTCGTAATAATTAAAAAAAAAAATCTGGCGCGATGCACGCAACACACAACTTTCACATACCTACTTAATTACATTAGAAATTGACGTGTTTTGTTAAACGCCATTTCTCAAAGTAACACAATTTTCCACATATATTTACTTATTTTTGTTTGTATTTGTTCTGTAAAGTACACTAAATTTTTTATTATTAAATAAAAGTTTTTATTTGCGATAATTTGGTAATGCCAGCATAATACTCCAAGTCGTCTGATTTTATAATTCTGTAAGCAGTACTTGAAAATTTCATTTAGTTACCATGAAAAAAATACTTTCCATTAAATGAACAGAACATATTTATTAATTATTAACTATCGTCTGTCATTAAAGGTCTGAGCATGCGTAGGCTCTGTTTTATGAGTTGACGGAATATTTTTTTAATTTTCTCCTATATATGTTTACTTTGTTTTTTTTATTTCTCTTAATTAGCCATATCTTATTTTTAGGCGTAAAGAGAGAAATCTAATTTATCCATTCAAACAAAAACAAAGATACTTCATAGGAAACAAAAAAAGGCCCCTTCCCCATCTAAGCCCCCTCAGAACATTTTAATAATGATATAACATACCTGATATTAAAGAAGATTTGATTTTAATTTAAACACGACGAATTAGATCAAAATCATTAAAGCCGTTTTTGAGAAAACACACACACACACACACACACACACACACACACACACACACACACACACACACACACACAGACCATTTCGCGGGACTTGGTTATTTGGACTAAGGGGACCCCAAAACGTGAATTTCCGTGGAAAACCGGAAGTCGAAATTTTTCACGATCGCAATACTTTCCCTTTCTATATATTTCATACATAGGTAAGTGAAAGTAAAAAACGGAAACTATTGTGTTTCCGAAATACTTTTTCCATTTACCAATCATATATTTTTGACATAATTACATTGAAAGGAACACCAACATTTCAAATTATTTCTACCATTGATAGTATATATCTTGGCGTTAGATGAGAATGCTTGCCTAATATCTTCATGTTGATTTTGTTGCATAGATATAGATAAGGCTGAGTTGACATTCTGCTATTTCTTGATAAGAGAATTAAATATTAGCCAATAAGCAGTCCAGGCCATAGAGAAAGATGGACGCTGATATTCAAGAAACGGGAGATAGTATAAGGTCATGGAGTAGAAACTCTTTGCTAACAGAATAACAGGTTGTTTCCGTCGTTCGGGAGTGAGTCATCGGATCCGACGCCGCCATCTTGCGAAAGAGTGGTCTCAGCCGACTTCACTTTCACTATCAAAACCTTTCCATCTAGTTTATCAGATTCCATAATAAGAAGAAACAGTAAAAATTATCAATGATGATAAAAATAACTATGTAATAGCTACTGAAGAAGAATCGATTAATAATCAATCAATGTTCGCATTTGAATAATTTATTGAGTAATTATTAACCATTACTGAATGAGCTGATAGACCATTTATCAATATAAGAAAGTGGGAAGGTTCTATTGGACTTTTTTTTACAATAAGCACATAATTCTATTTTAATATTAAAAGTAGGAAATATAACTGAATTATTATAACAGGTTACTTACTTTACTTGAATACGTGAAAAGTATTAAATCGTCAATCAGTGTATTAAGTATGTATGCTTGATTTATTCCGTTTAGCCACTGCTTGACTTGAGATAACCAGTTAAATTTTATAATGTCCTTCTTTTGAGAGATTTCGTGGAGTTTTAAATAACATTCTTTTCGGGAATCTGTTGTTTTTCATTTTTTATTATTTATAAATCCAGTTTAAACAATATTTTAAAACATAATAATTACCATTGGTTATGTCAAACTCTAATCTTATCATCTAACCTGGTGTGGTTTTGCAAAGAGAATTAAGTTTTTTATAAAAGTTTAAGTTGGCTTTTTCTATCCTATCAGAATATCTTAACCCCCAAATTTGTACACCATAATATAAACTGCAGGTATTGATGGCTTTATTTAATCCAATCCTAGCTTCCCAATTTCTTATTCCCATCTTCTTTACAGCTGATGTTTACAACTGCCCCGGTTGATATTAGGTTTTTTGTTTTTAGAAAAGTTAGAAGTTAGGATATTGGTATACCTAAATATGTATACGATTTAACGATTTCTATTTCTGATTCGTAATATTTAATTTTTGGAATTAATTTGTTTTTACCTCGGTGGAACATAATTATTTTTGTTTTAGTCGTATTTACTTCTAACTGATTAATATTAAAGTATTCTAAAAGAATTTTTAATTTTTTTAATGAGTCCGAATATGAATCTGAGAATATGTCCACATCATCTGCATACAATAATAACATAATATTCGTAAATAACGCGCTGGTAATATACTTATATGTAATACACTTCGTAATAATTAAAATACCTGACTAATATATTAGAAAAGGTAAAAAACGTTCATAGAAAGGTAAAAAAACTTATAAAATAAGAAAACGGAGAAACGCTAAAAAATGCTCAGGTTGCACAAATAATCACTGATATTAATTTTTACTTTCACTTACCTATATATGAAATATAGTGGAAGTATTGCGATCGTGAAAATTTTCGACTTCCGGTTTTCAACGGAAATACACGTTTTGGGACCCCCTGAGTCGAAATGACCAAGTCCCGCGAAATGGTCTGTGTGTGTTTCTGTGTGTATGTGTGTGTGTGTGTGAGTGTATGTGAACAGACTAGCTAGCAGAATAACTTTTTAGGTTTTTTTCGATTTTCTCAAAATAGGCTTTAACGATTTTGATTAAACTGGGTATTTGATGTATGTATATGCCTAAGATGTGACTGTAAAAATTTCATCAAAATTGATCTACGGGAGGGGGGACTTTACTTAATAAATTTTGTACCATTTTCACATGTTTTTTTTATTTACTCAAAAACGGTTTTAACGATTTTGATCAAACTTGGTATTTGATGTATTTATATGCCCGAGATATGACTGTAAAAATTTCATCAAAATTGATCTACGGGAGGGGGGACTTTACTTAATAAATTTTGTATCATTTTCACGGGTTTTTTTATTTACTCAAAAACGGCTTTAACGATTAACAAAAATAAGATATGAATGTAGAAAAATGTGTGACTTTGGGAAATGATAATTAGCAAAACACGTCAATTTCTAATCTAAGCAAGTTGGTAAGTGAAAGTTGTGTGTTGCGCGCACGCACCAGATTTTTTTAATTATATTTATTACTGAGCATCTCATGACTTCTCAGAATCGTTAATCAAATCGAATCATAGTAAAACGTGATGACTACATATGGCATATTATTGAATAAAACGATAATTGGTTGCAAAACAACTGATTACGGGATATTATTGAAACATCAAATCAACAGGAGGCACTGCAATTGTAACTTAAATGGACAGGAAAAAACAGATTAAAGCTTCAGCTATCATGGCCTAGCAGGAAAAAAAAAATAGTTTCCTCAACATAACAAAATGATACGCAACATATCGAGGAAGCTATGGACTCGAATCATTATAGGTCCACACATCGGTATGGTATTCTAGATATAGTTAGCACTAACAACAGGTTTGTTCCAACAGAAGTACAGAAAATTGTGCAATGCACAAGGCTTGTTTGCGCTAAGTACTACAATTGTATATTTTTGCAATTAAAATTGACTTGTTACTTCGGTATCATTAGAAAGATATAAATTCTAGCTTTATAAACCCATTATAATCTCGAAACCCCGTGTAAACAAGACTCAAGAGCTTCAGAACCGATCTGTACTGCTTGTTGTCTATTTCAAAACGATTTTTGACTATCAGCAAACAGTAAGAGACACGACATAAAGAAAAAACATAATGCGCATGCATTTGACAGTTCGCTGATAGTCATAGATCGTGTTGGAACAAACCTTTTACTATGATGTTACTCAAGTGCTCTTGCCCTGATGTTTGAGCCAACATTTTCTTTCTTTTATAAAATGGGTCTGTTTGCGAAGACCACATCCAGTTACTTTTAGTAAACAGTTACTTTCAACAATCTGTAATGGTTATAAACAGTTATGTGACCTTCATGTTATCGAACTCCCATCGCCTTTATTTCTGTTAAAAAGTGCCTTGATTGGCTTTAATAGATTCTAGCTTTCGACTCCCGCTCGCTCTTCTGAGATAAATAAATCCCCAAAAGGGTCCTTTTCAGTGGAGATCGAGCCTTGATTTGAAGCCGCACTTCAGTACTAGGGCCAAAATAAGTGTTTAAAAGAAGTAACTGTTTACTAAAAGTAACTGGATGTGTAGTCATGAAAGTAACTGGATGTGGTCTTCGCAAACAGATCCTATAAAGTGTAAAACCTTGGTTAACATAATATAATTTTGCCCGCCGAATTCATCAATCAATCTATGAGCAGTACCCCCCCCCCCCCCCACCGACATGAAGAATGAAATACTCGAAAAAATAATTCGATAAGAAATATGAACCGGTTAAAATAAAATACTAAAGGAACGACGGTTAAATTAAATGGCGGTAAAGAAGACGAAAATAAAAAAAAGATTTTACAGATCAATGTTCAATGGCGATGCTAAAAAATAAAAAAATAATAATAAAGGCTGTTAAGATGGGTTGATAGACTTCCCTTGAATAACGCCATCCATTCATGATGCCGGTACAATGTTATCTCCCCATCGGCGTTTCGGCATCTCCGCTTCTTTAAGAATTCAAAAACCTCTTCGTTCGTACATTCACCATTCAAGACGGATTTCAAAGAGAAGGGGACAAATAGAGCTAAGAGTAAAATTAATTTCTTCGATTATCACGTTTTTTTTTTTTCATTTTATAACATAAGATGAACAGAGTGTCCAAAAAGAGTATTCGGGGTTTGAAAGTTGAATAAAATCTGAAATATAGAATACGAAGTAGGATGTTTACGTTTTATTTAAACACAATGAACTTGGAGATTTAATTAGAAAAACAATATTGTCTAGGTGTCCACCATAACGCTGCTGGCACTCCTCGAATCTCTAGCGCAGATTTCTTAAAACGCGTTGACACATTTTTCCTGAGATTGCCGTCATTTCTGTTCTGATATTTTGCTTCAATTGCGTCAGATTCCTCGGTTTCTTTTCGTAGACCCTACTTTTCAGGTATCCCCACAGGAAGAAGTCAAGAGGACTGAGATCGGGACTCCTTGGAGGCCAGCTAATGGTGCCTCTACGAGATATCACTTTGTTTTGGAATAATTCGTTTACCGTAGCAATTGATAAGTCTGAAGTATGGCAAACGGCCCCGTCTTGCTGAAACCATGTTCTAGAGTTATATCCTTTAAACTCTTGAAGTTCTTGGGCAAAAAAACCTCTTATCATTTCACAGTAACAAAAACCCGAATGCTCTTTCTGGACACCCTGTATATGTATTTTAGAAATGAGGAAAATCTTAAAAATTTAAATAACAATATACACCTTTTTAATTTCGTCCATGTGAACTATATTTTCAGGAAAAAATCCTTGTGCAACAGAGCTACGTCACTGAGCTCATATTTACCCTCATTTTCATTTGAACATAGGGAAAAACTAAAGAAGATGAAAATGTTAGTGGATATATGAAGGGGTCGGGGCAAAATAGTGGCACGCTACATTTTAAACAAAAATAAAATGTAGCTGCAGTCTGCTGTATATTACGTATAAGTATACTATATGCCTATGATGGAAATGTACAGTACATCATTGTCCTACGTAATATACAGCAGACTGCAGCTACAGTTTATTTTTGTTTAAAATGTTGCTTGGATTTTTCCCCGACCCCTTCATATGAAAAAACTAAATAAAATTTCAAGAAGTTGCCAGTTCATAATTCAATCACTTCATAATTTCTGAAATGTTTTTTGTATAACAATTCTACATATGGCCTTCTCGCCATACCAAATTCCCTCATTAATTATCAATGAAAGAAATTATATACATAATTCATAATTTAAAATAAATTCGGGTCTTTAGTACAATTTTCAGGAACTAGTAACAGTTACTCATTTTATTATTATTGTTATATTTTTTCTTAGAAAACATGTGTTACTTTACTAATACTAAACTCTAGGTTATGTTTACAAAACAAGATAAATGCTTGTTTATAAAAAAGAAAATAACTTTATTTAATAATGAACAAAATAAACCATGCTGAAGGTGGCCAATATTCAAACATTGAATGCAATATTTCATGAAATAGGTCTTCCTTCTCATATCTTCTTCTCCACGCAAATTCACACAAATGGACTGAAACCTTTTTCTGAAGAAACCGGACTGAAACTTTCTCATTAGATATTAACTGGCTTAACTTAAGCAAATTCATTGTTAGTGTTTTTCATGTAAATCTGATAAATGAATGCGTTTAAAAACAGAATTAGGTTAGAGGTGAATCATATGTTCCAAATAATAATAAAATGAGTAACTGTTACTAGTTCTTGAAAAGTGTATGCTTATTGTACAAAAGACCCATAAATTCAAACGCCTTTAAAGGAGAGAATATATCGAAGTTTTATGGAACTCTTATAATTCTGCAGAATTAACAAATTCGTTCGCCATTTTGAAACAATGGTGAATAAAGTTTTAAATTAGTCATAATGCTTCTTACGAATAACTTTCCGGGGAATTTGTCGTTTGCATAAATTCAAAGAGCTTTGAAGAGGAAAAAGTAGCGAAGTTTCACAGGAATCTAATTCTACAGAAACTTCCATATTGTTGGCCATTTTGAAACTATGGTGGATAAAGTGTCACGACCGAACAAAGGTACTTTTCCCTACCACTACTTTAATGCACATTAAAAATATAACTCTCAGAGTACAGTAAGAGAGCTTTAGACTTACGCAAAACTTCAGAGTAAAAACGAGAAAAGCCTTTATGAAAGTCGGAAAATGTTATACATAATCTTGTTCTGAGGGTTCAAAAACGGATAGAAACCGCACCCTCACACCTCATTGTTTCTGCTTTTTGGTCTTAATTTATTGAATAAAATTATTTAATGCAATGTATGTTTTCTGTTATGAAAATGAAACGCGGCAAAACTTACAACACAATAAAAGAAGTCACGTCCTATATTGCGCAAGTCAGCAGACCTCTTGGCATCATCGCAATTGTTATGTGATGTCACTGGCCGTTTCGCGGCGACTTCTTCCCTATTACTGCATAGTAAGCTAATAACTGCATTCTAAAAAATAGTAAATAATGGATTCTTCAATATTAATATTTTTATTCTTTACAATAAGACTATGCAATAGTATATTTCATAACAAGAGTGGAAAGTTGGGTTTTGCATGTTCCAGACCATATGTTTGAAGTGCGAGATTTATCGAGCACTTCAAACATGGTCGAGAATATGAAAAACACTTTCGCTCGTGTTTTGAACGATACTTTTCACTACACTACGGAATAAAAACTCATTGTTGGAATGTTAACTGTTTATTAAATTAGAGACATGTTTTGAAACCAGGTCTACTATTTTAAATGAAAATTCACATTAATTGTACAAGTTTTGTTATTAGAAATAGATATTGCTTTATTAGGAATTTTATTCATTACATTCAAAATATTGTTGTTTGTTTGATGAACCTTTGAAATCTCTGACAAATAAGCCAGGATAATGTCATCACTTAGAGTTCCACGTTCTACATTTTCCGTCTCCAGCCACGAACAAAACTTCCTGTACCCTACAATATATATCTCCTTTGATTTTTCAGGAAGAAGATCATGAATCACTTCCTCCGCTCTTCTTTTCAATGATGAGGAAACAGGCACTTCCATTTCAGTTGGTGAAACGATAGAAACAATGCGTTTAGGTTATTAAGTTGTTGACAGTGGAAAATTTTCGGTTGTAAACAATGTTACTTTCGGTAGTAAACAATAGACAGCTGTTGAAAATATGATGTTTCGCAGGTTGTAAACACATAACGAAAACAGGTAAACTAAGTAAAAACATAGTACAAGGTAGACAGGTAAACTAAGTAAAAACATAGTACAAGGTAGTAAAAACATAGTGAAAAACATATTTCATTATGGCGATTAACTTTATTTCTCTACTAGCTAGGGTGCCCGGCTTCGCTCCGGTAATTGTGTGGTAGTTTTAATAACAGAAACACTTTAAAATTAAAGGAAATATAGAACAAAATTAGCACCTTCTTGAAACTTCGGTTTTATCTTATTAATACCAAGATTCGAGTCCGCCCAAATAAGGAACCCTATATACTTAATGAGGGGTTGAAAATGGTAAATGAAAAAATAATTTTGCTGTTAATTTGTCGAGTTATTTAATCATCGTTTTTGTTGGTTTCTGTGATTCTGAATCCTATTAGCCCATTCCATACAGTCAACAGATAATAAGTTATTAGCTTATAGTTGAAAAATCTGATATCTCAGTTTAAAAAACATATTTCGAGTACATCTTAGGTGGTGACTACTAGGGTGCTGGACCCTTCCCCCACCCAATGCTGCGGTTATAGTCTGTGATAACTTTCAATCTACAGACTGCAATGCCATGCTAATTCCCCCATTCGATTTAGTGATACATCACTAATGTAAATACATCACAGATGAATGCACAATTTTTTTTAAAAAACTGTCTATAACTGTAATTTGGGCGGACTCTGCAGATCTCGAATCTTACTACTATTACAAAGTGAAAATGTAGCAGTGTTGCCCATGTATGTCGATGTAGCAGTGTTGCCCATGTATATCGATGTAGCAGTGTTGCCCATGTATATAAATTTTTTTATAAACTTTTTAAAAGTTATTTATATTTAATAACATTCTATTTGTAAAATATTATTAATTATGTTATTAGGAAATAACTAGTATAATATTAATATAGTAAATAATGGTGTAAATATTTTTTTTCTTAATTTGTGCAACCATATGGCAACACTGTCAATTATTTATAAATTATAAAAATCATCTGTTTTAATTAGTGAGTGTTAAAAAATACCTGTGAAAACATATGAAAATCGTTGACCTAATGTGGAATAAATAAAATAGTAATTTCCAATAAATGTGTTGCTCCTTGGTGTAATAAGAATTTATTGATTGGTGCAATTAGAAGTACCAAAAAAACAAAATTTGATGAATACACAATTTTTTTACCATACTTCTTTTTATCCTGAACTATGAAGAAGGGTGATAAAATTCAATAATTGCTGAAATTGGAGTTAATCAATCTATCAACTGGAAGGCTCATCATACATAGTAATCAAACCAACTTCTTTTTCATATCAACAATAAGAACACTTCAAACTTTTAATTTTCGATTTATATTCAGTCAATTCCTATATTTTTTTTTATGTCTATTTTTATTCGCTCACTGCACTACTAAGAAATGTTCACTCTTATTGCATTAGATTTACTTATATATTATTATTGATTAAATGTAATGTGTTGATCAATTAGCGTTCTTATATAAAAATTAATTTGTTAAGGAATCCAGTTGGTTTTCTAATTGATTGTAGAGATGTAAAATCATTACTTTATTTTGAAAGCTAATTTTTTTAGAAATTTAAAAAGAACAGCTGAAAAAATATATAACCATTACAAACTGAATGAATGAACAATAAACATTTGAGTGGAACGCACCCTAGCGCGTCCTGGTAGTCTGGACCTCGAACTAAATTCTTCATTTTCTAACGCGAAAAGATAGGCTAATTCATAGTGCGAGAGGCTTAAAATTCTCGCCCTTTTCTCTTCAAATTTACACCCTAAATATAAAAATGGAAACCTTCTTCACCGTTAGGGGCCATAGGTTTTCACAATGACATAACTTTATTGATCGTATGTGGAGTGGTTTTTGAGCCATATCGGCACGCACAATGTACACTTTGCTAGACAATATATATTGATTTAGTTGTTATGAAAATTTATTTTAGCTATCATGGACACAGATGATTTCCGTTGAATAGGTATGCCCCAACAAGGAAATAAAACACGTTAACAAATCTTTCGCATGCGCAATACGCCTCACTTAATAACAATGGACTGTTAGTTAAGTATTGAGCATACGAGTTTGTTTGTTTAACCTTTTTTAGAACATACTAATATTTTTTATGTTGAAAATGTGTTTATTTGTCAGGCATATATACATTTTACGACTCTATAAACTAAATATTAATCATTCTGAGATTCTCAGCTTTCCAACGATGATATATACGATATATTACGGCGAAATTGTCACCTCTCACTCACTTGCGATAGGTTGATTGATACAGTCATAATATAAAATGATCTTTTAGAAATATTACGCTGTTCGGTCGTATTATGTTCGACCTAAATATTTCTTAAAAAAATTTCCAAACCGTCCTTATACATTGAAATTAGAATATTAAGTAATCTAAAACTAGATCATAAATATAACATTGAGGCCGAAACCTGAGCATGCACTGGGATTAAAATAAGAAAACCATAAAATTAAATTACAATTGCAAAATATTATCGGGACCTCCATTATATGTCCTATATAATGGGACGACATGGCTAAGGATCCGAGGGACGACATGGCTAAGGATTTTAACGCCCATTAAAAATCCTAGGGCCACCGCTGGGCGCGAAAGAGTTGTTAACGTGTTTTATTTCCTTTTTGGAACATACTAATATTTTTTATGTTGAAAATGTATTTATTTGTTTGTAACATGTTACGAATCTATAAACTAAATATCATCTAACTAAAATCATTCTGAGATTCTCAGCTTTCCAACAATGATATATACGATATATTACTGCACTCATTACCGGAAATTGAAATTTTCATCTTGTAGAAACAAACAAAAAACTTGGTTTTGTGCCTGATATCTCCGAGAAGGAAGTAGGACTAAAAGATTTCAGCTTGTTAGCTTTGCTAAACTAGACTTACTACACACTTACATGTATTATATATACACACGTAAATAAGTTTCGCTTTCGCTTTCGGCCCGAAACCAGGTCTTTGGCCGAAATTCGGTTTCGGCTTCGGCTAAAATTTTGATTTCGGTGGGACACAACCTTTAACCATGTAACATTCGAGAGTCACCTTTGGATTAGTGGTTAGAAAAGCCAACACGGTTCCTAGTCCGGCAGGTGATCTAGGATTTTTAGGAAGTAAACAATCTTATACTATGCCTCCTTCGGTTGGGACGTGGGGTCTTCTTTACAAAACGACCTCATGTTACTTTTTAACTGTTACAATTACATTTATAAGAACAGATGTTAATTTACAAAACCATGTGTATTTTAGTAAATAAATGTCATAGGTAATGATATTATTTAAAAAAAAGAACTTTGAAAAGTTATTAATAAGTAGCCTTATTCCGCTGGTGGCCAATAGTATCTTATGCCGTCCAAAATTTTATCAAAAAGGTCACAATTCTCGTATCTCCTCCACCAAACGAACTCACAGAGATACGAGTCAAACAAAGTTGGACGAGTCCCGCACTCCCTCTTATTTCGTCGGTTAAAATTAAACCAAGTCTCCTTAAAAATACTAAAACTTGACCTGCAACCTTTTCTGTAGCATCTCTATCTTGGTGTGTGACCTCCTGTAATCTCCAACTTCATGTCATGTTCCAGGGAAAACTTCCTCTTCTTATGGAGAATGCCATAACTTCTTAGTATTTCAATACACTTTTCTTGAGATGATAATGAATTGCTTAATTCCAAAAGATTCAATTTGTCTCGAGGAAATCTAATTTCGAGATACAAATGAAATCAAGAATACTTTTATCATACAGTTTATAATCTTGCTTATAAAGTCATGTGTTTACCTTTCCGGTTACAAGTGAGTATAAATGTAACAGTTAAAAAGTAACATAAGGTCGTTTTGTAAAGAAGACCCGGGACGTGAAATCGGTATCCCGAGCCTGTACGATTTCATGTACACCTTAAAGATCCCTATCCTAATTATTCCTTGATAGAAAAAAAATTAGGCCTTCCACCATAGTATTGACCTATCCTTCACGTTAAATAAAAAAACAATGCAATAAAATTAACTTCCTTAAAAGCTCGAACGACAGTTACTTTCATTTAACTACGCACCAACTATGACACCATGACCCTGAGACTTGGTGCTGACCATTCGCTACTTCCCGGTTGAGGGCTGTGGAATTTTGTTCAGGCCTTGATCGATATTGGTTCTGCAATAAGCTCGTAGCGAAAAATAGCTTCCTTATTGTAGAGTAATAATACTCCATATATTGTAACGTGAAACCAAAAAGAACAACATATGATTGGAAAGTGTTCTAGACTTGTAATTAGAACAAACTGTTAAAGTAAATGTTCGCAACTTTTCGAAATAATGCGACTTGTCTGGAACATTCTAGATTGTTCTAATTCAGACTAAATATAAGGAGCGATAGACTGGAGAGTTAGACTTGTTCAGAAGATCTAATCATATGGTTATTTTTGTGTTACTGTATCGTTATAAGTTGATACTTTTTGTTATCGGGTCTGTTAGCGAAGACCACATCCAGTTACTTTCACGACCCGACAACCAGTTACTTTTAGTAAGCAGTTACTTTCTACAATCTGTAGTGGTTATAAACAGTGATAACCTTAATTTGTAGTTTCAGTGATAATAAAAATGGGTCTTTTGAAATTAGCTCAAGAAATTTCTGACAAAAACAAGGCAGTTCAGTTTTTGCAAGAAAATGAAATATTACATAGTACAAAGGTGTGCTCTATTATAAATAAATATTCATAGCTGAAATATATTCTTGTTATTCCCATCTAGGCCATTATTTGCAAATACAGGTTATTTAGAGGTTATAAATATTGTTATCAAAATAAAGGTAAAGGTACTGAAGAGCGGCTGATGGGCGTGGCCTGTTATGAGAGGTCATGTGACCGTGATGTTATCGAACTCCCATCGCCTTTATTTCAGTTAAAAAGTGCCTTGATTAGCTTTAATAGATTCTAGCTTTCGACTCCCGCTCGCTCTTCAGAGATAAATAAACCCTCATAAGGGTCCTTTTTAGTGGAGATCGGGCCTTAATTTGAAGCCGCACTTCAGTACTAGTTCCTAAATATGTGTTTAAAAGAAGTAACTGTTTACTAAAAGTAACTGGATGTCGCGTCATGAAAGTAACTGGGTATGGTCTTCTCAAAAATACCCTAGTTATCGTGTTAATTATTTTTGTTTTTGTGTTTGTCTGTGTATTATCATTTTCGTTCAATAAAAAATATTTAAACCCACATAAGGGCTACAATATAAAAAAATATTTTAACTTTTAAATATCTGTAAGTTTTATTCGAAAAATTAAAAAAGAGTTACAAGATCAAAATACCTCGAACTCTTCCCTCGCTTTGCACAAACATAACCGACAAAAAATCGATAGTTTTTAAGCTATGCCCAAATAAAGTATTATTTTATTCATAGTTTTTCCAATCTTCAAAATAATGTATGCAACATGCAGCTTTTATTCAATAGGTCTGTTCCAACACTAGTTATGGCTGTCAGCAAACTGTTAAACACATGGGCTATACAATTTTTCTATTCTAAAACTTTCACCCAGCATACTCCCGTAACGGAAAACCGTATTGCTTATGTCTATTAAAATCAATTTACTGACATCATTTACAATAAACTGGATAAATGATGGAATATTATTATTCGATAGTTGATAATAATAATTTACAATAGATAACAAAAGGATGAGTAGTGGAACATTAGTGACGACAATTACAAGATACCATCCTATCTTTCGCCACAACGGGACCATTAGGATTGCATTATATCAGCTGATTAATGGCCCGGATAATTGTCAACTATAATCTCAATAAGAGATATATCAATAAATTTAAAACGTATATGTAAATATAATTATTACCTACTAATTTAAACATTTTTTTTTCACAGGAGTTTCCACCAATGGTGGGTTTCCTTAACCTATATATTGTCTATTGCCTCCTTCCAGACTTTTCGGTCAAAGGCCCATTCTTCTCGTAGACCATGCCCCATCAAGGAATCTTCTACTTCGTTATTCCATGTTTTCCTTGGTCTACCTCGTCTTCTCCTTGATGGAATGGATGGATTTAAAATTGTAATTTAAGCTTAATAAATAATATTATTGGAATAATTTTTGTATCAACAATATATCCTGGACAGAAATACAGAAAATCTTAGGCTCGTAAAAAAAAAAAAAAAAATTACTTATAACAATTTTTTCTCAAACGATCAGATTCATATACAATCCCAAATATACAAAAGACGTTTGTAAATTTTGCAGATAAAGATTAATATTATTTAAAAAAAATCTGGTGCGTGCAGGCAACACACAACTTTCACTTACCAACTTTGATTAGAAATTAATGCCACTTCTCACTCAGTTACACATTTTCCCACATTCATTACTTATTTTTGTTTTCATTTGTTCTATAACAAACACTACTTTCTTTTATTATTAAATAAAAGTTTATACTTGAGATAATTCGGCAATGCAAGCATAATACTCCAAGTCGACTGATTTTATAATTCTCTATGTACTTGTTGAAAATTTCATTTAGTTACCATGAAACCAATAATTTCCATTAAATGAACAGAACGGCTTTAATTAGGAACAATGATCTGTCATTAAAGGCGTACTACGCATGCGTGGGCTCATCGTGTTTTAAGAGTTGACTTTTTTTTTTCTTTTTTTCTGCTCTTTATGTTTTCTTTATTTTTATCATATCTCATATTTAGCCATTTTTTATTTTTAGGCGTAACGAGAGACAGTTAATTTCTCCATATAAACAAAAACAAAGATACTTTATAGGAAACAAAAACAAACAAACAAAAAAGGCCCCTCCCCTATTTAAGCCCCCCCAAAA
The DNA here is from genome assembly GCA_911387785.2 of Aelia acuminata. Classification (NCBI taxonomy): domain Eukaryota; kingdom Metazoa; phylum Arthropoda; class Insecta; order Hemiptera; family Pentatomidae; genus Aelia; species Aelia acuminata. The sequence goes on from OU426979.1 coordinate 14,167,918, forward strand.
CATTTTAATAATGATAAAGCTTACTTGAGATTAAAGAACAAGTCTTTTTCATTAAACATGACGAATTTGATGAAAATCGTTAAAGCCGTTTTTGAGTAATTAAAAAAAAAAGTGAAAATGATACAAAATTTATTAGGTAAAGTCCCCCCTCCGTTTAACCAATTTTGATGAAATGCGTGCTATCTCATCTTTGGCATATACATACGTCAAATACCCAGTTTGATCAAAATTGCTAAAGCCGTTTTTGAGTAATTGAAAAAAAAAAATCTGGTGCGTGCGCGCAACACACAACATTCACTTACCAACTTACTTAGATTAGAAATTGACGTGTTTTGCTAATTATCATCTAAAGTCACACATTTTTCTACATTCATATCTTATTTTTGTTAATCGTTAAAGCCGTTTTTGAGTAAATAAAAAAAACCCGTGAAAATGATACAAAATTTATTAAGTAAAGTCCCGCCTCCCGTAGATCAGTTTTGATGAAATTTTTACAGTCATATCTCGGGCATATAAATACATCAAATACTAAGTTTGATCAAAATCGTTAAAACCGTTTTTGAGTAAATAAAAAAAAAACACGTGAAAATGATACAAAATTTATTAAGTAAAGTCCCCCCTCCCGTAGATCAATTTTGATGAAATTTTTACAGTCATATCTCGGGCATATAAATACATCAAATACCAAGTTTGATCAAAATCGTTAAAACCGTTTTTGAGTAAATGAAAAAAAACACGTGAAAATGATACAAAATTTATTAAGTAAAGTCCCCCCTCCGGTTAATCAATTTTGATGAAATTTTTACAGTCATATCTCGGGCATATAAATACATCAAATACCAAGTTTGATCAAAATCGTTAAAACTGTTTTTGAGTAAATAAAAAAAACACGTGAAAATGATACAAAATTTATTAAGTAAAGTCCCCCCTCCGGTTAATCAATTTTGATGAAATTTTTACAGTCATATCTCGGGCATATAAATACATCAAATACCAAGTTTGATCAAAATCGTTAAAACTGTTTTTGAGTAAATAAAAAAAACACGTGAAAATGATACAAAATTTATTAAGTAAAGTCCCCCCTCCGGTTAATCAATTTTGATGAAATTTTTACAGTCATATCTCGGGCATATAAATATATCAAATACTCAGTTTAATCAAAATCGTTAGAGCCGTTTTTGAGAAAATCGAAAAAAACGTAAAAAGTTATTAAATAAAGTACCCCCTCCCGTTGAGCAATTTTGATGAAATTTTTGCTGTCACATCGCGGGCATATACCTACACTAAATACCCAATTTCAGGTTCCCACGGTTTATAGTTTTTGAGCTAGTCTGTTCACATACACACACACACACACACACACACACACACACACAGACACACACACACACACAGACCATTTCGCGGGACTTGGTTATTTCGACTCAGGGGGTCCCAAAACGTGTATTTCCGTTGAAAACCGGAAGTCGAAAATTTTCACGATCGCAATACTTCCACTTACTATATATTTCATATATAGGTAAGTGAAAGTAAAAAAGTATCAAGATAGGATCGAAGACATCGACAGTCGATTGAAATATCGATTATAGGAAGAAAAGTATCGTTTTTTCGACTCTTGTACTTACAGTGGGATGTATGTTGTATGTCGGGTGGTGGTGGACTGCGTGAAGGGTTACAGTAAATGAATAACCATTCTGTTTTACTAAGGGAAGGTCGAGATTTATTTCATGGGTCTGCCTCAGAATGAACCAATATAATCGACCGTCAAAGCGGGCTATGCTCAAAACACTCTCGGCAGTTAAGGACCTCAACAATTCATTACCTAAGTCACAGGTAACTTCAGGTAGAACCTTGGCACTCTACAATATTAGAATGAGTCTTTTTCAATCAATTATTTTAGTATTGTAAAAAGTATGGCTAAAAGTTTAGTACCTATTAAGGAATGCGTTCAGTTTCCGATCCCCCTCGTTTAACTGTGAAGTCATAACTCTACACATACTTACTAAATAGTCCTTAGCTATTCTTAGTGTGCTCAGAATTCATACTCACCTAAAACATAAAATAATAAAAATTAGTTTCGGTTTAAAAAAAAAAAAAAAAAAAGAAAAAAAAAAAAAAAAAAAAAGTATATTATAAGAAATAGCATATAGCATTGTGACAGAAGTGTCGCGCTCTACCTTGTTGTGCGAGAACAAGACTTCACGATAACTCCCAAGATGGGATTCATCGACAGCTTCATTTTGACTTTATTACAACTTCCCACACGTACTTAAAGGTACGCCGAACATTAGCGAACAAAATCGACTCGAACACTATTTTGTCTGTACACAACAGTAGCGTTCTATCGCTTATGATTAAAAATTAGCTTGTACTATAGGATGATTAATAGTTAGGATTTTCAGTTAAACATTTTATTTATTTTGAAAAGCCAACGTTTCGGTCCTTACACGTGTATCTTCATCAGGGCTTCTGAGTCGGGAGTAATACAGAAACACCTGATTCAGGGGCCAGCGAAATTGTCACCTCTCGCACGCGTGCCACAGGTTCATTGCTACAGTCATAATATAAAATGCTCTTTTACAAATATTACACCATATTTCATTTTTTTTATTTCTCTTGTATTGTTTCATTTTAAAATGATAATAAATTTAATTTAATAAGATCAAAGTACATAACACCTCAAGGTCAGCCATTTTTTTTGTTCGTCAGAGTTCGATCGTATTATGTTCGTTTTAAATATATTTAAAAAAAAAAAAAAATCCAAACCGTCCTTATATGTTGAAATTAGAATATTATGGTGATTCTCATTTTAGGGTAAGTCTTAGTCCATCACAACTCTTACATAAATGGTTAAGCACAACCTGATTTTTTTCCATTGCTATACGGTGAAGGTATATTTCTTCATAATAAAATATTAAAAATGAAAATATTAATGAATAATATATTTTATAATTACTTATGTCATTACCACGTAATATCCCACTCTCCATTTTGTAGTATCGATGTATTTTTTTTCTTTTGAAACTAAATTGATGGTGAAATTTATTTCCACTCATAAAGAATAACCGAAGAATTCTGAATTATTTTTTTATTTTAATTTTTGTTAACAGTAAGTAAATATGTTTAAGTCGTTTCAAAACTTTGTCCCTTCACTTTGACGTCATTACCACTCATGGGCGGATCCAGCCGATCCGGGGGGCTGCAGTCCTAAAGGGGGGGGGCTGCAGCCCCACAGCCCTTCATTTGGATCTGCTAATCAGCTTTTTTACCTTTATGTTCCTTTCCCACAACTAAAATTCTACTTGTTCTGCACATTATTTGTTTTTTAAATTGCTCCCTTACATTAAGAAAAGTCAAATTCTATCTTTAAATGACGAAAAAATTTCCAAAGGGAGGGGCTGCAGCCCCAATAGCCCCCCCCCCCCCCTGGCTCCGCCAATGTTACCACTAACAAAACAAAACGGCAGTGGGGAAATTTCTTGTGAGTGTAGTGGTCACCATAGAGTTAAAAGACAACCACCTTTGAATTAACCGACTTCAGTTGGGAGCCGGTCTCCGCGCATGTGCAAAAAAGTGACGTACTTCTATTATTGTCATTACCACCGCATGAATTAACACGATTTCTTTTCAAATTATTTCATTCTTTAGATCATATTATTTTGACTATCGTTTGTCTAAGCCAGTTGGCTAAAAAGATGATCTCGATTAAATACACAGCTGTTTTAGCCTAATAAAATACGTGGAAATGTCATTGACAAGTTAAAAACTCGTCTCATTCCCACGCTCGCTAATTACATAATCTTGTTATGAAAATTGCCTATAATCTGAGAATCACTGATTAATCAATCTAAAACTAGATCATTAATATAATATTGAGGCCGAAACCCGAGCATGCACTGGGATTAAAATAAGAAAACCAAAAAATTAAATTACAATAGCAAAATATTATCTAATAAAAAAGATGAACCAGTAGAGAAAAAAAAACTTGTAAATTTAGCCATGCTCTGTGATCTTTTTTTGGGAATAATAGATTACGAAAACAAAAAGTTATCAAATCTATGAAAGCAACAGCAAGACAAGTGATAACAAATTTTTATTAATTTTCTAAAGATAGTAACAAGGAAACAATCCTTCATTAAAATGAATTAATAACTTAAACCGGATTACGGAAAATTTTACTTGGTACAGCAATGAAGTGACCTTGGCAAACATAATTTGCTGTGTGTCAGAGTAAGAATAGATGATGTCATTAGATCGGAAAATATCATTTTCCACCGGCAAATCGTGGTATAAACTTTTGAATTATCGACTGTATCATCATATTAAGTTAAAAAACAACGCATTAGGGTCTGGCCACACATGTCCGCACCGTAGCAATAATACAGGTTATGTTCAGAATATTTTTAATTTAACTTATATATTACCTTTAGTTATGCCTAAAGTTCAAGCCACACATGTCAGACAAAGGCCATTTTAGGCATAACTAAAGGTAATATGTAAGTTAAATTAAAAATATTCTGAACATAACCTGTATTATTGCTACGGTGCGGATCCGGTGCGGACATGTGTGGCCAGACCCTTAATCGAAATAGATACTTACAGCAGAATCGATTCGTGCACAGCCACCCTTTTCAACCACACAGTTAAACTTGTATGAATATAAAAATTTTGTTCTATACGAAGAGGTGAGGTGCAAAACTCGTTCGTTCCACCTGAACATATTTTTCAGGAAACTCAAAAACTTACCACGTCTTGTTGAGTACAAATTTTTTATATTCATATAAGTTTAAATGTGTGGGGAAAAGATGATTTTTTTTTTCCTTCGAAAGGTGCAGCTACTGATTTTGAGGTAACAAAAAAAAAAAAAAAAAAGTAACAAAATATGAAATGAGAAAGTTTTGCAACAAAATGTTTAAAGGAAAGACATTTAGCTGCATACCACATTGGTACGAACGAGTTTTAATTCACACAGCGTAAGTTGGTCTTCTTAATAAGTAATATTTATTTGGGTTTACAACCATTTTATAAATGAATTCGGTACCATTTTAGAAAATAATACCACCGACTGACTTAAAACATTTTTTTTCTTTTTAGGAATTATCCAAAAAAATTAGCGTACTGATATAAAAAATCTGTCAGCAAAAATGTTACAAAAAGACTAGATCCTAAGACCATCGTCTTCTTTAACAATAGCTACTTCATCATTCTGTTGTTCGTTGTTTCACTCGTCTGTGGCAGATATATTGAGAACGTCTTTGCAATACTTCAATGAATCATTGGCCTTCTACTCGTCACCAAAATGCGTTTTCAGCAGATTATCAACGCTTTTCAGCTTGTTGGAGCCATTGAAAAATCAAATATTAATATAGCTAGGTAATAAGAATCGAGTATAAACTGTAATAAAACACGCGAGTTTAAGGAGCTTTCGATATTTTGTTCAGGAAGGGTAACAGAAACTGCTGAAGTGAACGAATGGGATGGGTGCAAAGTCAGAAGTGATCATTGGAACCAAAGAGTTTTGCATCAAAACGAGTAACGAACCAGTTTTGAAACACAATGGGCTATGGAACAAATCAGTTCTGCAACAAACCGCTATTTTGTACTACAAAAATCTATAAGAAATTATAAATTTTGCTCCAATCTGATAAGATGTGTTGAAAGAGCATTAAAATATCTTTTAGAATCCACTGCTATTTCAATTTTTCAAAAAAATGTAACGAACGAGTTTTGCCCCTCACCTACTCATACGATAAATGGTCATATGACATCGAATTACGCGTGAATGCTAAGGCCAGAACATTACACTGATAATTAATTTTATGTAATAATTTTACTATAAAAATAATAGTAATATAGAGGTGAGTAGTAGTCAATTGTTTTTGATTCTGAATAAAAACCTGTATCCCAAGAAATTAGTTTCGTGCACATGGTACAAAATCATGAATGAAATAAATAAACCAAAGATGCCTACTAACAATAATAATGATGGTCCCCCCCTGGCTCGGTACAGAACGCTAACCTATATAAAGCATTTATCTGAATCCCTCAAGCAAAGCTTCATAGAATATGACATTAATGAAATAAAAATCACTTATAAACCATGCAATAAACTTGATCAAATACTTACCCCGCTCAAAGATAAAATTGCAACTGGTTTTAATTCTAACCTAATTTACAAAATTAATTGCCTGGATTGCCAAAATGCATATATTGGCATGACTACTCAAAACCTCTATAATAGACTCGGCATAAAATTATAATATTAAATAAATATCAGCATAAAAATTCATGCACAGAATACAAAAATAAAACTAAAGGAATATAAGAACCCAAAACTGCCCTAGCTAAACACACTTCCGAGCATAAGCATAGCTTCGATTATGACAAAACTATAATTTTGCATAAAGAAAATTCTGAGCAAAAATTAAAATATCTTGAAGCACTATATATAGCTGGAAACATTAATAAGGTTGTCAATTTTAAAACTGATGCAAGAAATCTTAACAACTTTTTTGCTGAAACTATTAATATTTTAAACCAACAGTAAATTATTTATTCTAGATTTGCCTTTGCTTTTCATATGTTTGTTATATATATTGTATTATATAATTCTAGTGCATGATGTTATGTGTGTAATGGGTGTGAGTGTGTATGTACATATGTGTAGATGTAAAATTAAAATTACTTTATTTGAACCTTCTTCAACTTTAATATTGTTTATTTTCTATAGACCTTATTCAGTTGTTATCTCTGTTATCTAAATTTGTTTGAATGTTGGCAACACTGTATATTTCCCTGTTAGCCCTCCTTCCATATGGGAAGGTTTCAGTCTGTTTCTAGCTTGCTTGCGAAACTATAGTAGCCCTGAAGATGCCTGAATAGGCGAAAATTTGGCATGTAATCTGCATGATTAAGTGCATTATTGAAATAATACGAGACTTTGAGGCCTTGCATTCTATATCTATAATTAAATAGTCTCTTCCTAAAAACTTGTTTAGTCAATTGTTTTTCTTTACAATACGGAAAGCCAACGTTTCGATCACTACATAAGGATCTTCTTCAATATAATTAATGATTGTTGTATGATTCATTAGAGAAAATGATTTCAAACTTTGACTGTGATATACCTGAATGGTCCACCCATACAATCTCGAGAGCTAGTATAAGCTAGTTAGTAAGTAGTGAGTAGACCCAGTTCTTGGAAGAGACGACCCACCTGCTGTTCCAGGAAGGTGGGCCCAGGGCGATAGGTACAGGTAGGAGGAGTTCCAAGTACTAGCTGCCTTGACGGCGTGGATAAAGGTCATCGTAGGAGGTACAAAGCGGTACAACAGCCTGAGGAGGTTCTAAAAACGTTCCAGAGGATGGTTCTTGTTTATTTATTTAACGCCACTTTATGCCTAGGATGCATATGACACCTGCAGTAGTGGTGGACTCGCTTACTGTCTCATAGAGAATTTCATCACCGCGTCAGAAAACATAGGAGCCAAGTTGCGCGCGGTTTTCAAAAGAAATAATCCAGAGGTGTGTAATGGTCAAGTGTTATCTTCTCTGGTAGGATGATAGAGTGTCAGGATTTTCAGACAAAACCTTTTTTATTTGGAAAGCCAACGTTTCAATCCAAACATGGATCTTCGTCAGTGGCTAAAATAAACACTAAAGGTGCCTTTACACTCTACGAAATTTACCTTCGAACACCACCCTCAAACAACCTTCGTGAAGCCACGTCGCACACAGGGGTATTTGGCCCTAAAAGTTGGCCAAAACCCATTTTTTGAAATTTGAAATTTCTGGTAAATAATGACTGGAAGTTCAAGTAGAGGACCTGTTGGATCATGTAAGATTATTTTTATCTCTTCCAGGCCCTTAATCCGGCGGCTATTCTAATTCAAATCTGACCTTATCCTTTAACTCGTCTGTGCTCATAAGTATTGGTCTACAAAATATATTAATTTTCTTTGTTCTTACTGAAGTATCGGCATTATCAAATGATGGATAGTTCGAGGCCAGGTTTGTACTTGTTATCCAGATAGTTATAATTTTTTTGTATTCAATACTAGTATCAATATTTTTTTGTTTTTTGGTAGGTATATTTTAGAGCTAAAAATTAAAATTTGAAGGTTAAAAAGTTATACTTCTGGGCATTTTTGGGCAACGAAATATTTCATGATAATGTATAATTATCGTAGATTATGTTTCTTGAAAAAAATTCTGCGAATATCTGCGATTCGGAGACTTATAATTTTTTATTACTAAAATGGCAATTTCATTAAATAATAAAAAAAATTCAATATTGTTATATTTTCATTTATTTCTATTTTAGGATCTTCAGAAAGAATAACTGTAACCTGAATAGAATTATTTGACATATTTTTAAAGTCAAAACATAAGCTTTTAAAAAAAAAGAAGGACTTTTGGTGTCTTTTCTCATTGGGGAATATTGTAATAACCTAGAGCATGTGAAAGAGCTAAAACAAAATTATCCATTTTGAGGCATGATTTCCAAGTGAGATAGAATGCTTCTTCAAGGAAAAGAAATGTTTTTGAAACAGAAACAAGAAATGGCTAAGTGGGACGATATCAATAAAAAAAAAAAGCTCAAGATCTGGTGGACGCTCTGAAAAATCATTTGTTACTTTGAAATTTACAACGGATACGGAGAAACTTTATCAATGGTATGCTATGACAACATCTGTTCATAAAATTTTAAGGGATGGTTTTGAAGTGATAAAAAGCCCTCTGCTTCATATTGGTTTTTTATCTGAGGAAGCAGCAGAAACCCGAAATAACCATTTCCGGATTTATAGAGAACATAAGATCAGAAAATTTTCCCGGACAGAGTGCAAACTGGATGTAATTAATAGATTAATATTGACATAAGATCCAGTTATCACAGGTATGAGAAGTTCAAGAAAAAAGGTATCAGATTTTGTAAGGAAACTTTAGAATGTTGTCTCCCCCAACCAACTTAACCGATAGTGGTGATTCCGAAAGTTCATTAAGTGACGAGGAAAGTGAATAATGAATAATTATATTTAATATGCATTTTTAAGAAAGGTTGGTGCGTTTCTTCCTGGGATATAAGTTGGGTTTCGAAAAGGTATTAAACAATTCTTAATGAATTAGGAAAATACATTTTTTTTCTTTATCACCATAACTTTTTATGTTCACCTATTTTACACTATTTTCATTTTTTTTTAAATAATAGTAATAGATAAATGATAATAAATCTTTAATTAGTTACAAGCATATTTCATGGGTGCAATGCATAAAGAGAAAATAATATGAACATAAATTGTAAACCCATGGATGCCTATTTCACAGTCGGTGGAGTTATGTAAAAATTTATTTTATGAAAATTTTCTCCTTAGAGTATTTTTTTAAGTACTAAAAAACATTTTTAATATCTATTACAAACATAGTAGCCATTTTGAGGACTTTTGAATTAATAAAATGGAAGGAAATAGTTTTGGCCAGCTTTTCGGGTCAAATACCCCTCTGTGCGTCGGCTGTTTGGGTGTTCTAGGTAGTTAGTCTGTTCGCCTGGGTTCGGGGGTAGCGCTAGTGTCACTTATGATTTGGGTTTTTCCAAAGTGACAGGATTTTGTGATACTAGTGTAATTTGTAATTCGTCTCCTATTTTTTTTTTTTTCAGATAATATAAAATATATTGATAATGGGGCTTTTCCTTTATCATAAGCTTGCGTTGGGTGTGTCAGCCATATTGGTTCGCTTAACGTCACGTGAAGTATAAATGGCTGTTCGTGTAACGCAGGTATGGCAAGGTTCGGAGGAGAACCTGTTCGAAGGTGAGGTTCGTAGAGTGTAAATGCACTCTAATATAATTTTTGTTTTCGTTCATATGTTGTTTGTTTCACGTTACAATATCAACATAATTATTAGAGGAAGAGTATAAATATTTCTTGGTTTCCTGAATGCTCATTCACTGTTTGTACGGAGGATTCCATTATATTGGGTCACGTAATCCAAGATAATGGAGGCACTGGAAACGAGGACTCAAATGAAGAGCTTTCGTCAGCTCTTTTGTGCGTAACTGTTGCGTAACAGCTGTCTGGGCCATATCATTCATATAATGTCTCCTCTAGATCGAGTTTAGGAATCGATTCTTCGGCTTCGTGCGTCATATCGATGGGTCCCTCTAGGATGGCATGTTTGTTGGATTTCCTGTTACCTAGCGATAATTTTTTTTTCCTGCTTATTTAACCCTTTAATAAAAGTCATAAATATATTGATAGGATAACTGTAATCTCTTGGTGACAGGAGTTTAATTCCACTAACAAAGGTATTCCACTTAAACAAGGTTTCTTATTATGGCCCGGTGCACACTGACGACACTTTTCTGCGATCCGGACTATAAGCCTATAGCCGGCTTATAGTCCGGATCGCAGAAAATTGTCGTCCGTGTGTACCGGGCCTAAGGGGGCATGTACCACTCACTATAAGAGGTTTTCAAACAACTTTTATAAAAACAATTTTAACACGTAATATAGTATTGGGTTTTCCGAAAATTTACCTTTTATTTTTTCTACTAAAAATGAATCACAAAGCTAATGTTTATTTATATGCCTTAAATCCTCATGGAATGAACTATGCTTACACACTGAATTCGTATTTATTAAGGCTCAGTTGTGTAGTTTATTGCAAACCAACATGAGTGACGATTCAGTTCATTATCGGCATATTATGATGTTCTTTTCTAAAAAAAGGGGAAAACGCAGCCCGAACTGCAAGAAAGATTCGTGACGTGTATGAAAGCGATTCAATTGCTGATAGCATCGGTTCAGAAGTGGTTTTCGCGGTTTAGATCAGATTTCAATTTGGAAGACCAGCCCCGGGCTGGCCGGAGTTCAACTCTTGACATCGAGTATATTATGACGGTCATCGCAAACAATCCACGAAATACTGTCCGTGAGATAGCTGCGGAGTTAAGAGCCCGCAAATCGACGGCCAGCGTTGGTAAATCGGAAAGGAGTGCTATTCCACCAATACAGCGCTAGGGGCCATGTGTCTTTAAGGACTCAGCAAAAGTTATTAAGCTTCAGATGGGAGGTTTTACCTCACCCGCCCTACTCTCCTGACATTGCTCCGGAGCAAATGCTTCGGATTTCCATCTTTTCCGTTCCCTAGAAAATTTTCTACAAGGGAAATCCTACTCTTCAGAAGATGACGGACCTTTTATTGTTCTTCAGGAGTAAGGACAGTGATTTTTGGAAAAAAGGGATAATAGACTTTCCAAGCCGTTGGGAAACGGTAATAGCTAACGGTGCTAACTATTTTGTAGATTAAATAAATAAATTTTAAGCTGTTCATTAATTTTCATTTTGTCCAAATTTCTCTATGAACTTTTCCGCACAACCCAATAATAAGACAAGTATGAGTTAATATTGGTTAGGGTGGAGTAACACGTGCTATTTACACTTCTTTAGGTTAGGGACCAATCAAACCCATCTAACCCTTCATGTTTTCTTATAAATGTGAATTCCACTTATAGAGGCGAAGGACAAAGGAAACTTCCACAAAAGTTTATTCCACTTATACAGGTAAGAGTTTATTTTAGGGGGAAATGATGGGACAACTAGTTTTGTACCACTTATAGTAGAAATATTCCACTTAAGCAGGTCCCACTTAGGCCCGATGCACACGGACGACACTTTTCTGCGATGCGGACTATAAGCCAGGTCAGGGGTACCTGGAGTATAATGGTAAATCCGGTCGGTCCATTGTACTCCAGGTACCACTGACCTGGCTTATAGTCCGCATCGCAGAAAAGTGTCGTCCGTGTGCATCGGGCCTTAACCAGGTCCGGCTGTATTATATTGTTTGCTTGCAACAGATATGTCTGACGACCTTGAATTAAATTTTTGCATTTTAACCAGTTAACAACCGTTGCGGTAAAGGAACAGAGAGAAAAAAATAAACAACTCTTCTAACGTCAATTTAAGCAAAATCTCCTGCTAGATGGTTCAATGATTGTATATTATTCAGTGTTGGATCTTTGGAAACAGAGATTTCTTTAAAAAAAAAAAAAACAAGAATGTTTACTAATATTTTTTTTGTTTTTGTTTTTACCGTACCTTCTTTTAGTAATATTTTATCCCTAAAGACTCAAATCTTTACCACTTCAGTTATAAAAAAACAACTTTAACTAGATCTATAATCAAACATATAAAATGTTATTAATACTATTTTCTCGGCTCAGTTAACAAAGCAGACGCATATTGTCCTGGCTGACAGTTTTAGGCGTAATGCCAAATGTGCTAAAGACCCGCGAGGTATGATCGGATTATCAAACAGCCTACTACCTCTTTGGAGAGTATAACTGTTGAATGATAGTGACGTCATTGGGGTGACGAAACTAAGAACTTCCCCGTGTACTACATCCTTTCTAAACAAGTGCGTGTTTGTTTTGATGGGTAATGACAAGCAGTATTCAGGTGTTATCTTGAATAGCACACAATTGTCTGCTATCACCCTCATTAATAAAAATGAAATATCAACCAAAACAAATGATTTGTAACAAAATCAATGAGAACAAAATATTAATAAAGATTAACTCGTCAAATTAATAATGTCTCTCTTAAATAAATTGCTTTATTATTAAATAATTGCTTTATAATCAAATAAATCCCTCCGATTTTTACGCCATTATTACTCAATTTCGAATGTATCGAATCTGACAATGATGTGGTAAAGAAATGAAAACAAAATTTAAAATTCATTAAAATTTAAGTATCCATTATATAGGTACTCCCGCGCACCCTCGGTTCATCAGCAAATACTATCGATAGTATCGATAGTTTTATGCCCGTACATCACTAATAGATAGTAATTGGGGATACATTCCAACTTTTTCCCCAGCTTTTTCAGTCGGAGAGGTAATGTTGACATTATTTAACGCAGCGTCTTCCTATTCTTTTTTGGACTAGTACGAGGTTTCGTTACTCCTACGTCTACAGCTTTCTTGATGAATTGCATCTCAATCTCCTTGCTTTCTTATCATAAGGTATTGAAGCAACCGTACTTATCAAAGAGTTTTGGCTGAATATTACGCAATTATTAGCTTGTAGGTATATAATATCGATAAGTGTACATGTATATAATGTGTTGTAAATGATCCTCTACGCATGACGTGTACCCGTACAGGTAGGAGGAACTGGAAGTAAACATATTGACTAATGAATACTAACCAGTGCCTTCATAATGAGCTAGCATAATGATCAAGTAGGCGCCGGTGGCTGGCGGGATATAGGGGCCCGATAAATCATCATTTGAATATTAGGATCGTCATTTATGAATTAATGCGTTTGCACTTGTGCCGAACATTGACAAATAACCGTTTGTGAAAGCGACTCGAAGATGCAGCCGGTGTTTTCGTCTGTTCATGACATTTTATGACATACTGGACATGACATTTTATCACATATTGCCTCTTAAGATGTATTTTATCATTTATTCCAGAGATGAACATTGAGTGATGGACTAGAAAGCCATCGCCCAAGATAGAGGGGAGTGAGCAAACGCGATGTGAAATACGTGGCGTCCCTGACAACCGACATATGATAGGGAACTTGAAGATAGCCAGTTTGAAACACGGAGGCAGGGTAAATTTAATAATACTCGGCATTAATCTCCCACCCTCTCCCCTGTCCCGGGAAACCCCGTATAGCCTAAAAGGTGACGAATGGGAGAAAGAAAAATACAGGGAACCGAAAAGATTTTTATTGATTCTTGTCCGAAAGCCAATCAAATTTAGAATCAAAAGAGTGGGTGTATGACATTCTAGAAATGATTGCTGGAACGAACTTACTGTTCAGCACCTCTAACTTACCCATGTTCTTTGCCCGTCAGTGTTGGAATCTTTTTTCTTCCCTGTGCTATCAGGTGGGTGGGTCTAGGAATTTCCTGAGGAGGGGCGACCTTTTTTTGTTTTGTTTTTAAACTACTTGAATTCCATCTTTTTAGGATGTTTAAAACGATTTAAGGATTTAATAAATGATTAATTAGAGAGAATTATTTGTTCAGTGGAAAGATTTTGGTAATAGGTTCAATTTAGAGAGACCTGTGGTGACTTGACAATGTAGTTTAAACAAGATATGATTCATCGAAGGACTTAATTTAAAATATGCACAAAGGTAAAATAAAAAAATCTGGTGCGTGCGCGCAACACACAACTTTCACTTATCAACTTACTTAGATTAGAAATTAATGATTTTTGTTAATTGCCACTTCTCAAATGAACAGAACGGCTTTAATTATGAACAATGGTCTGTCATTAAAGGCGTACTCCGCATGCGTGGGCTCAACGAGTTTTATGAGATGACTGAATATTTTTATTTTTTTCTCCTCTTTATGTTTTCTTTATTTTTATCATATCTCATACTTAGCCATTTCTTATTTTTAGGCGTAACAAGAGACAGTTAATTTATCCATATAAACAAAAAAAAAAAAAGGTACTTTATGGGAAACAAACAAACAAAATAGGCCCCCCCCCCAAAAAAAAGCCCCCTCAGAACATTTTAATAATGATAAAGCTTACTTGATATTAAAGAACACCTAATTTTCATTAAACATGACGAATTTGATAAAAATCGTTAAAGCTTTTTTTGAGTAAATAAAAAAACCCGTGAAAATGATACAAAATTTATTAAGTAAAGTCCCCCCTCCCGCAGATCAATTTTGATGAAATTTTTACTGTCATATCTCGGGCATATAAATACATCAAATACCAAGTTTGATCAAAATCGTTTAAACCGTTTTTGAGTAAATAAAAAAAAACATGTGAAAATGGTACAAAATTTATTAAGTAAAGTCCCCCCTCCCGTAGATCAATTTTGATGAAATTGTTACAGTCACATCTCGGGCATATAAATACATCAAATACCAAGTTTGATCAAAATCGTTAAAACCGTTTTTGGGTAAATAAAAAATATGTACACGTGAAATTGGTACAAAATTTATTAAGTAAAGTCCCCCCTCCAGTTTATCAATTTTGATGAAATTTTTACAGTCGTATCTCGGGCATATACATACATCATATACCCAGTTTGATCAAAATCATTAAAGCCGTTTTTGAGTGAATAAAAAAACACGTGAAAATGATACAAAATTTATTTAGTAAAGTCCCCCCTCCGGTTAATCAATTTTGATGAAATTTTTACAGTCATATTTCGGGCATATAAATAGATCAAATACTCAATTTAATCAAAATCGTTAGAGCCGTTTTTGAGAAAATCGAAAAAAACGTAAAAAGTTATTAAATAAAGTACCCCCTCCCTTTGAGCAATTTTGATGAAATTTTTGCTGTCACATCGCGGGCATATACCTACACTAAATACCCAATGTCAGGTTCCCACGGTTTATAGTTTTTGAGCTAGTCTGTTCACATACACACACAGACACACACACAGACCATTTCGCGGGACTTGGTTAATTGGACTCAGGGGACCCCAAAACGTGTATTTCCGTTGAAAACCGGAAGTCGAAATTTTTCACGATCGCAATACTTCCACTTACTATATATTTCATATATAGGTAAGTGAAAGTAAAAAAAAAAGGTATAATCTATTTTACATTTTTTCTACCCTTTAGAGCTTTTTACGGCTATCTCGGGCATTTCCTGGCTAGGATTGAACGTGAGGATTGATGATGCATGATTGACGTGCAAATCATTCGATTTTTCAAATTCCTCCCTAGTAGTATGGGTTTTAGGGACGATAAATTTCAAGATTATTACGTCCTTTTAGCTTAGAAAAATTAATAGATCTATAGCTTACCATTGGGTTTTCTTTTGTAACTTACAATCACTTAATGTCCTTCAATTCTAATCAATTAAACCTGTTTAATGACTTAAAGAGTACAACTTTTCATCTTTAAAAATGTTTTCGATTGTACTATCGATAGTTTTCCATAACTACTGTCTATATTATTCTAAAGAAACTGGCCCCACTTCAGAGAAGTGAACTTTAAATTCAACAACGTGGAGTATAATTTCGCGCCTGGTTTCTTTTTAAGTTGATGTAGTAATGATTTCATAATAAAATACAGCACGATCTCGTTTACCCGGGCTATCTACAACCTTTATAATTTTAAAATACGGAAAAATGAAAATCCGTATAATCACGAAATGTGAATAATAAAAAACAAAACTCAAAAAATCGTCAACAACGTCATGCGACTCACTACTCAGTTCTGACTTTGTCAATGTAGACATATTAAAATAAAATTGTCTATATATATAAGTAAACTAGCTGTATATACCCCCCGGAGAATATAGTTTTTTAAATCGATAAAACCTATAAAGTGAGACTTTTATCGACACAAAGGGTCGATTTCGTAAAAAACAATGTAAAGCGAGATCAAAACGATTTTTATAACAATAAAGGGGTCTTTTTCGTTTAAAGCACGCCAACCGAATCTACAGTTACAAATAGAACAACACATGTTTTTAAAAGTAACGATATTTAATAACTATTATTTTATTTGTTACTTTATTCTAACTTCCAAAAATTACAGATGTCTTCCAACATAACCTCGAATAAATCTTTGTTTCGATTCCTATGTCTCCACAGAAATTCAGCAAGATACGAATCTACTAAAGTTCTTCTAGTACCAGCTTCTACTTTATTTCGCCTTTTAGCCGCGGTCCATAGAGATTCTATCGATTGTGTATGAGCTCCTGTTTCTGCATCAATGAAATCTTTTGAATGATTTACCGTGTAATGCTTAAAGTCGTAGCCTGAAATTTTTTTTATTTTGGTACATGACCTCCATAAATCGGATATAATAGTTGTTTGAGGTAGAATGCATTGTTTGATGCATCCTAATAGGGGTTCTTCGCTTCTGTCAGGGACCGCATACATAAAACATTCTTTAGTTTCCCTACATATCTCGCCGAACACCCATTGCTGTGGATATGTTCTACCTACATTATATTTTCCTCTTGTAAAGGAAGATTCGTCGATTTCTACTGTCATCCCATTTCCTCCTATCTTGACTGGTTTTTTAATGAGGGAATCTGGGCAGACTTCCCCTAAATAATTTTTCCAATTAGTTGCAGTTTCCGCAGACATAACTAATTCTTCTTGACAAAATAAGGTGCTAGTGTACTTTTTTGTCCACGAATAAATGAAAATTAATGCAGTATTTAATGGAAATTTAGAACCAGTAAACCACGTACCTTCTCTTAAGTCGATTTCCATACGACAGGATCTATTGTTACATCTCCATCTGAATCTATTCTCTCTCTTACTTAATTTCATCTTATGTCCATTGCGGCATATCCTATCTTTATGAAGAAGACCTTTTTCCTGTAGAAAATCTACAGTTTTATCTAAATCTTTGAATTGGTCGTGTAACCTAAACTAAGCCATGTTTACAATCGTAACTAAATATTTTAGTCATATGTTGTAATTGTAAAGAACCGAGTATTACGTAACCAATTAACGATATCGCAAATAGTAACGTAGTAGTTACCATATGTTCATGTTTGTACCTGTAAATTAGGTTGGCGTGCTTTAAACGAAAAAGAACCCAATAAAGAATATATCCAGAGATCGGCTGAAGTTATGCAATTTTAAAATGGATAGATGTTCGCACCTGGTATCAAAGAACCACTTAGCGAAATTTGGAGAATTTAGGACAAACGGTATCGATTTCTAGAAATAACAAACAAACAAACAGAAGTTCATCTTTATTTATATAGATGTTAAAAAATTGTAATGTTAAAAAATAAATTTTATCTGAAGAGAATAGATTGGCCATGGCAGAGAATCGAAACAGTTGCAACGCTCTTACCCTCCAGTTACATCCTGAATTTTTTTTGTTAATAATTCTATAAAAATTTTACTAATAAAATTATTTTCTATGTCAACAGTTAATAAAATTAAAATGTTTAGTGTCTGAGATGAACAATCGAATAAATTTTAAAAGTTATTCCTGCTAGATGGTGGAAGATAGTTGACCATAGATATAATGAACAGGAATTGGTTGGGGGTGCGGTCAAAATAATAAGCACAAATATGTGATATTTACATATTTTATTCTAGCCAACGTTTCGACCCAAATTTTAGGTCATCATCAGGGCTAAATGAGAAAAAATCTGGTGCGTGCTCGCAACACACAACTTTCACTTACCAACTTACTTAGATTAGAAATAAATGCGTTTTGTTAATTTCCACTTCTCAAATGAACAGAACGGCTTTAATTATGAACAATGGTCTGTCATTAAAGGCGTACTCCGCATGCGGGGGCTCAACGAGTTTTATGAGTTGACTGAATATTTTTCTTTTTTTCTCCTCTTTATGTTTTCTTTATTTTTATCATATCTCATATTTAGCCATTTCTTATTTTTAGGCGTAACGAGAGTCAGTTAATTTCTCCATGTAAACAAAAACAAAGGTACTTTATAAGGAAGAAACAAACAAACAAAAATGCCCCCTCCCAAAAAAAGCCCCCTCAGAACATTTTAATAATGATACAGCTTACCTGATATTAAAGAAAACCTAGTTTTCATTTAACATGACGAATTTGATAAAAATCGTTATAGCCGTTTTTGAGATAATCGAAAAAAAGGTGAAAATTGGAAAAAAGGTCATGAAATAAAGTGCCCCCTCAGTTGGACCAATTTTGATGAAATGTTGGCTTTTACATATATGGTATATACATACATCATATACCCAGTTTGATCAAAATCGTTAAAGCCGTTTTTGTGTAAATAAATAAAACACGTGAAAATGATACAAAATTTATTAAGTGAAGTCCCCCCTCCGGTTAATCAATTTTGATGAAATTTTTACAGTCATATCTCGGGCATATAAATAGATCAAATACTCAGTTTAATCAAAATCGTTAGAGCCGTTTTTGAGAAAATCGAAAAAAACGTAAAAAGTTATTAAATAAAGTACCCCCTCCCTTTGAGCAATTTTGATGAAATTTTTGCTGTCACATCGCGGGCATATACCTACACTAAATACCCAATTTCAGGTTCGCACGGTTTATAGTTTTTGAGCTAGTCTGTTCACACACACACACACACACACACACACACACACACACACACACACACACACACACACACACACACACACACACAGACCATTTCGCGGGACTTGGTTATTTCGACTCAGGGGGTCCCAAAACGTGTATTTCCGTTGAAAACCGGAAGTCAAAATTTTTCACGATCGCAATACTTCCACTTACTATATATTTCATATATAGGTAAGTGAAAGTAAAAAAACAAAAAACAACCAATCAGATAATTTATATAAACAGATACAAATGTGTGTGAAACATTAAACAAAATTAAACGATTAAAGATTCTATATTATATGCTACTAATTACTATGTAAATAGTACATAATATGTACATAGTATGCACACAATATGTACGTAGTACATAGAAATTAGTAGCATATAATATAAAACCTTTAATTTATATCACTTTAAATACTTTTAGTCCCACACCCTACTACATTGCTTATAATTATTTTTTAATCATAATGCATCCAAAAATCTCTTACCATTCATTCAGTGACTTATTTTGTATCATTAAATTTTTATATATCCATCTTGTTTATCGTTTTTAAATTTTCGATTTACACACCGCTTTGCATTTTTACTTTCACTTACCTATATATGAAATATATAGTAAGTGGAAGTATTGCGATCGTGAAAAATTTCGACTTCCGGTTTTCAACGGAAATACACGTTTTGGGACCCCCTGGAGTCGAAATAACCAAGTCCCGCGAAATGGTCTCTGTGTGTGTGTGTGTGTGTGTGTGTGTGTGTGTGTGTGTGTGTGTGTGTGTGCTTGTGTGTGTGTGTGTGTGTGTGTGTGTGTGTGTGTGTGTCTGTGTGAACAGACTAGCTCAAAAACTATAAACCGTGGGAACCTGAAATTGGGTATTTAGTGTAGGTATATGCCCGCGATGTGACAGCACAAATTTCATCAAAATTGCTCAAAGGGAGGGGGGTACTTTATTTAATAACTTTTTACGTTTTTTTCGATTTTCTCAAAAACGGCTCTAACGATTTTGATTAAACTGAGTATTTGATCTATTTATATGCCCGAGATATGACTGTAAAAATTTCATCAAAATTGATTAACCGGAGGGGGGACTTTACTTAATAAATGTTGTATCATTTTCACGTGTTTTATTTATTTACTCAAAAACGGTTTTAACGATTTTGATCAAACTTGGTATTTGATGTACTTATATGCCCGAGATATGACTGTAAAAATTTCATCAAAATTAATCTTCGGGAGGGGGGACTTTACTTAATAAATTTTGTATCATTTTCACGGGTTTTTTTTATTTACTCAAAAACGGCTTTAACGATTAACAAAAATAAGATATGAATGTAGAAAAATGTGTGACTTTGGGAAATGATATTTAGCAAAACACGTCAATTACTAATCTAAGTAATTTGGTAAGTGAAAGTTGTGTGTTGCGCGCACGCACCAGATTTTTATTCTACATTTCATCTTATTTACTTAGGCTTCGTAACTACAGACCATTGTAACCTCATTACATGTTATTATACCTATGTTTTATATATTTCTCTTCATTACCTCAAATATCACAATTTAAGTTTTGTCTTGTTTTCATTTATTACTTTCATCATGGCCTTACTTTAAGAGTTTTTTAAATACTACAAAAATTTGTTTATGTTTATTTTATCTAACTTTTTTAATGTTTCACACACATTTGTACCTGTTTATATAAATTATCTGATTGGTTGTTTTTTATAGGGTTTTTCTCGTTTAGCCCTGATGATGACCTAAAATTTGGGTCGAAACGTTGACTAGAATAAAATATGTAAATATCACATATTTGTACTTATTATTTTGACCACACACACAACCAATTCCAGTTCATTATTTCCTGCTAATTTAGTAAGAATCTTTTTTATTTTATCTCTATATTTTTCAAGCAAAATTTTGTTTTATTCACATAATCTCATAGATTTGGGGTCATTAAGCCACCTTCTATAAACTTGTTATTTAACGTATTATTATGTCTGGTTTTTGCTAACTTAGCCCTGATGAGGACCTGAAATTTGGGTCTAATTGTCGGCTCAATTAAAAATTTAATATTTTCATATTAGTGTGATTTATTTTGACCGCACCCCCAACCATTCCCTCTTCATTATTTCTACGATCAACTATCTTCCATCATTTTATATATATATATATATATATATATATATATATATATTTATATATATATTTATATATATATATATAGCAGTGGCCTCGTCGCTATGCAGGCTGAAGGCTATTTATGTAAGAAGAGATACCAGCCAATAGAACAAGGTCGGCTATCGGTCACTCAGACCACTACACCTACGATCAACACTTCTCGAAGTACCCGGAAAGGGTATACGCATGTACACAACATATACACTCACGTATATACTCACAACTATATACGAAACGTATGATCATCAGAGTCGGAAATGGAATGTCACCATACAATAATGCAGGCTTTTGAGCGATTTGTAAAAATTTAAATTTTATTGTTAAAAATATTTTTAACAATAAAACTAAAATGAAAAGCAGATCTAAATATCAATAAACAATAGGCAGAAATAAATAAAACCTGGGTAATACATTGAACATCTTACGCATTCCAGAGAATACTAATCCAAAAGGACCTTTTCATAGCAATGTGTTTCGTCCAGACAAGACTTATCCTGAGGACGGAAGAAAAAAAAAAAAAAAAAACGAAGAAGACATCCTCAATCGGCGAATCGTAGTCCTTCTCAATCTCCTCCAGGCCAAGGATAAAATATTGGTTATTACCGAGCCTCCTTTCTTGTTCCTTTTGCCACGTTATCCTTAATGCCCTCCAGTTCGCCATTAGAACCGCCCGTCTGTTGAACGTGTAATTTCCAAACCTTCATTACCATCGAGAGGCTGCACCCACTCCCAAGCACGTACCTTCCTTAATCTCGCAGGAGCTTCAAATCGAGTTACAAGTTATCTGCTTCAATAGTGTAAAGTAGCATCTAAAAATTTTAACAACCAATAGTCGAGTAAGAATAAATAAGCTATATCCTTGTCTAAGCCGTCCCTCGGATAGGACGTAAAATGGAGATCCTGAGCCTGTAAGATGTCAAGTACTCGTATAGATCCCTATCCTAATTATAATTCAATAAGCAAAATTTAGGACTCCAACTGTAGCATCGTCCGTTTATCTTTAGTGGCATAAAGTGACTTTAAAGAAACAGACTCTGTAATTAATCATATTATAAAACATTTGTTTTCTCTATGATATTTAATTTCTTTACATTTATATGTCCGATGTTTAAATGTTTAAATGTCAATTCTTCTCTGTAAAGTATCACAGAGATACTTCCATTTTAGCTCTAATTATCACCCAATACGAGTGTCGAAACGTAAGCTAGTTAATAAATGTAAATTTCTGACTGAATTTCCAAAATATTGTAACGCTTATAACGCTGTTAAGAAATATTTATTAAACAAAAATATACAGTTATCAATGCCAACGAATTAATAAAACTTAAGTACTTGAGCAGGTTACAAAATGATAACGTTATAACACACAATCATATGACTTGAGCTACACATTCAAGACACAGACTTATCTCAGATTCAGACTTAGACGAGCTCGTTCAGTCACTCGCTCCCTAAATATAATCTTAAATGGTCAGGTCTGGCATTTTCCAGAACAATGTGGACAATTCTACGCCTTTGTGGACTAGGCGCGAAAGATCTAGACCCAAACAGTTCGTTCCAACCGCTTATTTTGTTCCAACAAACGGTCTGGAAGCTTACACCGTATGTTTTATTTTATTTGCTTATCGATTTAACGTTACAATATTTATAATCTTAGAAGAATTTTTAAGAAAACAGTCGAGCATTTTCCACCTCTGTAAACAAAGTAACGCAACACCATAAATTAAATACCTATCGTAACTAAACTTAACGCAATAATAAGTTGTGGTACACTGTGTATCAACCCTGATGTAAAAAATGTACCGAAAGAAATTCCCCCTCTAATCCCATGTAAAAAATTATGTTGCATCGTATATGATACAAAAGCTGAGATTAGAGGTTCATCATATATGATTGGTTGCTATTAATCAAAACTATCAAAAAGAGGCAAGTCCTTGTACCATTTTAGGGTATTTATTTTGAGATTTTGTTATGTACATTTTCTTTTTTTAATGTGGTCTATGATTCAATAAAATTAAAAAAAAATATTATTATTTTTTATTTTTAATAAGCTTCATAAGAGTAGACAATCCAGGCAGACAGATGACCTGTATATAACGGGGCTTTCTCTAAGGCTCACTGTATAGTCACCTAATGTCGTCCAAGGTTCTTTAATCGATCCACCACATAATAATATATAGTAATCGATTTATTATTCATTTTAAATATCATGTTATCATAGAAATGAGGTTAGCAGAACAAACTACTAAATATCACTCTTTTATATTAACTTAATGATCTCTATTTTATCATTAACTTATTATACTACTAGCTGTGGGGCCCGGCTTCGCTCAGGGAGTTGTGGAATAGGTGGAATGAAAGAATAACTTCAAAATGTAATAGTACATAAAAATAGACCAAAATTAATCATGATTAAAACAAAATTCGTACCATCCCGAAACTTCAGTTTAGTATTATTGGTAAGTTTCGAAACCTCAGAATCCGCCCATATATGGTTTGGGTATAAGAGACCCTATTAATGCGGTTCTCTCAATGCGTTCTCTTCCCTTTTCTTGATTTAGAAAAAATATTTTGGCAGCAAATATGGCCTGGTATGTACCATTTTTTATGGTTTCTACGTTCTTATTCCATTGAAACCATTCCATGACGAGACCGCATCCTTATCAAGTTGAGTAACTTCTCCTTTTTCGAATTCGGTTGAAAATTTACGAACAGAACAGAACTATTAAAATAGAGAAATATTATATTAACACTTTATTTCCGGTATATATTCCATTAGGTTTATCTTTTATTCATATTATCTATAGGTTATCTGTTTTATTCAGTGTTAGTTTTTATTCGCTCACTACACTAATTAGCAATTTTTCTTTTGTTGTAAATTTACGCTTATAGTGTATATTGATTAAAGGCAATGTTTCGACCAATTCTTTCCTCTTCTGTAAAACTTAATTCGCTTAGGAATCCAGTTGGTTTTGTTTATTTTTAATTTCAATTCATTGCAGAGATGTAATGACCTTACTGAAAAATAAAAATGAAGAAATAATTATTTATACATAATCTCGTGTAATTTAAAGAAAACAGCTGAAGCTAAAACCATAACAAACCGAACTAATGAACGATAACCTTATGAATTGAGCTTAGCTAGCGCTCCTGGCTTCCAAATGTCGAACTAAATTTTTTCATTCATTAACTCGCCTGGGCTTATTAGAGGGGCTAATTACATGTAGCGAAAGGCTTAAAATTACAGCCCTTGTCCCTTCAACATTACTCACTTAAAATGAAAACTGAAACCTTCTTCATCATTAGAGGCAATAGGGCAATATGACGACATAACATTCTTGATAGTACGTGTAGTCGTTTTTGAGCCTTTTCGGCACGCACATTGTACACTTTGCTTTATAATATATATTGATTATTATTAAGTTATTGAAACAATAAATTTCTGAAATAGGTCAGCTTAATCGCAAATAATGCATACCTCTTTCTCTAATCACTTGTGAAAAAATAATATTAACATGCCATAAGTATGTGTCTATTGTTATTTAACTCTTCTAGTTAATAACTCAAAACAATAATGGAACACACGGTTATGAAGAAAGTTTATTTTAATGATTACTCAAAAGAAAAACACATCAATAATAATCTGATCGACGGTTTCACTATAGTAAAACTATCGATGGTTTGTCGATATCAGGCAACACTAACTTCTCAAAATTTTTAAAACAAAAGTTGTCCCACTGCAATCTATCTATCTACCTATCGTAAAAATTTTGATTTGAAGGATCGCCTGTGGTATAGTACTGTACCAAACAGGTCTTAAAATAGTGCTGTAAATTAGTCCGTGTTTCTTTTTAATGTGGTTCAGTAAAAAAAATTAATTGATTAATAGGTTTTAAAAAACTACCCCCCCCCCCCGCCACCAAAACCCAATGAAAACGTTTTCTAAGAAAGAACCTTCACGGTCTGTTCCATTCAATTGAGAAGTAAAATCCTTGTTTTTTTTAATTGAAGGCTAATTTCTCAAAACCGTTTTCAAACATTATTTTAGAAATGAAGTAAAAAAGTCTTCCAAGAACACGACAGGAGAAGGAATTCTTTATTTAACTCAAGCCATAAAATATGACTTGATACTGATGGAATTCTTCGGCAAGACCGCATCATCTACAGACCTTCGAATGGTGCGAACGTGTGGCATGGAAAGTTTCACAAAGAACAATAAGAAAAACAAAGAAGTTCACTAAAAATACAAATGGTACAACTGAACAAAGGAATATAATTGAATCAGTATTTTTAGAACATATCTTATATATACGAAAAATACTATTTACGTTTTAATTTTTAATTTACTTTAGATCCTTATATTTTTGACGTATAATAAATATAAAGAGAAAAGAGAAAGCAAGTATAGTTAAGGGAATATCTGTTTCGATAGGTGAAATGATGGTCAGGATTTGCAGTTTGAAAAAAAAAATATTTTTTATATATATAAATATGATATACAAGAATAAAAAATTATAACTTGTGGATCAGGGCTAAAAGAAAACAACTATATGAGTATCTATGCTAGAGGATGACAGTAAATGAATATTTTACAGAACTGATAATAATATAAAAGATGGTAAGCATTCATCCATCTGGAAAAAAAATAACCCTGTAAATCATAAAACTGATAAAGAGATAATTTCATCCTCTTATTCTAACATCTTCCTCATTCTCAAATCCTAGTTTTGATTTCATAGGTATCCGCAATTATCGATTTACCTCTTGTATTGTTATTATCTTTAGTATGAAGATAATAATAGTGAAAGATACTCATATATTTGTTTTCTTATAGCCCTGATGATGATCCACAAGTTGGATCGAAACGTTGGCTTTCGAAAATAAATATTTTTTTCAAACTGCAAATCCTGACAATCATTTCACCTGTCGTAAAGATTAACAGTTGACTATCTCTCACCTATACGAATATCTGTTTGCTTAACTTCACTTTATGCAACTAAGGCTAATCGGACGATGCTACAGTGGGAGTCCTAAATTTTGTGTACTTGTATCTAATAGAACAATTGTAAAATATCACAGATATGTCTACCCGTTTTTGAATTATAGGTCTCTGAAACCGTCAAAAATAGGTCCAGAAACAGAAAGAATCATGATTAAAAGTAGCTGTAGACGTTTTCCAAATTTGAGGAAGACTATGAGATTGGTGGAGATTTTTAATCATAAAAAGCTAGATTTATTGAATTTTATCACTAGTTTTCAATTTTTTTAGTAATGAAGACATTTTCATTCCACTTTTATATTTTGTTGTGTGATTAGATATAATATCACCTATTTGTAAAAAAAATATAAAAATTTTACAAAATGCCCTTTGCGAGAAAATTGAAATTAAACTTTTAAATTTGTTTTTAAGATAATTTCTTTAGTACTAACCTATATATTGATGTATATCATATGAAATAGCATGGAATGCGCTGTTAAAAGCCACCAATCTCATAGTCCTAGTCAAATTTGGAAAACATCTACAGCTATTTTTAATCATAAAAAGCTAGATTTATTGAATTTTATCACTGGTTTTCAATTTTGTAGTAATGAAGAAATTTTCATCCCACTATTATATTTTGTTGTGTGATTAGATATAATATTACCCATTTCTAAAAAAAAAATATAAAAATTTTACAAAATGCCCTTTTTGAAAAATTAAAATTTCTTTAGTAGCAACCTATACAGCATATATGCTGTATAGTAGTATATAGTATAGCACATGAAACGGCATTGAATGCGCTGTTAAACGACACCAATTTCGTAGTCCTAATCAAATTTGGAAAACATCTACAGCTATTTTTAATCACGATTCTTTCTGTTTCTGGACCTATTTTTGAGGGCTTAAGAGACCAATAATTCAAAGACGGGTAGACATATCTCAGTAATATTTCACAATTGTCCTAGCAGATACAAGTAGTACACATGAACTGAATTTCAAGAAAATCTGAGATGTTGAAGCTCAAGCCTGTGTTGAATTGACGTGTAATGACCCTTATATTAATTAAATTCAATATAAAATATTTTAAAATACAACCATAAAAGTTAGTAAGTTATTAAGGTGCATTCATACTTAAAACGCAAACTTTGGCTTGCAGCTGTATGTTATAAAGTGACTAAAATATGTTTTTTCCATTTTCCACGGCAGCGCTGGTACCGGGTTTTATTTCTTATTTTCATCTTCTTTTACGATTATTTCTTACTTCTTTTTGTTTTCTTGGATATAATAATACGAAGCCAAGGCGAATGCGATCATGGCGAAAACCACTACGTCAGCCATAACTTTTTTTGTTTGGTTAGCGTGAGTATAATTGCAACTCTACGACAATACACAAGCTAAGACTTAAAATGTTTCATGATAGAAGATGGTGCATAAGATTTTTAAAAATCAAAACAAGAGTAGCAGAGAAGAGATCAAATAGGTAGGATGTAATACGGCAAGACAAAGAAGTAGAGACTTGAACGAGGTAATAACGATGAAAAGAGAAGAATCGGGCATAGAGGTAGAAGAGTGACGTCACAAGCAGGCAGGACAGGTCTCGACCAATGAGTCAGCCCGGGGCATCAAGGTCGATTACCGGCTGCACATCGTTCGGGAGTGATGCAGCAACCCTAAATCTAAAGTCCCATAATCTGACTATTTGTTAGCTATATAGGTATGGAATGTAATAATTAGAGCTCGGATTGCAGTGCAATTGCATCTTTTTTTGGAAAGTCAGAATAGAGCGAACTTAGCGAAGTTACTTGTCCGAATCAAGCGTAATGGGATGTTTTAATGAAGTTTTATACTGCAAGAAATTGTACGTTTTGGGTTTTACTGCACGAAATTGCATCTTTTGATATTTTGAAGAAAAAATATAGTACAAATTGTAATTTTCTTTAATACACATCAAAACATTAATGGAAAAATAAATGTGAATATCATAGTAAAAAAATAGAGGGAACTTGGGAGATGTAAACCAACACAAAACTCCGATTTCCCAGATATTACGGTTCAGTGGTTCTTGGACGTTTACATTTTGTTTCTCAATGCTCATCGTTTTGTCAGTATCAAACTAGCTTCTGTCGAGTATATTTTTACTATAAATTATTAAAATGTGAGAAAGTGTGTCTTCGAAAACTGCGGGATGGATTGAAAAAAATCACGAACTCAATAGGGATGGTAGTGTAGTGTTCTGTAAATCTTGTGATAAAAAATTGGGTGTGAGAGGAAATTACAAATTGATACCCGCTGTAGCTCAAGTAAGTACTTACCTAATTTTTTTAACACTAGAACGGTAACAGGGGTAGTGTGTGCCACCAGGGTGATTTAAAAATAAGCCTACGCACCGGATATTGCATCCGTGATTCCATAATTTGAGTAGTATCTTTCCTTTTTTAAGATCTTCCTATTTCCAATATATGCAATTACAGCTCACATGCGAGTATTTTACTCTGTAATCCACATCTTGCTGTTACTATTTTAAGAAAATATTTTATGTTTCGATTTTTTTACCGGAATATTTTTCAAAAATGTATCAATAGTATTATAAAAAAAAGATCCAAAATTCAGTGATTATACCAAAAGCTATACCAAAACCAATATTATAAAAATAATCTTTAAATCAAAAGAGTTTCTATTTCAATTTACTCTCTGCTACTTACTTTTTTCCAAAGTAGCTATTTATTGTTCATAAAAATAATTTAATGCCTGATTTTCAAGCAATACATTTTTATTGCATGTTTTTGCACGTTTTGAAGTTTTAACGCACGTTTTGAAGTTTTTATTGCACGTTTTCAAATGTTTACTGCACGGAATTCCGAGCTTTAGTAATAATAAATTGTTGGTTCTTTACAAGTATTAAAGGTATATCAATGAACTTTGGCGGAAAAGTCACTTTTACAATAAGAATTCGAAGGACAGTAGTAATGGACCGTAAATAGTGACCGTAGAAGTTTATGTTATTGAAATAGTTGTGAGTGCGGTCAAAATAAAAAAACAATATATATGCTTAATTACATGTATTATTGCTGTCCCTCGGATATGACGTAGAATGGAGGTTCCGAGCCTGTACGATGTCAGGTACTCGTTGAAGATATACTAATTATGCCTGGATAGACAAAATTTAGGTTTCCCACTGTAGCATGGTCCGATTAGCCTTGCTTTGCATAAAGGGTATAAATATAATACAAACATATTTATATTGTGACAACCAAAAGTAATAAAAAAATTCCCATCTAAAACACCTAATACAGGATAATTAACAACACATTTCAGCAACAATTAACATATTACACGCACAAATTATGCTAGGAAATATTTAATATTTGAGCGTGATCACGGTCAAATCACCTCCTGGCACGACCGCTGAACAAGAGAAACAGTGCCTTATTACACAGTACTGAACCCAAGAACCTTCATGAGTTGTAGTGGTAAAGGATTCTTTTTTTAAACTCTTCGAAAATGTTCTTGAATTATCTTTCTTGCTCGTATATAGTAGAGGAGAGCGGGGTTGGTTGGCCTTTCGTTTATAATTTCCACCACAATTGTTGTGAAGGCGCCACAATCGTATCATGTGTCCCGCTCGACCTCGGGAGTCTTGTCCTGAGGTTTCAGTCTGATGCTAACAGTGTAGAGAAGTTTGTGCTTCATTGATTGATTTTACAAAATGTAAGTAATTTTTTTTATTTTCAGTAAATTTGGTTTTAAGGCATGGCAAAATTTTTAAATTTGACTCCGATTCTGTTCACATAGCCCCTTTGAAAAACCTAACCTTTCAACTAACCAGTTTCTTGTTTGGTTGTTCTCCCCTGTCCTGGCAGCCATCTTTCATACGATTTCTCCTGTGGGGTTAGTTGGCTATCTTCAACAAGGGTTTGTTGGCACAGTTGCAAGTCCTGGCTTCCATGAAAATGATTCCGCAGACACTTTCTCATGATACGATTGAAGGGCCTGAGAATATTCATCCTACCTAAAGTTTTTCAAGATGTGGTAAATTCGTTTTGTTTTTATGAAAAGTTTGTTTACATTGTTCTAACGCAATGATTCTTCTAAGCCATTACATTTTTCTAATTTCTGCTGATTGAAATGTTATGTAACTTTGTTCAATTGAAATAAATGCAGCCTTATGGTAAAATGCAGCCAATTGTTATTCTATTTTCCCTTTAGCTGTTAAAAACCGATTAACATTATTATATCAGTATAGTGCAGCTTTTAATAACAATAATATGTGTCAGGCAGTACTTGAATGAGATGGCCAAACAACACTACCTTTTAGGCCAACCTGCACCACATGGGGGTTAATTGGCGTACTCTGGCTTGACGAATTCTTAAATTTCCTATGATCATAGTGTTAAATATTATGTGTTGCAAAAAATACTTGAAGTACTCTAATACTTGGGGTTTACAGTGGTATCAGCCAGATTGGGATTATATTAACAGGAATGACTCAACAATCAAAAAAGTGAAAACTGTTGCCAACCAACCCCGCTCTCCCCTATCGTATAAATATTATTATCCATCATGACAAAATTTTCAATTGGAGCCCAGTTCTTGGTCTTTTCATATTAACAATAATAATTGAGTAAATAACCCGCAGATATCAAAAATTTAAAAAATAATTAAAATAGTTTGAATTTTATTACATCCTTGAAACTTATGTAATATAAGTTTCAAGGATATAAAAAAAAAAAATGTAATATCTTTTTTACGCTGTAGGATCTGAATCTTTTTTTAACATATCTCTATATAATTTAAGACTTTATGAAAAATCTAACTCTTACAGTAGAAGTAATAGTAACTTTCAGACAAAAGTTCTTAAATCTAAAATTTGCGAAGAACTTAAATTTTTGGATTTGCCTTTATCTGCATTAGGTAAAAGGTAGGGCCTATAAAAGAGGGATGAAATAGGAAGAAAGAAATTAGATAAGGGTATAGATTAAATTTCAAGTTGAATAAACATCTGTCAAACATCGGGAAACAGCAATGAGTAAAAGTCGCTCTTTGTTAGCGGTTACCTCTCACGATTTCAATGAATTTTCATGATCAATGACCTTTTTTTTTCTTCTTTATACTTTCACTAATTATCTACATAAGAAAATACAGCTAAGGAAAGTATTGCAATCGTGAAAATTTTCGATTTCCTGTTTTCAACGGAAATACAAGTTTTCAGGTCTCCTGAATCGAAGTGGTGTATTTGTGAACCGACCAGCTCAAAATATATAAATTTTATGAAATTTATATTAGGTATTTGAGATAGATACATGCCCGTTATATGAAAGCAAAGATTTAGTCAATTTTGAGTAACCGGAAATTGCGGTTGTAAACGGAAGTAACTTTGTACCATAAATGTTACTCAAATAACTTTTTTTTACGATATTCTCAAAAATGGTTCCACTAATTTGATTAAACTCGTCATGTTTTTATATAATGAAGTATTTTTAGGTAGTTTTTATCATCATAGAAGTGATCTGATTCGCGGTCGCAAGAGACGAAGCTGCTTCTTGACTGGAACTAGAGTAACGGGGACAGAAGCCGGTCCAGCACCTAGGATTCATAGGATTTTTGAGAGTTTTTTATTTATTTGTCCATAATTAATTAAAGCCCGATAGAGCAAAATAACCACTTTTGACCGGTACTGTATATATACAATTTTTTTTTTTTTGCTTCCTCGTTTCATCATCATCATCATTTTAAAGCAAATCCGCTTTAATCCGTACTTAGAGCTGAGGTGACTTCACTCGGTAATGAGGGGCAGGCAGCTGGTAGGTTAACTCAGTTCACTCACTCCTTCAGTTCACTTCTTCTTGACGTGGAATTAGTGATCGCTCGAGGTAAACTAATGGCCTTTTGGTGCTGTTTAATCACTCTCTTTTATAAATATACTCCAATTATTCTTGTTAAATGAATACATTAAATAAAAGTTTTATGTCAGTTCTCGTGATGGGTAATCTCAAGCTATCAGCTAGTATTGCATCCCTTATTTATTAGGTACAGGATTGTAGATAGAGAATGAAATGAGTCAGTATTATTATCTATTGAGCTTTTCGCTTATATACATGTCTTTTTCAGGCATTTGCTCCATTTGAAAGATTTTTAAATAATTATTGTCTAAAGAAGAAAAAATCCAAAACAATTAATTTAAAATATCCA
The DNA here is from genome assembly GCA_911387785.2 of Aelia acuminata. Lineage (NCBI taxonomy): Eukaryota > Metazoa > Arthropoda > Insecta > Hemiptera > Pentatomidae > Aelia > Aelia acuminata. Next base: position 14,200,308 of record OU426979.1, read on the forward strand.
ATTTTTTTAGGACTTTTAACTGAAAAGATATTTTAAAATAATTTATCTGATAGTATATTTTATGATTTATTCTAATTCGAGGCGGATGATATATTGAAAATTGAAATGTAGGGATTTATGTCTTAAAATCGATATATCGCCGATCCATCGCACTTGATCGATCAAATTCTATTATGGTATTTTAGCACCCTTCACCCTCTTTCACTGTGAAAAAAATCAGAACCAACTATTGCCAATAAAAGAATTCATATGAATTTATATACTTTCTTTTCATAAATTTCATAGTCAACGTGGATGAAATCACAACGCATTTGTGTGCAATAATTCTACAGCCATTCTTATTATTTATAAAATATGTTTGGTGCAGCAAAATAAAAAATAAAAAATCAACAGAAAAAAATTAAATTAATTTTAAGCAAAATCTATGCTCATCTCTCTGATATTATTTTTTTTTTTTTTTATTAAGCTTTACTTTTTATATTATTGCACCAAACATCTATATAAATAAATATGAAATTCTGTTTGTTTGATTCTTTGTTTATTTGTTCTTCATAGAAATCCATACCGTTTGTCCTAAATTCTCTAAATTTCGCTCAGTGGTTCTTTGATACCAGGAGCGAACACTGTCCATATTAAAACTGCATAACTTTAGCCGATCTTCAGCTGATATTCTTTATTCTCTAAATTTCGCTCAGTGGTTCTCTAATACCAGGTGCGAACACCTGTTCATTTTAAAACTGCATAACTTCAGCCGATCTTCAGCTGATATTCTTTATTCTCCAAATTTCGCTCAGTGGTTCTTTGATACCAGGTGCGAACACTTGTCCATATTAAAATTGCATAACTTCAGCCGATCTTCAGCTGATATTCTTTATTGTTATAAAAACCGTTTTGATCTCGCTTTACATTAGTTTTTTTTACGAAATCGACCGTTTGAGTCGATAAAAGTCTCACTTTATTATTTAAAAAATGAAATTCTCCGGGTGAAACCGGTATATACAGCTAGTATTTTATAAATTAGAAGAATGGCTGTATATATAACTCTTCCAGTGAGTTTGCAATTTCTAGTTCTTTCGAACATGATGAATACTCCGGCAGATATAATCCGGCCTGTTAGGTACAGATAGCGCAGAGGTTCTGCCCCGCACTCAACACCCTCAGCGGAGCACCACACCATAACATCAGAACATCCTGCCATCCTCATGTATTATTCATGCTATGTTATACTGTTAGGGGGCATTACCTGCGACTTATTTGCATTCACTCGTGGAAATCTGAGCTTGGTCATTACGGTCCATATTGGGCCCTGTTTTCTGAGCAATGTAGCGCCATCTGCGCGTGTGCATATAGATGTGAAAAATAAAAAAAAATAAAGTTAAATAGGGAAAAAACCAAAACTAGGAACTTTCTTTGGTACTTGTGAATCATAGCGGAGCCATGTTTTCCGCCCCCTTCCATACAGCCTAACAGTTACTGATAACATTTTGTTCGTATTTATAAAAACTGAATTGAAGCATTATGTTAATAACTTTAAATAACTTAGAAAACAGAAAAAGAATTATAATAAAACAGTTATATTAATTTGTATTTAATTAAAAGAGTGACTATTGCTTTCTTGTTTTCTCATTAAGGTGCCTTTACACTCTACGAACCTCGAACAGGTTCTCCCCCGATCCTTGCCATACCGACGTGAAGCGAACAGCTATTTATACTTAACGTGACCTTAAGCGAACCAATATGGCTGATGTACCCAACGCTAGCTTATGATGAAGAAAAAATCTCCATTATCAATATGTATATTTTAATAGGTTAAATGATGGTCAGGATTTTCAGTTACAATGATATTTATTATGGTAAGCCAACGTTTCGATCCAACTTGTGGATCTTCATCAGGGCTAAAAGAAAACAAATATATGAGTATCTATGCTAGAGGATGACAATAAATGGATACATTACAGAACTGATAATAATATAAAAGATGGTGTATACATGAATATTAAAATAAGAGGCTGGTTTACAAGATAAAATAGAATCTGATATTTACCTACTGAGTCCAGGTGGATACTAAGACTAAAGGTAAAAATGAGGTGAGAGGTAGTGGTAGGGGGTTGGTTTGCCGACTTCAAAGGTTTATGACGGGGAAATCCAACGCTTTTGAAGTGAAGGCACATGACAACTGAGTGAACAAAAATATTTAAAAACTAACAAAATATATGGTACTGTATACAAATAGTTGTGTCTGGACTGAATAATAACATAAAAATGAGATAATACATAATGTAACAATGCATACAAATTTGGAAAATATACAAAAAGAAGCATACAATACAAAAAATAATTATAGTACAAGAGGTACAGAGATAATTGCAGGTACCTATGAAATCAAAACTAGGATTTTAGAACCCTTCGACTTTGAGAACCCCTCCATATTAGCAACTGTATCTAACCACGACAAACGTCTCCTCTCAGAATCCATTTTCATCCATCTAGAAACAAATAACCCGGTAAATCACAAAACAGATAAAGAGATAATTTCATCCACTTATTCTAACATCTTCCGCATCCTCAAATCCTAGTTTTGATTTCATAGGTACCTGCAATTATCTCTGTACCTCTTGTACTATTATTATTTTTTGTATTGTATGCTTCTTTTTGTATATTTTCCAAATTTGTATGCATTGTTACATTATGTATTATCTCATTTTTATGTTATTATTCAGTCCAGACACAACTATTTGTATACAGTACCATATATTTTGTTAGTTTTTAAATATTTTTGTTCACTCAGTTGTCATGTGCCTTCACTTCAAAAGCGTTGGATTTCCCCGTCATAAACCTTTGAAGTCGGCAAACTAACCTCCTACCACTACCTCTCACCTTATTTTTACCTTTAGTCTTAGTATCCACCTGGACTCAGTAGGTAAATATCAGATTCTATTTTATCTTGTTAACCAGCCTCTTATTTTAATATTCATGTATACGCCATCTTTTATATTATTATCAGTTCTGTAATGTATCCATTTATTGTCACCCTCTAGCATAGATACTCATATATTTGTTTTCTTTTAGCCCTGATGAAGATCCACAAGTTGGATCGAAACGTTGGCTTACCATAATAAATATCATTGTAACTGAAAATCCTGACCATCATTTAACCTATCGTAATTGAAGAACAGTTGACCATCTCTCATCTCTAATTATGTATATTTTATATTACCTGAAAAATAAAAAAAAAGGAGACGAATTAGAACTGCGCACTAATATCACAAACAACTCCTGTCAACTAATGCTATTTAAAATAGCAATAAGCATTCTACAGATAACCTTGCCGGTTGAAATAAATAAAAATTTGTCTGGTGATGAGGATTGGTTAAATGACAGATTGACTAACCTGTCGGGGGGTCACCTGTGGTATACTGGTTAGAATGGCAACCTACAATACTAAAGGTCACAGGTTCGCGCCCAGTGGTGGCCCTAGGATTTTTTGATGGGAGTAAAAAATCCTTAGCCATGCCGTCCCTCGGATAGGAAGTAAAATGGAGGCATCGAGCCGGTACGATGTCAGGTACTCGTTAAAGATCCCTATCTATCCTTAATTATATCTAATAGGATAGGCAAAATTTAGGACTTCCACTGTAGCATCCTTAGTGGCATAAAGTCACGTTAAACACACAAACAAATAAACCTGTCGGGGGGAAATGAAAGAAATATTGGCTCAACAAGAAGCGAGAGCTGTCTGAAATAAAAGATCCAGGCAGTCGGAAGAACAGCCCGGAATGTTCTAGAACATCGTAGTCACAAATATATACTATGACACTTTGTTCCAAATGTGAGTTCTTTCAAACAATAAGTCTAGAGCTAATCAAAACCACATGCATTGTGTTTTGTTTCAGATTACAATAGAATATTATAACAAAACGTATAAATCACTAATACATTTTTCAATTGAGACATAAAGTGTTACTGTTAAATAGAAGCACTTCATACTAAAAGAGTATGTTGCATGTTGCATGGCTCCAATAAATGCCACAAGTATCCTTTCTGTGTCAACAATTATGTGCGAAATCAGCCGTAGATTTTTTATTTTTTTATTTTTTACTTTCACTTACCTATATATGAAATATATAGTAAGTGGAAGTATTGCGATCGTGAAAAATTTCGACTTCGGGTTTTCAACGGAAATACACGTTTTGGGGTCCCCTGAGTCCAATTAACCAAGTCCCGCGAAATGGTCTGTGTGTGTGTGTGTGTGTCTGTGCGTCTGTGTGTGTGTGTGTGAACAGACTAGCTCAAAAACTATAAACCGTGCGAGTCTGAGATTGGGTATTTAGTGTATGTGTATGCCCGCGATATGACAGCAAAACTTTCATCAAAATTGCTCAAATGGAGGGGGTACTTTGTTTAATAACTTTTTAAGTTTTTTTCGATTTACTCAAAAACGCCTTTCACGATTTTGATCAAACTGGATATTTGATGTATGTATATGCCAAAGATGTGATAGCCAACATTTCATCAAAATTGATCAACCGGAGGGGGGACATTACTTAATAAATTTTGTATCATTTTCACGTGTTTTTTCGATTTTCTCAAAAACGGCTCTAACGATTTTGATTAAACTGAGTATTTGATCTATTTATATGCCCGAGATATGACTGTAAAAATTTCATCAAAATTGATCAACCGGAGGGGGGACTTTACTTAATAAATTTTGTATCATTTTCACGTGTTTTTTTTTATTTACTCAAAAACGCCTTTCACGATTTTGATCAAACTGGATATTTGATGTATGTATATGCCAAAGATGTGATAGCCAACATTTCATCAAAATTGATCAACCGGAGGGGGGACATTACTTAATAAATTTTGTATCATTTTCACGTGTTTTTTCGATTTTCTCAAAAACGGCTCTAACGATTTTGATTAAACTGAGTATTTGATCTATTTATATGCCCGAGATATGACTGTAAAAATTTCATCAAAATTGATCAACCGGAGGGGGGACTTTACTTAATAAATTTTGTATCATTTTCACGTGTTTTTTTTTATTTACTCAAAAACGCCTTTCACGATTTTGATCAAACTGGATATTTGATGTATGTATATGCCAAAGATGTGATAGCCAACATTTCATCAAAATTGATCAACCGGAGGGGGGACATTACTTAATAAATTTTGTATCATTTTCACGTGTTTTTTTTATTTACTCAAAAACGGCTTTCACGAATTTGATCAAACTGTGTATTTGATGTATGTATATGCCAAAGATGTTATAGCCAACACTTCATCAAAATTGTTCAAACGGAGGGGGCACTTTATATCATAACTTTTTTTCCAATTTTTACCTTTTTTTCGATTATCTCAAAAACGACTTTAACGATTTTCATCAAATTCCTCATGTTTAATGAAAATTAGGTGTTCTTTAATATCAGGTAAGAAATGAATGTGGAAAAATGTGTTACTTTGAGAAGTGGCATTAACACAACGCATTAATTTCTAATATAAGTAAGTGGGTAAGTGAAAGTTGTGTGTTGCGCGCACGCACCAGATTTTTTTTTAAATAATAACTTAATATTCTTGACTGAAAAGTCCTTAAAGATGAAGGAAATGCTATTATTCTTTAGTTAAAAGGAATGAAAGAGGATATTCTAACGGCCTATTATCTTTTATTTTTGTTTCATTGTGTCACTTTACCTCACACAGAGGTTAACTGCCTCATCTTCCTCAATGGCCTCATCTTCACTCACCGTGTAGTGAATATAAAATTAGAGAATTGTTTTTAAAAAATAAATAACTTCTATATATATTATTGAAAACACGTGCTACACCCCGTTGAAGTTCATTACGGTTAGAATGAAGCAAGTCTAATACGCCGCCTGACAAATGAAAGGTGAGAACGAAAATTGTTAAAAAAATATATAACTATGTAAACCAGGGGTCGAAAAGGTCATTAACCATTTTAAGTAAGTTTTATTTTAAAATTAAATATTGTATTTTTGAAGAGAAAAGATTGGGCTCCGCCGGGAGTCGAACCCGGGCCTCCCCCGTGACATGGGCGGTACGTTAACCACTACACCACAGAGCTCGCTTCCAAGCGGAGCCAATCCTTCCTCTTCACTGATACCTCTCCCCCGATCTCGCAATTTTTGCGAACATCGCCAATGCGAACGGAGCCCAATCTTTTCTGAACTTTTTTTTTTTTTTTTTTTGTAGAAAGGTGTAAATAATCGTGATTTTACTTGTTGTAATTTAACTTAATTTTTAATAATGTATTCCTTTTGTGATTTTTAATTTTGAATTATATGGCTTATCTCACATTTACACCAAATTAACATTGATTTTGGGTACGAAAAATTAATTATTGATGTAAAATCACGACGATGTAAAGCAATACAATGAGAACATAAAACCCTTAAAACAGTGCCATTCCATACCAAATCGACGAGGGTCTCAACTTTTTGGTCTTGGAATTTAATAATATTTCAGTTATTTATTGCATGCATCAATTTAAAAAAAATTGATATCAAACTTCATTTGAGTTTTCCTTAAATATATTACGAAAGTTTTGTCGGCAATTCTGACATTGAAAGATTAGCCGGGTATTGTCTGCTTGATGAATATTTATTAAACCTTGGCTTCATAATACTGAGAATGTTTTAATATATTTTTTTTTATGGATCGCAGTGGCTGTGGTTGACATCAGTGATCGTGTCAAATTGATATTATTGTCGTTAAATAAATTACCGTACGTCATTAGCTGAATAATTACACCGTTCTGAGTAAAATCGCTCCCTTGAGACATCGTTGTATGTATATGTGAAGCTTCAAGAACACATAGTTACAAAAAAAAATAATTTTTTTAAATTTTATAATTTTATATTAATTTAATTTTTTTTTTTAAATTTTATATATTTTTTTATAAGTAATTTCATTATAAATTATAATAAATATTAATGTACTATAAAATAGATAAAAGATTAAAATTATAATGTATATTGTAATTATAACATATATTATAATATTATAATAGATAAAAGATAGCCGATGTTAAAAGATTAACGTAGTATAAAAATAATGAAAAATACCGCGAACCGCGACCGCCATTTATCACCAAAAGCGAAAGATCCTATAAATAGTTTTTACGATTTCTTTATGTCCTTATATGTTAAATCTGAAATTTATTTTGCATTGTCTCCGTAGCGGAGCCCTCGAGTGCAAAGGGTTAAAATATGCTGTGTTCAAAAGCACAGGCGGAACAATGGGAAGGGCTATGAGGGCTACGGCCCCCCATGTCATTAAAGATAGAATTTAACTTCAGTAAAAGTAAGGTAATAAGGCAAAGAACAAATCATATGCGGAAAAAGTTGAATTTTAGTTTTGGGAAAGGAACAAAAACAGCCCCTCTTTACAACCGGCTGGATCCGCCCATACCCTCAACACTTGGACCCTCTCCATAATCTTCTTCTAACATGTGATAGAAGAGCCGACGAGATGAAAGGTCAAGTAGCCACTTAATCAATCAGCATCCTATCGTGAAGGAATTCCGTTAGCTAATCGAACTCAACTCAAATATACCAACAATGTCCTCCGAACTGAATCCATTCATAAGTAGATTTATTCATTCATTGTTAATAATTTGTATCAAGATAACAAATGAGTGATATTTATTTATTAAAAATTATACAATAGATGGTAAGAGTATTTATAATGGGCGAATCCAGGGGTGGGGGATTCAAGCGGTCATGACCCCCCTCAAATATTTTGGCTTTTCAATTTTTTTGTACGAGAGTCATTCAAGAAGTAAAGAGACAAATGGAAATAGCTCAAAAACGGTTCATTTAAATTTTTCAAAATTAAAGCTATTTTTCAACATAATTATGCACTTGTCCCATCTTTCTAGCAGCTTCCTAATTCCCTTGGAGAAGAATTCTTTTGATTTACCCCGAAGCCACTTTTGCACCGCTTTCTTAATTTCCTCATTGTTAGCAAATCCTGAGCTGCATTTTCCCTTTTCGGAATCAAAAGAAGCAAAATTGACGAAAATGACCATGTGGGATCGCCAATTTCAAAGCGCAATAACGTTTGACTGTCTAAATGAATGACACTGGGTTGATATATGGAATATTCTATGGAATGTCACCTTTTTAACGTGGTTTAGGATGGCTTCACTTAATAAGGATTAAAAACGATAAGTGACTTTGATAAGGAACTAATGGGAAAAACCGAAATTACTTTTTCCCCAACACAATATATTCAAAGAGAATATATATATTAACTTCTCAGTTATAATAATTGATACCTACATATTGGAGAAAATAATGTGAGTTAGTAGTATTTCTATCTGTTGGAAAGAGGTCAGTAAGGAGAAAGGATTGACTTCATCGGGATATGTGCCTGGTAGATCTAATGGCAAGAGGACCTAATAAAACGGATAAAGAAATCTGGGTTTAAATCCCCAATCTTTTCTCTTTAAAAAAAAAAAAAAAAAAAAATATATATATATATATATATATATATATACACACAAACACACACAAAGGTTACAGCCATAATTCGTGGATCTAGGCCGATTTGACACAGTCCTTGAACCCGGGTAGGTCGTTTGCAAGGACAGTGGCTCATTGGCCTCTAATTATGGTTATGAATAGGGTCTAACTAATCCTAATAAGTCATGTTAACTAAGCAATGTGAGGTTGGATGTACCTCTCTACAGGCTACTTGATTGACATACAATGATTTTCCTAAAAGTAAAATCAGGATAGTAACTCAGTTATCTATCTTATTCGTCTTAGTATCTTAGTCGTTTCGAAAAAATCGACTATCAAAGATCGGCAATTTTTACCATTTAAGCAAGAGTATGAATTAAGCTTACGTTTCAATGCCCATATCTCAAAAAAGGCCATCCACATAAACAATATCACGCGTGAAAGTTGTACAGCACCTTTTAAATTGTACAGGGCGTAAAACTGGTTCCTTAAGTTTAATCTGAGCTCATTCCTGGATAGAAATACAAATGAAAACGATAAATGATTCGTTAAATAACGTCTACTTCAAGGTAAAGATTTTTTTATTTGTTTTGTAAAAAAATTATTTTTCAATTACAGTCATTTGCCGCGCAGTTTTGTGCTCTATAATATTTATTTGTAAACATTGTAAGTTGAAGAAGCAGTTTTCGATTGGGAGGCTTTGGAACATAACCGTAATTCATGCGAAAGTCAAATAGCTAAAAATTCCCGATATTTGATAATTAATTTTGTTAAAAAGACTAAATCTGCTTTAACTTAAGCATTTCATTCTCTATGCGATGCATGGTTTTCGAGTTATAAAGCAAAAATCTTCGATTAGTCTAAAAATGTTTTAGTTTTTAGGCCAAAGAAACTCCTCCGGAAAGAAATTTTGTTAAAAACATGCTGGGCCTAACACAATCTAAAAAAATATTTTTTGTACCCCACCTTTTGTAAGGTGAAACGTAAATTTTCCCTGGGTTATGAGAGAGTAGCGTTGAGGAGTCAATGTTGATCTAGACACAACGTTGTTTATAGAATTTGCGTCAATTGCATTCGGTGCGTTAGAACTGTGCGTGTATGTAAAGCATAGTAGAGGTGTGAGAAATGAACCTTGCGGTACTCCTACCTTTACCGGACGTTATAAAGAAATGACCGGATGTTCATTATATTAGGATTGAATAACCATATTCGGCCTGACCCTTTATCTTTGCTGTGGTCCCTACCTACATCTACATCACAGGTGTCGTCGTACTGATCCGCGTTTATATATACAAACCTTCTCTTAATTTGCATTTTATATATTTTGTATGTATTTTAAGTATTTATAGGAAGATTAATAATATTTTAATTAACAATTAAGAGGTGAATAAATGAAATGAATGAAAATTATGATGAAATTATGAGTAATAGTTGAAATTATGAGTAATAGTCATCATAATTATGATGAAAATAAATGAAATTATGAGGTGAATAAATATATAAAATTGAATGCAAGGGGAGACAAAAAAAAAAAAATAAATAAAATAAAATAAAATAAGTTAGTACCAATGGTAGAGCACCAATGGTATACGTATAAGTAATAATAAATAAATAAATTAATTAATTAATAAGGTAAACAAAAATAAAGTAATAAGGTAAAAATAAATAAATAAGTTAGTACCAATGGTATAATGGTATAAGTTAGTATATTTTATTGAGTAAGCTTATCTCGGTTAATCGGAACCATACCAATACCAACTTAAAACGTAGGTTATCTTTAAATAAAAACTACATATATGCTTAAAAGCCTAATAAATACTTAATAATAATAATGTATAATAACAATAATAATAACAGAAATTATAAAACTATTTTTTAAAAAGAAATCTTTTATTGTAATTTGTTTAAATGAACTCATATACATACTCATAACCCCCCCCCCCCCCCCAAGACTTGGCACCTCGGTTGACCGGACCTTGGTTAATCAGAACCCTATTGTACCATTGGTAGTAAATAAGTTAGTACCAATGGTGTTAATTGCCCCAATGGTAAAATATTTGTCATCAAAGACTATTTTCCCTAACCGCTTTTTGTTGGTACATAGTAAAATAGATACTGCAGTCGAAATTTCACATGTGATTTTCCAAAAAAAGTGTTTGGCTTGGCGACGTGCGATACGAAATAATGTTGATTTCGACATTAGAGTGATTTATTTGTGTGTGTGTGTTTTTTTCCCCAAGAATTTGATTTTCATAAATCTACATAATGAATTCATTTTTTTAATCCCACGTGAATTCATTCTCGTGTATGCACAACAGATCTCAGATATATATTTAGGTAATAACTATACATTTACACATGAACGATTATTTTGTAATTCGATCCTTTTGATGACCACAAGGAAATCAGCTTTTAGTGCTGGAATAACAAAAATGAGCGAAAGAAAATTTATGATTGTTTCAGCGTTTTTTATCTTAGAAGGGTCCGAACTCTGTTCGTTTCGTGTCACACGCGACGTTTGTCCTTAAGTGGTAACCGGCTTTTTAAAGTAATGGCTTGAGGCGATTTCTCTTAAGTGATTGTATTGCTTAATGTTCTTGAGATTGGATGAAGTATAATAATAAATATAAATTTAAATGGTAACTTACAAAATTTTATATGATACTATCTGCCATATGGTAAGGAGCACTTACCTGAAACAAAAAAAAAATATATATATAAGTACGAAAATATATAACATAACAAAGATATCAATACACATTTTTGTCTTATAGTAGGTAGTCAAAATATTAATAATAAAAAAAACAACAATTTTTTTTTCAATTTATGCTTATCAGAGATGTAAGCATCTTATTTATTGGTAAATATCAAAGCTTTGTCACACCCCTCCAAAACTCTTCATTGCACCCGCTCCCCGCTTAGAGAATCTGACACTCAAGTGATCCATTCACTTCCCTGATATCAATGAGTTGCCGACAGAATAAAGATGAACTTGTAAGAACAACTGTCGATGTAAAAACAACCAAAAAATAAATCGATACCTATAAGTAAACGTATATCAGACAATGGAACAGGTGCTGCTGCATTGAGACTGGCCTTGGCGGCACAACCGGTTGGTCCATCCATCGTCCATCGATAAGAGCAATCTATATCGATATATCCAATCAATGTATTGTTTCCGGTCAGTATTTCACTGATAGCTACATCTCTTCTATTCAATATACACGATATCTAATGGATTGCATAATTATCATGATCGAGAAGCTCTTGCCGGAAACGCCCACTGATGATTTTTTTTTTTTATTTGTTTAACGATTCTTTGCTAATGGATAATAAATGTGGAATATTAAATGATGAATGAAAGATTATACACACATAATGGGGAATCTCCGACTGCAAGGAAATCAATTTCCTCTGCTATCAGATTTATAAACGGAGAAAGTATAAAATGAAAAAAAAGAGTACTTAAACAATGCTTAATAAATTTTCATTCATTAAAATTTACAACTGTATTAATTAGATAAGATCTGGTGCGGTGCGCGGATCACACAACTTTCACTTATGCCCTTCTTTCTTTGACTAAAAATAAACAATTTTTTTTTTTTCGAATGGCATACTTAAGTGCTGTAAGTGTGTGAACAGTAAACTTTCTTCCTCAATGATGTTTTTTTACTTTCACTTACCTATATATGAAATATATAGTAAGTGGAAGTATTGCGATCGTGAAAATTTTCGACTTCCGGTTTTCAACGGAAATACACGTTTTGGGACCCCCTGAGTCGAAATAACCAAGTCCCGCGAAATGGTCTGTGTGTGTGTGTATGTCAACAGACTAGCTCAAAAACTATAAACCGTGGGAACCTGAAATTAGGTATTTAGTGTAGGTATATGCCCGCGATGTGACAGCAAAAATTTCATCAAAATTGCTCAAAGGGAGGGGGTACTTTATTTAATAACTTTTTACGTTTTTTTTCGATTTTCTCAAAAACGGCTCTAACGATTTTGATTAAACTGAGTATTTGATCGATTTATATGCCCGAAATATGACTGTAAAGATTTCATCAAAATTGATTAACCGGAGGGGGGACTTTACTTAATAAATTTTGTAACATTTTCACGTGTTTTTTTTTATTTACTCAAAAACGGTTTTAACGATTTTGATCAAACTTGGTATTTGATGTATTTATATGCCCGAGATGTGACTGTAAAAATTTCATCAAAATTTATTAACCGGAGGGGGGACTTTACTTAATAAATTTTGTAACATTTTCACGTGTTTTTTTTTTATTTTCTCAAAAACGGCTCTAACGATTTGATTAAACTTAGTATTTGATCTATTAATATGCCCGAGATATGTCTGTAAAAATTTCATCAAAATTGATCAACCGCAGGGGGCACTTTACTTAAAAATTTTGTATCATTTTTACGTGCTTTTTTTATTTACTCAAAAACGGCTTTAACGATTGATAAAAATAAGATATGAATGTAGAAAAATGTGTGCCTTTGGGAAATGATATTTAACAAAACACGTCAATTTCTTATCTAAGTAAGTTGGTAAGTGAAAGTTGTGTGTTGCGCGCACGCACCAGATTTTTTTTAATTGGAAACTAAAGAAAAAAATTTTCGAAGGGGGACTTGCAGCCCCCACCCCTGGATCCGCCATATTCTTTTCAGACGCCAAGGGGGTTTGTCAATTTTAGAGGAGGAAGCTAGATTAGAAACGATTCGATTCTTATGGATTGATGGAGTTTATTATGAAATTGTTGGTATCTAGATAGGTCCAAATTATGGCACATAACTGAAAATAAATACAATTATTAAAGCAATTCTTTAAATACTTATTTAAATGGTTTCCAAGGAGAATGTTTTAAGACGGATGCACCTGGAAACTTAACTTAAACTTAACTTAATGGAACTTAACAATTGGTATTTGCATTCTACTATTTCACAATTGTTTAAAACTCATTCAAAAAACCACTAAATCAATTGAATAATCGCCACATGTGATGGGAGTCTTATGTTCCGTGAGCTTAATATCATTTCACTCTTCAAAAATTAAAATGCTAATGTTACATGTGAGAATAAAAATATGTGTCATGAAAGCACGCTAACAGAGGTCACATGAGCACGCTAGCATAAAAACATGGTGAATACGCTCAATCTTCTATATAAATAAAGTTGAAATTCTGTTTGTTTGTTTGTTCTTTATAGAATTCCATACCGTTTGTCCTAAATTCTCCAAATTTCGCTCAGTGGTTCTTTGATACCAGGTGCGAACACCCGTCCATATTAAAATTGCATAGCTTCAGCCAATCTATGGGTATATTCTTTATTGTTATAAAATTCGTCATGATCTGACTTTACTATGGTTTTTTTTTTACGAAATCGACCATTTGAGTCGAAAAAACGGCCTTAAAATTCATTTTATAGATTTTTGAAGAGGCCAACAAGGCCCGGTAAGACCGTCCCTTGGCAGGCGTTAAGTTCTGGGACTTTTAAACCATATGTTTTTTTTTTTTTTAACAGTACAATAAGTTTAATCACATGTATGGTAAATTCATTTTTTAAAAATGCTTCCTAAGAAGCGAGCTTCAATAGGATTAGTGAGCTCAAAAGATAATAAACTATCGATCACTATCAAATACGAGCAGCTGAAACTCTCGACGAACATCAAAATAGGATTGAACAACAGAGGCTTAGACAGGCAGAATCGCGGGAAACTGGGTCTGCCCAAGGATACGAGGCCCGCTTTGCGCCACAGAAGCTTAGGCAAGCCGATTTGCGAGAAGCTGAAACTGCAGGGCAATATTTCTGTTTGTTTGTTGGTTCTTTATAGAAATCCATACCATTGATCCTAAATTCTCCAAATTTCGCTCAGTGGTTCTTTCATACCAGGTGCGAACACCTGTCCATATTAAAATTGCATAACTTCAGCCGATCTTCGGCTGATATTCTTTATCCTAATAAAAATCGTAATGATCTCGCTTTACAATGGTTTTTTTACGAAATCGACCGTTTCATTAGAAAAATTAAATTTTCCGGGTGAAACCGGGACATACAGCTAGTATTTAATATTCTAATGTTGTTTTAAAAGTAAGTTAGTGTTTCTAAATTGAAAAATGTCTGTCGCGGTGCGCGTATGACCCAACTTTCTCTAAATCCCTGGCTACAGATCGACATTAGGATCTGTATCCAGGATGTAAGCCATTAGTTAATTAGTTATGGCGTTTCAATAAAGATTTTAATTTATAGAACTATGACTATAACTAGTGACAGCCAAAAATTCGTATCCCGTATTATCACTGATGAAAATAAAAACTTTTATTTAGTAATAAAAAAAATTAATAGTTTTTATAGAGCAAATATAAACAAAAATAAAAAATGAGTGTGGAAAAATGTGTGACTGTGAGAAGTGGCAATTAACAAAACACATCTAACAATTTCCACAGTCAATTAACAATTTCTAATCTAAGTAAGTTGGTAAGTGAAAGTTGTATGCTGCTCTCATCGCACCAGATTTTTTTACATAGCAGGTATTGATATAAAAAGTTAAATGTCAACCATTAAATAAACATGAATTATATTCTAAAGAGCTTTCCTTATGAATGCTCATGAATATTAGCCTAAGTGGCATGTAAGTTATTAAACTCGATACGACATAAAAACTCCAGTTGAATATATATATTCATAAACGATGAATTCAAAATGAAAGTGATTTTTTTAGTCTTTTTTTAGGAACAGAAGGGCCGCTGAGGATTTAGGCCAACTAAGAACAAAGAACAAAGAAGTTGCACAATCAAAGAGACCATTACCATCGGATACTACGTCACAGTAAATTGGGGGCCGGGCCAAGACCTTGCAGCCACAGCACGCAGCTTGGAACAAGACAGAGGAGAAGGAAGCTTATGAGAGAGTGAAAGGAAAAGAAAACATCAGCGAGAACAGTGCTGTAAAAGGTTCATGTGTTTTATATTGAACTAGCTAGTGTGCCCGGCTTCGCTCCCGTAGTCGTGTGGTAGTTTTAATAACAGAAAAACTTTAAAATTAAAGGAAATACAGAACAAAATTAGCACTTTATTGAAACTTCTGTTTTAAATTGGTATCAATATTAAGATTCAAGATCTGCAGAGTCCGCCCAAATAAGGAACCCTATATACTTTATAGGGGGTTAAAAATGGTGAACGAACGCTTAATTTTGCTGCAACTTTGTCAAGTCATGCTTTTCTTTTAATGGTTTCGGTGATTCTGAATCCTATGAGCCCATTCCAAGCAGTCAGCAGAGAATAAGTTATTAGATTATAGTTAGTATCTAGTAATAGAAAAATCTATTAGTTAAAAAAATGGTTAAAAAAAATATATTTCGAGTACAACTTAAGCGCCGACTAATGTTATGGTACTATTAGATCCAGAAGTATAGAAACTTTTTTTTAAGACCTTTCTTCCATTTCAACCGCCCTTAAGATATCCCACCGTAATTTGGCGGACTCCGCACCTACTATTACAAAGTGAAAAACCAAAATATCATGAAGGCAAACTTTTTACCACCATATTTCTTTATATCCTGAACTATCAGAGGTAATAAAATCTTATTGAAAAAATGCTGTAATTGGAGTTAGTAATTTTGTCAACTGGAATGCTTATCATAAACAGTAATAAAATCAACTTTTTTATCAGAATTACATATTATAAGAAGACTTCAAACTTTTTATTTTCGATTTATATTCAGTCAATCTATCTCTTTTTTTTTTTGTCTATTTTTATTCACTCACTGTAATATTAAGAAATGTTCACTCATATTGCATTAAATTTACTAAGTACATATTATATATTGATTAAATGTAATGTGTTGATCAATTAGCCTTCTTATGTAAAAATTAAGTTGTTAGGGAATCCATTTGGTTTGCTTATTAATTGCAGAGATCAATAAATCATAAAATCATGATTTTATTTTGAAAGCAAAGTAGAAGCTAATTATTTTCGCTTGATTTTTTATTAATTTAAAAAGAACAGCTGAAAAAATATATATCCTTTGAATGAACAATAAGCATTAAGTGAAACGCACCCTAGCGCTTCCTGGTAGCCACGAGCTCGAACTAAATTTTTCATTCATAAACTGGTATCTCAATCTCAGAGGGGCTAATTAAATGGTGCGAGAGGCTTAAAAATCCAGTCATTTTCACTCCAATTTTACATCCTTAAGAGAAAAACGGAAACCTTCTTCTCCGTTAGCGGTTAAATGGCAACACGCTGGCATAACCTTCTTGATCGTAAGTTGAGTCGTTTTTGAGCTTTATCGGCACGCACATTGTACACTTTGCTTTATAATATATATTGATTACTGAGTTTACTCCGAGTTCGGATCATCTGTGAATGAATCTAATTTTTAAAAAATCTGGTGCGATGCGCGCAAGAAACAACCTTCACCCACGAACTTACTTAGATTAGAATCGACGTGATGTGGTTTGTTTGTTTTAACGTCACTTTATGCCGCTGAGGCTAATCGGACGATAATATAGTGAGAGTCCTAAATTTTGCCAATCCAGGTATAATTAGGGTAGGGATCTTTAACGGGTACCTGACATCGTACAGGGGGCCACTAAGGGACGAGAACTCGCGACCTTTAGTATTGTAGGTTTCTATGCTAACCACTACACCACAGGTGACCCCGAATCGACGTGCTTTGATAATATGTAAACAACCCCCATTCCTCAAATTCAAAAATTTTTCCGCATTCATTTAATTATTACTTTGACTTACCTATTTATATAAAAGGGAAAGTATTGCGATCGTGCAAAATTTCGACATCCTAATTTAAACGAAAATATACGTTATGAGGTCCCCTGAGTCCATATAACCAAGGCTCGCGAAATGGTTTCTATGCGTGTAGGTAAACAGAATAGCTCAAAAACTCATTGTGTTTAATGAGAATCAAGTATTCTTTAATATCAAGTTGGTTTTATCATTATAAAAA